>KV751317.1:11217294-11233419 GCA_001698575.1 Mola mola
AGTCATTGAAAGTTAGACATTGGTCGCAGGAGTGTATTACTTATTTTTTTTTATTTTGGTCTTTTTTTTGTGTGTGGAACCGGTTTAAATCCTTAACTGCTAATGTCTCAGCAGTTCTTGTTTTAGTGTTGGGGTCAGACTGTTAATTCAGGCTTTGACACCAACTTGTGCATGTGGTATGTGCTCCTGAATGAATATAATAAAGAGCACACAAAGAAATTTAAGACCACATTAAAATCTGTTCAAGTCACACATGTTGGGCTTAATGAAATGCTCAGGTAACTGAAATGATTTGATTACTGAAAAGCATTGATGCAAATTTTAAATGTTGGCCTTCTTATAATTTTTGCTATGTAATTCTTGCTTTATGAAATAAACTCTATCTCACCACATTCACGACTACTATTTAGTTGCTACTTAAAAACAACAAAGTGCTTTGTTTATGCACATGTAATTAAACAATGTACATGTTTCATAGACATAGAAAACGAGATAGATCTAATGACTTTTAGTCATTTGAGATGCATTGTAGTGCCTTGTGTAAACTTAACTTCCCATTTCTAATCAAATGACCCCAAGTGTATGTTAATGCCAGATACAAACAGCTTCACAGTTTCATCAAACCCCAGTACAGCAAGAGTTTATGCAGCTGTGTAAACATGCACAGTATATGATACCCGCCTAAGACAAACATGACAAATACAACATGGTAGATGAAGCTCATTATTGTATTTAAGTTTCTAAGTTGGCTATAAACATGTCATCTTGGGGATGGTCTTTCTTGACAAGAAAGGGGTAGGTATTTCAGTTAAATCCTGAATTAGAGTATAGATTTTTACTTACTCCAGTTACTATGCTTGAATTCAGAACAGAAGTTGAACTGCGACACAGACTGGAAACAAACAAGGAACACAAAGTGTATTGTGGTTTAACATTATTTCTGTTGTCATTAATTTGGTAAAAAAGCATGAGCATCTGACTTATGACAAGAGAGATGTTAGCATCCGTTGAAAGAAGCAGATATTTGAAGTTCGTCTTTATGGAAGGGTACTCTCCAGAATATAGTCTTGATAGACAGACAGTGTGTACTTGTACTGTCATAACACTTTTGTCTTGTCTTTACAGGTTTTCAACATGCTGCAGTGATGTACAGAGTCTCAATACTAATAATGGCGATCTGGGGAGCACAAGGATGCACTGATACAGAGAGTTGCCCGACAGTCATGCCCAATTCAACCTCCAAGGAATACTGTTACTCTGCCCGGATTCGCAGCACAGTGCTCCAGGGTTTGCCTTTTGGTGGAGTGCCTACAGTCCTCGCCCTTGACTTTATGTGCTTCTTGGTGAGTCCATCAGTCAAATACAGTTACAAAAGCTGTTGTTTTAGCATTAAATTCTTTTAGTGCAAGTCCTTCAGTTTTTGTGTTTTGTTCACAGCCCTCAGAATTGAGGTACAATACTAGAGGTGTGATGGCCAATGTTTACTTTTTTCCTCCTAGTTGCTGCTGGTTGTGTTTTCCTGCCTGAGAAAATTAGCATGGGACTATGGGCGCCTGGCTCTGGTGACTGACGCCGACAGGTAATTTTTCAGGACTGTTGTCCAGACAGCACCAAGATTATCTCATTGACTTGTTAAAACACAGGACAGCAGTCACATAATGGCCAGCATGCACTGCCATAAAACCTATATTTGACATAGCATAACAGTTTCTTCATATACAACGGGTGGTGGATATGCCGTAGTGGTTAGTAATTAACACTTTGGTGGTGTCCTAAATAACCTTCCGAATATATTTGTATCCAATCCTTTTTGGAGCACCTGTGTGGCATTGATAGAACTTGCCCCTGACAGCGTAATCAACATAATGTAGTAGCTCAGAATGTTGTGGTTGTTGTGGCAGGTCACCCTTACTGATTTATCTTGCAAAGACAAATTATTTTAGCATTCAGCTCTTAGTGGCTCTTAATTCTGGATGCTAGTGCTAAAAATCCCCCCCCTGGTAAACCAGACAGGAAGTCAGTGTCAGCAGTTGTCCTTTTAACAGCAATAATGAACTCTGACTTTGTTACATTTTGTCACTTGGTACACTTGGTCACTTGCTCACAGTGAGATTGAAATACCAGACTGCTAATGGAATAGGGCCAAAATAGAGGAAGAAGAAACAAATGATTAGTTACTGTTATCTGTTTATGTACCCCATTTCATCCATGTCCTAGCCTACAGTAAAGCCAGTGTCTGTGTCTAACCCCCACAGAGTGTTGTTCCTCATTATCATATCATTATATGCTGGCAGATATATTGGGACAATTGGAAACTAATGTGTGCGTGCTGATGGAATGATGAGAATAGTCATTGAAGCAGTCAAAGAGGCGCCTGTCAATAATGAATGACTCCACGCTGCTTCAACATGAAGTGAGACTAATGAAATCAAGAAGAGACTGAAATCAGACCATCGCTACATACCTCTGTGACTGTGAACCCTTGAAAGTACATGACACAGTGCTCCATCACCTACATCCCCCTGCTGTCTTTGTGTCATGTTGCAGTTTCACTATTTTTGCAGCTGCATGTGAGCAGACAACAGGGTTGCAGCATGGTGGGAGGATGCGTGGGGGGTGGCAGCATGGGACACAGACAGGAAATGTAGTTGGTCGTCTCATGACACTGTTCTGATTTGAGATCGTCATCTGTCTTTTTAAGTTCTTGCTGCAACCAAAAAGTGAATGTAACCTCACTGGGAAGCTTATTTAATCATCACAAATCAGATATAATTGGTGTCTGTTGTTTTCCATGCAAGATATGCCATCTACTATAATGTACTTCAGTTTTCCTCTAAAGTAGCACCTAATTAGCCATTTTGACCGGAGCCCAACCAATTTTACCAATAGTAGAGAGTAAAAAAGTTCTGATATGATAAATCAGCCGATATACACAAACTTTTTGCTTTAATTCCTCAAATGAGGTTATCAAACATTTGTAACTAATATGTAATGGAAGCAGAATATTTTACTGATTACCAACAAATTTTTATTATCTTAAATGACACAAGTACACTGGAACAGTGACCTTAAATAGAAATGTAATAATTATAAGTCACCTTAGGCATCTTTTTTTTCTGCATTTTCTTCTTTAAAACCATTTTTTTTTTTTTTTTTTTTTTTTTTTTTTTTTTTTTTTTTTTTTTTTTTTTTTTTTTAATATATCGGCCTATATTGATAACATATGCCTGATACCGATATATCTGTGATTGGCCAATATGGGCCGATCATATCGACCCATCGATATATCAGTTGGGCTCTGATTTTGACTCAAGGATGAACTAATCAGATGTTGAAGATCAAATGTCAAAGTCACCGCGGCCTCATCTGCGCCACACTTGTGAACGCAAAACAAATTCAGTAGATGTTCACCTTTAGAGATCAAAGGCCATTGTGACCTGAAGCCTTGTGAGCAAAATCTCATTGCATATCAGTTTTTGCACATCAAAAATTTGGCACAAACCTACCTTTGGACTAGGTGAATTGGTTGAAGTTTAGAGGTCAAAGGTCACGGTGACCTTTCATTTCGTCTCACGATAGTGGGATTTTTGGTCAGTGTGAAAGGGGTATAAGCAACAACAACCTGGTCTTTGCCTTCCCAAACAGGCTCTGGTGTAAGACATTCAGTCACACTTTATGCTGAATTGCACCCTACTACTTATATAACTTGGTACTCTTTACTTTATCTCCCAAAATATCAACAAAACAAGAAAACCTCCTTTTCCTATAAAAACCTGTTCCAACCTAATTTGTTTTGCCAGTATTCATGTTAAGGTTTGTCCTACTAAGAACTCAGTTATCCAAGAATCATATGACACTCTTCACTATCTTTTT
The DNA here is from genome assembly GCA_001698575.1 of Mola mola. Taxonomy (NCBI): domain Eukaryota; kingdom Metazoa; phylum Chordata; class Actinopteri; order Tetraodontiformes; family Molidae; genus Mola; species Mola mola. Next base: position 11,221,168 of record KV751317.1, read on the forward strand.
TTTGCCCTCTTGTGTAATTTAATTTGATTTAATTTAATTCAGTTTAATTTAATTACTGTCTTTAACATTTTTCACTGTTTCCTATATCCTATTTAAACTATGTTTATTTTATACAACAGTTTTACCCCCACACACTTAATTAGCTCTGTAATGCAACGTTTATTGGAAAACATGCACTTAAACCTTTGAAAGTAAAAAGAATTCTACTTATCACATTACCACTAAAACCACCTCAGCCCTTCTTCTTGACCCACCACTGTACTTTTACTGTCCACTTTGTATGCCTTATGGAGGCATATAACGAGGCGGTTATGCCAGGCAATTCTTTATAGCTGATAATTCAGTGGTAAATTGGATTACAGCATTTGGAAATTAAAAACATCTATGTTTTGGCAAGAGTTTTTTCTGGGGTCATGGTTGGTTAATTTCAGTTTTGGTGTTTTAGTTGCACTGATCATACCGACTTTTTTTTCAGCCCAGTTTACAGTATCAATCACACTGTGTGCCTTCTTCTATACTCTTCTATACTATGTCACCATGGATAAATCACGCCTTTGGTAAAGACACGAGAGAAGAGCTGTCACCGCTCAGGACAGTGTATAAGACCTGCATTCTCACCCAAAATGAAACGAATGCATATAAAACTTGTGCCTTTCCTTTTGAGGGTGGCGTGTTCAATGGTAGACCACACTGACACTGAAGCTTTGTTTTGCTTCTCTTTTAACAGGAGAATGGATCAGCAGTACAGTCGCCTGGATGATCGGGAGTAGTATGTTATCTCTGCGTATCATAGACTCACTGCGTTTTTATCCTCTATTTTCTCTGTAGTTAAGCTAATTCATAAATCTTGTCCTTTCTGCCCGGGCATTGCTGGTTTCAGCGCATTTTTTCACTCCTAATGGTTCGGCCTTTTACCCCTCTTCCGCTTACAGGTGTTTTCCAGTGTCAGGCTCCTAACTATTGTCCCTCTTTGCTGTTGGGTGTCCCTGTTCTTTCTCACTGTCCTAATCAGATCTGTGTGCTAATCTGTGTATTGACCTCTTTATGAAGCACAAACTTCTTCTGTGTGAGCGGGCCGCATGAGCTGCACAGACAGGATGCTTACAGGGAGAGGTAATGCTTCCCTGATCTGTTCATAGACAGGTCTTAACATGGTGCACCTCTAGTATATCCTGTGTACTAGAGCCTTTCCAGCTTCTCACAGGAATGTGCAAAAGAAGGAATGATGGTGATTTCCAACTGATGGCTTTGCGCTCCTTTCATTAGAAATCTCTCAGAACCCTGGCTAACATCATCCTTTCATGTAGTAGTGGAACACTGTTAGATTTTCACCAGAGCCACAAGTTTTTAATTAAATCCAGTAATGCATAATATGACCCGAAAGGAATTCTGTTGAAAGTGCAGTGATATTTGTATACAGTACAAATTTTTGACGTGGTTTTATGTGAGAGAACCTGTGGCTCTGCTGAAAAAACTACATAAATCAGCGGCTTGAGGATCGCTGGGTTTCCATTGTTTCCTCTGTGAATGCTCTTTTTTCTAGAGCTTGCCTTCTAGTTTTTTATCACAAAATTTCCTCTGACAGTGATGGTGTAATCAACCTGTGTAATGTAGCCTCTCAAATTATAATGCTGCAGGAAATGTGGCTGCAGAGATCATTCCTTTGGTTGACTGGTTTACCAACCCATATCCTGTGTTTAACCACACAGGATGAACAAGCGGGAAATCTCTTAAGTCCATTTCAGAGCATGTGTATTTCCCTGTGTGTGTTTTGTGCTGTCAACTTCTACATGGTGATAGTAATCCCCCCCCCAAACTGTGATCCAGAAAACTAACAATTCCTTATGGTGTGTTGATTTTATGGTAATTGCGTCACTTTACGTAAATACTATATGCTGTTTTATATAGTGTGTCGTCTGCCATGACCTCGGAGACACCTGAACGCTATGAACGCCTCACTTCAGTTTCCAGCTCCGTTGACATTGATCAGAGAGACACAGTAAGTATGTCATTTAGCTCACATAATAAAATGTGTTTTTAAGTCATTTTCCAAGCAAAAATATCCAACATTGGCTGCTTTATTATTTTTTATTAATGATGATATGAAGAGTCTTTTGCTTTTTGACTTTTACTTGGACAATCGAAGCGACTTAGAGAATTTTTTGTTGTGATAAATATTACATTCAGTTCTCTGCTCTCTTAATTTTAAGGGCTTCTGCTCCTGGCTTACAGCCATCTTCCGAATCAAGTGAGTCAATCTTGGAAATAATGAAAACCGGTGGAATGCTGATTTATCCGGACACAAAATTTAACTCAGTTTTGTTCTAATGTAGTTGACTTTGTCCGTGTGTTCTTTAAAGGGATGAAGAAATAAGGGAGAAGTGCGGCGAGGATGCAGTGCATTACTTGTCCTTTCAGCGCCACATTATTGGCCTGCTAGTAGTGGTGTGTGTGATCTCTGTGGGCATCATCTTGCCTGTTAACTTCTCTGGGAATCTACTTGGTAAGTCAAATATAAATGGAAGATTCTGCTTTGTCACCATTACGTAATATTTTTTGTTGAAACATATTTCGTTTGTTTTTCCAGAAAATAATGCATATAGCTTTGGGCGAACCACGATAGCAAATTTGCATGCAGAGTGAGTAATTGTCATGCTGCCACTCTGTTGCGTATTCAGAGTCGTTACGTTTAGATACTTTCACTAAATCCCCTTTTCACTTTATTTCCCCAGTAATGCACTACTGTGGCTGCACACCATGTCTGCATTTGTCTACCTGTTACTGACGGTGTATAGCATGAGACGGCACACTTCCAAGATGCACTACAAAGAGGATGAACTGGTAGGTGCTGTGGTTTCAGATAATGGCTGTGTCATACACTCCTTGTACACACAGAGGTCTGAGTATTGATGTTAATTACTTTTAATTACTACTTACTTTTAATTTCTACTGCTGTTAATTTACTTCTCTTAATTTCCTTCTTTGTGTGCAGGTGAAACGCACTTTATTTGTCAATGGAATCTCCAAATATGCAGAAGAATCTGAGATAAAACAACACTTTGAGTGAGTACTTTTCACTGTCACTGCTACTCTGGCTCCAAAATTAATAAACGCTCTAGTATTTGCTCTGCTTACATGGCAGTAAGCTGGTTAGTAATTTAATTCTTAAATTAATTTAAGTCCTTTCCTGTTAAAAGGCGCGGTCTTGTCCTAGCCGATATGGTAGGGATCAGACAGCAACAGGTTTCTATAAGTAATTGTCTGTAATAGAAGCCAGATGAGGATCACACAGGTCATGTGTCAAGATGGTGGAGGACTGAGGAGGGGGCATTTGGCTCAGCTCCAACTCAACCAACTAGTATCAAACAAAATCTTATCTTTGCTCTTACATGCCCCCACATTTAAACATGAATGTTTAAACACTGGTATATCTGCTGTACATTTGTGCCAATTTTTTTACTTTCTGCCATTCTTTCACAGGCATGCTTATGAAAACTGTGTTGTGCTGGAAGCTCGTATCTGTTACAATGTCGCCAGGCTGATGGCTCTCAATTCTGATAGGTAACAATGTAGTAACTATGACCATGCTGTTGAGTGTGTCTTTTTACCCTTGACTTGAGCCTCTGCCTGACACAGCTGCTGTTTTGCATTCAGGAAGAAGACTGAACGCAGCAAGAAATTCTTTCTCGACCTCCTGGCCAAAGAGCATGTTACCACCATGGTCAATCCAAAACCCTGCGGGCACCTCTGCTGTTGCATCATCAAAGGCTGTGAGCAGGTCAGACTGCTTTTAGGGCTTTATTAAACAAACAAACAAATGCAAAAACCTGAAACTTGTTCAAAAGCTGAGAACAGCACATTTGAGGTTTGGATAACGAAGGGATCCAGTAATTGATTAAAATGGACAATTAGTGCTAAGCCGGAAAAACACATAATGTGACACACCAGTACTTGTTCTTAGAATAGCCACCGAACTATATATTTTCACTTTCTTAGTAGTGATAAACATATGTTGGTATATTGTAGTCCATGCTTTTGTTTTGCTCAAGATGATTCTTGTAGTAGCCGTTACGTATAGGTTTGTACACTGAAGTTGTATGAATTCTTTATGGGTTACAAGCTGTTTGTATTCAGCATTAAGAGCTTGTGATGATCAAGTGGTTGAATTCGAAAAACGCTTTTGTGTAAATATGATGACTGCATTTTTTTTTTTTTTTTTTTTTTAAATAAATACAAATTGGCCTTAACTATCCTATCATTTAACTGAAGCACAATGTTTTCAATCTAATATTGTCAGTGTTGCCTGAAGTCATAGGTCTGTCTGTGTTTACAAAAATTAAATTATTAAATTATTATTTTTTGATCAACTTATGTTGCTGCAGTGAACATTGAGTAAAATGGTAAAAAGAAAAAAAGGTACAGTAAAAGGTAAAGGTTAGAAGTAAAAGAGGTTTAAGGAAAAGCATCTAATTAAATAATGTAAACAAAAAGCAGTCTCATGAATATCATCTTTAAAATCGGGTATAAAATCAGTAGATAACAGCAGAACACATTAACATTTAATTTCACAACATTAACAAGGTAATGTGTGGCACCAGCTGGTGTGTCAGGAAACTTGTTAAAATTAATATTATAGTCTGTTACTGTTCCAAATATTACTACTGGTCTTCACAGTTATTATAAAACTAATAATGGTTTCTTCAATCAGGATACATAGTGGGTTTTTTTTTTGTTTTTTTTAATAGAGTGTAGGCTTTGAAAACACAGTATCCCTCCTCTTGAGGGGTGGCCAACACGTGTGGTACCAATTTATTGCACATGGCCCACTCAATCTGAAAGAGAGGAGAGAATAAAAGACCTGAGATTAACATTGAACATTTTGTCGTTTAGTCACTCACAGAAAGAGATGTACAATAAACTTGTCCAGCTATCGACATTATTGTGTTCTCTCAAAATAGTGTGACAGTGTTTGTCAAATTCTGAGATTAAATCTTAGCTGTGGTCCCTTCTGTGTAAATTCATTCTGTTCCTTCAACTATGACAGTGTCCTTCCTTTAAAAAAAAAAAAAACAAAACAAAAAAAACATAATGAGCCTAAAAACTCTCCCCAAATACATTTGATTTGTACGCTTGTGAAATTGTGTGGTACATGGTGACTAATAAAATACATGTATAGTGAACAAATATGTTCACTAGAGGAAACACTCTATGTGTAACAAGCAGGATATGAAACCAACAGTTCTGTGGACTTGATGTCTGGTTTATGATGATTGATGATGGATATCCATCCAGGGTGTGCTTGAAAAGACAGCTGAATATAGGATGTGACCATTGGTGATGGTGTCAGGTTAATGTTGGCAGAGATGTCATCAGTGTGTTCAAACTGGACACATAATACACTTTAGACTATTTCCATGTATGCTGTATGTACATACAGACTCATCAAACAAGCTCAGTTAAAGTATGACATTGATAACATTAACATTCAGTTGATTTGTTGACGTTTGTGTTACACATTAACACAGTCACAGACATCGTATTTCATTACAGTTCTCATTCATCTAATGTTTACCTGCAGGAGGTCACTGATTCTATGTAGGACACTGACTGTAGCTATATTACTTACTTGAGCAAAGATTTTTATATGATTCCTGGTTAGATTTCAGCTGCTGTTGGCTCACATTTGTATACCATGGCCACGCTACCATAAAAATGTATAGAAATATATAAATTCTGAGGGTAAATTTTTTTTTTTAAAGCGTCCCCTAAAATTGTTGTACTTACACAAATCAGTATTTTCCCACCCCAAGTGTCTTTTGATTAATTGTTACATCAAACAAATTGAGCAATAATGTGAGATCATAGTTACTAATCTTTAAATGATCAACATGTATGAAATGACATGTGTAAAGTTAAACCGGAATCACAAACCCTGACTTCAACTCCCATGATATTCACAGGAAGAGGCAGTGAGCTACTATACCAAGCTGGAGGCACGACTAAAAGACGAGTACAGGAAGGAGAGAGAAAAGGTTAACAGCAAGCCCTTAGGAATGGCATTTGTCACCTTTCAGAATGAACAAATGACCGCCATGTAAGTACATTGACATGTGCCAAAATCTGTGAATATGTATCTAGCTCTCGACCCACTTATATGTCTTAATCTTTGCGTGGTTGGATGTTCCTTTCCAGAATCTTGAAAGACTTTAATGCTTGCAAGTGTCAGGGCTGTCATTGTCGCCGGGAACCCAAGAGCTCTCAGTTCAGCTCTAAAATCCACACACACAACTGGACAGTCAGCTACGCCCCTGATCCACAAAATGTCTACTGGTGAGAACACATTTGGATTGCATATTCTGTGAAACTGCACTATATATTTCCATCGCATATTTGCACCAAGTGAAAAGGGTTTCAACGTGGCAGATTTGAAGTACTTAATTGGAAATTCTTGTACATTTGTAATGGACTTAATGCTGAATAATGAGAAGAATTCAGTCCATTTCAAAGAGACTTTGTCACTCCAGGTGAAGGTTTTAGTGCTGCATATCCGTACAACTTTGCCCAGTTTCAAGTAACCAAGACAACCTTCTCCCACAGGGAGCATCTGTCAGTTGGAGGATTCCCCTGGTGGATCCGCTGCTTTATCATCAACATTATTCTCTTCCTTCTCCTCTTCTTTCTCACCACCCCGGCCATCATTATTTCCACCATGGACAAATTCAATGTTACCAAACCAGTGGAATACCTGAATGTGAGTGATGAATATTTGAAGTTGCTTCTCTTTCATAGAACTGGGTTAGATGCAGTAGAAATATGCAAATATTTTTGAAACTGGTGTTATATGTACAGAGAAAACATGAACAACAGCTGTCATTCACTTCACTTCACTTGACAAAACATTTGTCTCTGGTTTATCTTCCAGAATCCAATCATCACCCAGTTCTTCCCCACCCTTCTTCTGTGGTCCTTCTCCGCCTTGCTCCCTACTATTGTCTACTATTCTGCCTTTTTTGAAGCCCACTGGACTCGGTATAGTGTTTAAAATCAGCAATTCTACAATTTCATGCTGTCTTTATTCCATTTGGGATTTAAGTTGTTACAGTGAGCTCTTTTTTTTTTTGTGTGAATAATTCCTTACAGGTCAGGAGAGAACAGGACCACAATGCATAAATGCTACACTTTCCTGATCTTTATGGTCTTGTTGCTACCCTCCTTAGGACTTAGCAGGTATAATGTGTTTTTGATCAATTAATATAAATAGAAAAATATATTCATTCACATCAGCTAGCCATAATATATCAAATCATTCATGTATTTTTTTGTGTCTTTGCAGTTTGGATCTTTTCTTCCGCTGGCTCTTCGACAAAAGATTCTTGGCAGATGCAAAAGTCAGATTTGAGTAAGTAATCATAAGCATGCGCTATGAATAAGCATCGTTTTAAGGGTGTTTCCATAAAAATCTGCAGGAATGAGAACAAAGGAGATAAAATGTTTAGGTAATACATATACAGCAGAACGATTCTATTTCTTTAGAATCTTTAGGGAGAAAAAAAAAAAATAGATAAAACCCCTTTCACTTGTAGGGCTGGGTATTATGAATATATACAGTATATACTGCTTCATGGTCACTATACTGGATCTTAAGTATCAACAGACATGGAGGAGCGAGACATAGAGAATCCCCCTCAACAATCCTAGCAGTGTTAATGTCGTTAATAAAAACTATGATGAAAAATGTTGTCAATTACCTTTTTTTACAAGATGGAAACGAGAAGTTGATGAGCTATAAATGGACAATATTTATAGTAACAAAAACTATGACAAAATGCACATTAAGATATCGTTAATGAGTCGAGACTAAAATGTTAGCGATGGACAAATTAATATTCAGAATGATGATATTCTCCCTTTGTCAGAATATGAGTAATGAGGGCAGACTGAAAATCAGCGTTAGCGTTTTCCTGCTGGAACAGAATTAACCCCTTTCAGCAGCAGTAGTGAAACCACGCACAGCAGACTGCACTTTGATCTGGAGAAGTTGGAGCCCTCATTTACTGACAACATAGCTCGTCGGTAAATATTTTAAAACACGACTACACAGCCAAATACCCACTAACTGCTACTTCACTCCACCACCACACACAATATATGTATCACCGAGACGAGATGAAGACAGACTTGTACCTACGGGGACTTTCGTCATTTGGTCATACTTAGGTCATATTTTAGGGGGGGGACATTCGTCACCTCTGTCAAAGATTTCATCACGTAGAGAGTAGCCACTGTGCCTAATTATAACACAATATGTATAATTTGAATTCTTTTCATAAAAATATCAAAATTTGGATCTGAATCAATCAACAATTCTACTAAGCACCCAAATGCATTGTTTTTCAACTAAAACCTTTTGGTGTTTAGATACTCTAATGAAGTATGTGGTTATTTTTGATGGACATTATTTGAAATTTAATAGGAGGAATGTCCAGGAAATTAAATGTCATGAATTTGCAGAAAACGTACTATATCGTGAGTGTATTGCCAAACCATAGCACAGGTGGGGAAGAATAAGAGGGACAGATGTGGGGGAAGAAATGAGAGATGAATTTGGTATGTGCACATTCTCTCAGTTTTTACCACCTGGCCTAAAAAAAAATCTCTGGGGGAAACACGGATTCATTCCATCAGCAACTACAACCCTGATTCCTAAAACGTGCTAACACTGTATGAAAACACAAAATATTTTAAAACTCAAAATTCAGAAAAGCAAAAATGAGTGAATTTGTTGAGGTAAAAATTGTCTCCTTACCGGCTTTAATTGAGTGTATCAATGCACTCCAAATAATTAATTTTCGAAAAGATACCCTTCAGTGTATCCTTTTTTCACTGCATGTTCTTTTGTTTTAATGTTGATGATTATGGCTTATACAGCTGCAATGAAACATCCTTATATTTTGATATGTGGGTTTTTTGGAGCAGTGGAACATGATTATTGTGATATAGTACAATACTTGAGAAATGTTGAAAAGGACAATCACATTTTGTTGTAATTATGTAGGAAGCGTCCCAACTTGTTTCAGAATTTGGTTTGTATGTGTCATTTGTATGAAGTCATCTGGAATTTTGTTTGCTGCTAAATTTTCTACTACTGCTACAGTGTGAGTCTGACTTACACCTGTTGTGTCGATGCCTTTTCTCTTCCCTCTTTAGGTGCGTGTTCCTCCCAGACAACGGAGCCTTCTTTGTGAACTATGTCATTGCCTCAGCATTCATTGGTAACGCCATGGACCTGCTGAGGATCCCGGGTTTACTAATGTACATGATCCGCCTCTGCCTGGCTCGCTCTGTAGCAGAGAGGAAGAACGTCAAGCGGGTTTGTGTGTCCCCTACTGGCCAAGTTTAAATAATTTTTACTTCTGTAACACGTAAAGTATTGAGGTTTAAGAATCAGATATAATTTTTCTCTTTTGCATAAACACCTACTTTAGACCCGGAGGGGGAATGAACTCTTGATTGTTGTGGTCACAGATGATTTAGATATTAAAATTAGGATGTTTATATTTTATATTTTCTTTACTTTGTGTTTTCATAGCACCAAGCCTACGAGTTCCAGTTTGGGGCGGCTTACGCCTGGATGATGTGTGTCTTTACCGTGGCTATGACCTACAGCATCACCTGCCCAATTATCGTCCCTTTTGGTGAGATCTGCATGGTCGCTGCTTTTTCTCATAAACATTTTGTTGATTAAATTACAGTATAGTGAACATACAGAGAGCAGGGAGCATTCTGTGCTTCTGTTCTGCACACAACAGCTTATCACTGTGCTTAATTGGATTAGTTCCACTGATTGCTTTATGTCCCCTCTATGCAGGGCTGATGTACATGCTGCTAAAACACCTAGCAGACAGATACAACATGTACTACGCATATCTGCCAACTAAACTTGACAAGAAGATCCATTCTGGAGCTGTCAACCAAGTGGTGGCTGCTCCTATTCTCTGCCTTTTTTGGCTTCTGTTCTTCTCTACTGTTCGCAAGGGTAAGATGAAGACTCTACAGGCCACTAATGTCCTAGTTCGTGCACACATTTACATTCAGTATTTGGACAGTGACATATTACACTATAATTTTGTGATTGTAATTTTGCTTAACTACACAAACACAGTGGACTTGAAATGAAGCTTCCAAGTTGTAAATGAAGTGTAGACTTTTATTTTAAGGGGATTCATAGAAATATGGCAGTAAATATTCAGGAATTGCATACATTTTTATGGATACTACCATATGGATATACGGATACCATACCTTATGGATACTGTTTTTCAGATGCTTAAGATTAATTGGACAAAGTAACATAATTATAAATATAAGGATTATTTTATTACTTGGATGAAAATCCTTTACAGTGAATAACTTTGAATTCTGAAACACATTGACGTCACTAAATCCTGAATGTCCTCTTTTGATGTGCTTCGTCACCCCTTTACTGCAGCTGCCTTCAGTTGCTGCTTGTTTGCAGGTATTTCTGCCTTCCGTTTTGTCTTCAGTAGCTGCTCTATATATTGACATCTAGGGAAGGACTTGGCCAGCGAAGAGTATTCCATTTCTGTACCTTGAAGAGTTGCTTTCACAGTATGTTTTGGTTCATTATCCATCTGTGCAGAACCATTCTATGAGTTTTGTAGCATTTGGCTGAAATTGAGCAGAAGGCATAGCCCTATACACCTCAGGATTCATCCTGAAGCTTCCATCAGCAGTCACATCAGTAAACACTAGTGACCCAGTTCCAGGCAGCCATATACAGTATGCCCATCCCATAACACTGTCTTACACTGTTTGACTATAGTGTGCCACACTTCAAATCATTAGCTGTTCCTTTCTTTCTCCAGACTTTTTCCCTCCTATCATTGTGGTACAAATTCATCTGGGATTCTTCTGTTCATAGAATATTATTCCTGAACTGCTTTTTAGAACTTTTAATTAACCTAATTCTAATCTGGCCCTCCTGTCCTTGAGTGTTACCAATGATTAGCACTTTATTGTAATTTGTCTGTATTTACATTCATGAAGGCGTCTTTTTTTTCTCGTTTTTGTCTCGGGTGGTCACTGAGACAAAAACCCGGGTGTGGGAGGAGTTTGGTGAGCCCATGGAACAAGACTTCCAGTCGGCGGAATCCCGTCCACACGGTCTTCAGTGTGGGAGGTGGAGTTGCTGACCTCAAATGAGTCTATAGTTCGGCGGTGGAAGGAATACTTCGAAGATCTCCTCAATCCCACCAACGCGCATTCCGAGGAGGAGGCAGAGCCGGAGGACTTTGGGCTTAGCTCTCTCATCACTGGGGTCGAGGTCACTGTGGCTGTCAAACAACTCCGCAGCGGCAGCGCCCCGGGGGTGGATGAGATTCGTCCTGAGCTCCTCAAGGCTCTGGATGTTGTAGGGCTGTCATGGTTGACACGCCTCTGCAACATTGCGTGGACATCGGGTACTGTGCCTTTGGAGTGGCAGACAGGTGTGGTGGTTCCCCTTTTCAAGAAGGGGGACCAGAGGGTGTGTTCCAACTAGCAGGGCATCACAGTCCTCAGCCTCCCTGGGAAGGTCTACTCCAGGGTGCTGGAGAGGAGAGTCCGGCTGCTAGTTGAACCTCAGATTCAAGAGGAGCAATGTGGTTTTCGTCCTGGCCGTGGAACACTCGACCAGCTCTATACCCTCGTGAGCGTACTGGAGGGGGCATGGGAGTCCACATGTGTTTTGTGGATCTGGAGAAGGCTTATGACCGTGTCCCTCAAAGTGTCCTGTGGGGGGTGCTCCGGGAGTATGGGGCCTTTTGTTACGGGCCATTCGATCTCTGTATTGTCGGAGCCAGAGCTTGGTTTGCATTGCCGGCAGTAAGTCAGACCCGTTCCCAGTCAGGGTTGGTCTCCGCCAAGGGTGCCCTTTGTCATCGGTTTTGTTCATAATTTTTATGCACAAAATTTCTAGGCACAGCCAAGCGGCGGAGGGAGCCAAGTTCGGTGGCCTCTGGATTCCGTCTCTGCTATTTGCAGATGACGTGGTCCTGTTGGCCTCATCAAACAGTGACTTCCAACTCGCACTGGGACGGTTTGCAGCCGAGTGTGAAGCGGCAGGGATGAGGATCAGCACCTCTAAATCTGAGGCCATGGTTCTCAGCCGGAAAAGGGTGGATTGCCCACTCCAGGTCGGGGGAGAGTCACTTCTCCAAGTGGAGGAGTTCAAGTATTTCGGGGTCTTGTTCA
>KV751317.1:11258384-11268733 GCA_001698575.1 Mola mola
AGGACCCATTTTATGTTGTCTTAATGGTGTAATTTTCATTTCAGACAAGAGAGCACTGTAGGTGGTCTTGTGGTATGTAAATACATCAGGATCAGCAAAAGAGGAACAAACAAACAACATTGTTTTGCTTTTGCGGTAAAATTTCTGTGTACTCTATTTTGGCCGCCTGAACTTCCAGATGATGTGATTTTCATTGGATGAGTGCACCAGTGTTGTGATGATACACCATCCTGTCCGTCTCTTGAGTCTTTTAAAGGCACAGGCGCCCTTTTTCTGCTGCCTCCTATCTCTTCCCCTCTCCCTCTATTAGTGTTTTTCCCTCCAAAGCACAGCTTCAGTCAGCTCGCCGATGCAGCGATGTGAGGCAAGCCTGCAAAGAGAAGCTCTTTTTCCCTTCCCCTTTTTATAGCACTGATTTGATTAGGTTGGATTTCTTATGTAATGTAGATTTTATGCAGTAGTGACTTTGAAAAAAAAATATAAGTCAGGCACACCACGGGCAATGCAGTGCAGAGCATTTATTAGTCACTGAGGCACACATTGCAGACACTGAGGCGTGCGCACACACTCTGAAGCACCACAGATCTGCCTGCTCCGGCAATGCTGGCTCTGACTGGGAATGATGCAGTTCTGCAGGAAGGTGCTCTGCCAGCCGTGTAGTGCCAGAGTCACTTCACCGGAGGAGGACATGGAATATAAGATGGGGAGCTGCATCGGAATCTCACGCCGACAGGTAAAAAAACACAGGAGAGGGAGCTTCAGAGCCGGTATGACAGAGCAAAAGAGGAGCATCCAAAGAGAGGGAATAGCTTGTAATGGTCAGGAGCTGAGTGTTTCCTCAGGCAAACGCAGAGAGGGAGAAGGTGCACTCCGGTGTTGGAGGAGGGGAGCAGTGGGAGAGGAGGGGTGACGTATTAAAGTGAGAGGTTGGTGCTGGTTGTAGAGAAGGAAGATTAAGACCTAAAGAAAATGGGAGAGTTTGTTTCTGAGTCTTGAAACTGTAGAAGCTAGTGAGGCAAAATGGAGGGTGTCTGCCAGAAACAGAGATGATCAAATCAGTGTTATTTTTGGGAAAAAGCCTGCTGTGACCACAGCTCAGCTGGCTTTTGATGATGGCAGATAAAAACACACTCCCAGGCTCTCTGTAGTCAGAATCTGTAAATTTAGCTCCTGTTTGTGTCGTCGCCTTCTTTGCCTTTTGTAGCCTTGTAACAGCAGGCTTTTAGTGTTCCAACTACTATCTGCACATGTCAAGTCCAGAGAAACATTAAGAAAAGGACCTGTGGCCTTTTACATAACCAGTTGAGGAGATCTGATGCCTCTTCCTGTTTGCTGACAGTGTTTCCGTGGGGAGCCAGTGTCCTCCTCCAGCACGGCCTCCTGTGCCTGTCAGAGCATGTGACCACCTCCCCATCATAAACACACATGGCTCAGCCAGCTCCTGTGTGGCCTCCTCCCATCCCTCTCTCCCCTATCCCCTATCGTGTCCCCCTCCTGTGTCCAACCTCCGTCCTCTCCTCCCACTCGGCGTGCGATGCAAAAATAGCAACAGAGGGACCTGGGTCTCCTCAGAAGGGAGGACAAGACACAAACACTGGCCTTGAGTCTGACAGTGAGCACAGATTGGAGGGGTTCGTGAAAAGCTTGAGGCGGACACGGTCACTGACATTTTCAGTGGTGAGTAGTTTGTGAGTTTCGTAGTTTAACATTGTTTGTTTTCGGTGGTCCTGCAGGTGGAAATTGGGGGGGAATGAATCGGGGTTTGTTAAAGGTCAGATTGAAATATGTTGGACTGCAATTTGGTTTTGTGATCTCGGATTGTAGTTGCTTTGCAGATGGGGGTGAACGTGGCTTAAACTGGAGCCTCATCTACACAGTGCACTGGCTCTTACCCTGCTGGATTATATACATGAGCTGAGAAATGCCCTTTTCTATGGCATTAAACATTCCTTTAGAATTACCACTTTGTTGTGTCCACGTTGGGCTTTTGCGCCACCACGGCCTTCACAGGAAACAGCATTTGGCTGCTGCAGGTATCTCAGGTGCTCCTTCAAACGCAGCCTTATTAAAGGAGCGTTCACTCTGAGCTGACAGGGAGGCGAGGGGACACCTGGCAACAGTCTAATCATACGGTTTGACTTAGCGCTCTGTGTGCTGCCAACAAGCCCTAAAACACTGCAACACTGTCGCCTGCTAAAGCGTTCACACATCCGGGGTGTGAGGGGCTGAAATTTCACCCCATCCACACAAATAGCAGAAGTGCAACGGGAGAAGAGTTGCCACGTCATAAGGAAATATGTGGAAGCCCTCCAAAAACTGATTAAATAACAATTATTGGCTCACATACACATAATTGGAATATACAGCCTCTCTATTATGCATCACAAATTGTGGAAAAGACTGGAATAAAGTTGAACAGTGGCAGACAGGGCAGAAGTCTATTTATAATGATGTACATATTCAGGTCAGTGCTCCCTGACTATACACAGCCCCACCGTACAGGTTCCCTGCAGTCGTATGAAGAATGCACAAACAACCCTTCTGTGGCACGAGTGTTTACTGCTCAGCTGCAGCTCAAAAAAACAACAAAGAGCTGGATGCGTGGAGAGAGAATATGTGCTCTGTTCTTCAAAGCTTTCCAACCTTTCATGTGTGCTCCTGCATCATTCTGATAGGCTCTGTGTTCGTAAACCCTGCTGGAAGCCGAGAGAAACTGCGATCTGTTGTTTACCACACAGGGATTGTGTTACAGAATTTCCCAGCCTGTCACTGTGCTCCGGCCACTCTGTGACATTTTATTCCAGGAGGTGACGCCATTTGTTCTGCTGGTCCTCGTGGCCCAGGAGCTGAATGTGTCTGATGCACCCCTAAACTTATCTATCACTACGCTATCAGTGAGGATGCTGCTGCCGCTTTTATACCCACAGGAGGAGGGTGGTTTGTTCTAATCTCTAAAACAACGCACAGACTTGTCCCTCCCTGGAAGGTTCAGCCTCATACCAGATACCAGTAATCCTGCGGAGCATGAGTGTGTGACTGTAGGGGGGAGCACAGATCCCCTGCTCACTCTGTGTTGCTCTGGTTGTAACCACGTGTTGGTGGTCCTTCTGTGCCAGTGTTTTTCAGCCAGGTGATGTGAGAGGCTGTTGGTGCGGGCGGTTGCAGCCCTGCAGCTGGCTGAGCCATGGGGAACGAGAGCAGCACTGCTGAGGCGTTGGTAAGAGCAAGCTTGTCAGTGATGGACGGCCGGATTTTTGTTATTTGCTGTCCACATGCTGCTGCAGATGGCTTGAACTCTTTGGTACCCTGAGCACTAACAAAACTAACCCTTACTTGATGACTTACTGCTGGTTCAGTGAAACAGATGGGATGTGCATGGAGCGTTATGTACATTCCCATACTTAACTCCTCAGTTAAGTATGGGAATGTACATAACGCTTGTCTAATGAGCATGCTAACATGCTTTGTTGTAGTTTTATGATTAACTAGTTCAATACAGAAGCAAAGATAAATATAAGATGCCATAACTGTTTATGTTTACTAGAAAACCCTAATATTGCCATTCTTGCATCTTAGAAAATCAGTGTTTCATTATTATACATATCCTCTGGGGCTGTGCAATACCATATACAGTATATCATTATCGCGATACGAGAATATACTCTATATTGTCAATAATTTTGGATATCATGATATGGCATAAGTTTTGACTTTAGGCTGCATTGCAGTAAAACAATGTAATTTCTGGAATTTGTCAGATTTCAGATATCAGATTCAATTATAATATTTGCCTTCACCCATGTTAGCGATGATTATTTCTCAAAAATCTAATTCTGATAATATTTAGACAGTCTACAGCATTGTTGCAGTTCTGATATAAAGGAATATACTTAAAAATATTGTGATATGTGATTTTGTTGTCCAGACCAAGCACTTACAAGGAGCTTTCAAGGACAAATATTGAGATATATATATTATGTATCTCGATATGGCCTAAAAAAAAATACCATATTATTACTGTAAAGCCATACCAGCCAGCCAATATCCTCCAATTTCAGAATCAATTTTTTGCTAAAATGACAAAATGCCCCCTTAAAACAGTCCCCATGTGACTGCAGGACCTCAACTATGGAATTCAGAATGATCTTAATAGGATTAATGTGAACGTTTGTCTCATGAACTATAGACCCTGGCACCGGGCCTCACTGGATGTGAATGCAGAGTGGGATTTAACATTCTTACCTTTGCCTTGAAGAGAAACTAAGTGATTTATTTCAGTTGTGTCAGCCTAAGGTTTTCCTTCCAGAGCTCTCTTGTTGAACTCTTTCGTTCCCCCACTGCAGCCAGAAGAGGGCGCTCCAGAAAACGTTGCTCTCTTTCCGCCTCGGGAGAATCAAAGTGACTCACCACAGGTACAATCGTTCGTGCGCGTGTGTGCGCGTGTACGTGTGAATGCCCGAGGGAGTGTAAGAACGTGTTTATTTGTAATCTAAAACTTTAAAAATAGCCTTCCTAATTTTGTAGAGCTCAGTTTAGTGTGTCTGAAACAGAGATTAAAGCCAAATATGAACAAAATATTTAAGTTCTGCCTTTTTTCTCGTAAGGATTCATTAAAAACAAAATATCTCTTAGAATTATGAGAGAAAAAAAAATATAACTTAAATAAGTTTATGCACATGTTCCTCTAACTCAAATTATTTTTTTTTCCCACACATGGCCTCCTCTTCCGTAGCTTTTAAACTAGCGATGTCCCTCACTTATCCTTGTGGGAGACATCTGATTACAACTTTTAGAATGAAAAACAAAGTAATCATAAATAAGATCTTACTTTTAGTAAGAGTAGCATATAGTGAAAGGGTGTTGTGTTGATGTCAATAATGAACACAACACCGGAAAAGGTGACCTCCAATAAACCCTTCCTTAACCTAATCTGGTTTAACAGCTCAGTTGCGACTATTTTATTAATTTTAATTTGTAGCCAAAAAAAAATACACACACACACACACACACACACACATAAAAGATAGGGCATATAAATCAACATGTAATAATAACAGGTAATAATTATGCTGTGGTCAGTTTAGGGGGGGGGTAAGGAAAAAGTGACGTCATGCCCGTGCGCACGCGTGATGTCACTGGCGGACTGAAGCGGGGTAAAGTGGGAGCTTTTATATTGCAGCCGGAAGCTGCGGGGTCTCACGGGGGTCACCGCAGAACCGACCCTTGGCCCAATTCCCAGGCTTCACCTGCAGAGGCACGGCGGCGGCGGGAGAGGCGGATGAGGATGAGGAGGAGGAGGAGGAGGAGGAGGAGGGCATAGACGTGACGTGAGAGGACCGTCGTTCTGTGCTGCCAGCCCAGTCAAAGTGAACCCCAGCTACCCGCGGTGCTTGTAGACTCCAAACAGAGGGAGCCCGAGGAGGCCCACTTTAACAGGGGACTTCGGAGGAGGAGTAGGAGGAGGAAGTCTGCCGAGTCAGCATAAGACAGGAGCGAACGTCCGCAGCGTGTGCGTGGAGAAGCAGAGCCGAGCAGGGAGCGAGCTAGCCGGTTAGCCGCGCCGCGCCGCGGGGGTAAGTGCTCCGAGGAGGCGGTGGGAGGAAAACTTGTCCGCTACTTGACTCGAATTAGCGGACTCGAACTAGCGGACAGGGACAGGGTAGAGGACAGCGCAGGGACAAGGACAAGGACAGGGAGCGTGTTTGCGGTTTGCTGGCCCCGCGTTAGCCCCCCCCCCCACTTGTTTACAGCAGCCATGTGTACAGCACTTGGGTTGTGTTGACATGACTCAAGCTTTCCGTTCTGCTCGGGAGGGTTAATTAATAACTCTGTGCTCTCTCAGACGAGCTGAAGCGTCTTCACGCGGCGGCCAGTGGAAAAGTTGTGCACGCAGAAGCACACTGGACTTCTCTTACTGCTGCTTACTGTGCATGTGAGCTGATAGCTGTGGGTCAGTGGAGGTGTCGTTCTGCTTCCGCCGAGACGTGAGCTGCTCTTGTTGATATTGTGAGAGGCAGGAAACAGGAAACTCACGTCAACATGCACTCGTCTTAAGGCAAAAGTTCCTTTATAGCCGTCCTCTGATCTAGTGTAACATTACTGCCACAGAGGAATAGAGAAGAGACAGACTTATTATGTTCTTTTATGTTCCCTTGTTTTCCTCCTGCTTGGGTTTCTTTTGAGAGTGTGGCAGGAGAAGGCTAAATTAGCACATTTAAAAATAACCTATTATGGCTGGAGCTCTGTCTGCACAGAAATGAAGAGAGAGGCAGCAGTACTTTCACTAAGGACATTTGTTCTGGCGAGAGCAACATTTGTGTTTTGTGAGAAAGCAAAGGTGTGTCACTCAATTGAGGCAGGTAACTCTTCACCTCTCCTGCCCATCTGTCTGTTGTCGTCCACATCCCATAAGAACACCTCAAAGATGAGACCAGAGCAAGAGATGGCATGTTCAGTCCATCTCAAATGAGGATTACGACATGTGATTCTCGTGTTTAATGTAAATCTGGCTTGAAAATAGTTTGCCTCATTAGTGCAGTAATTTCTTACACAAGTTTAAATTGTTTTAAGTGTGTATTTGATTAAAAAAAAAAAAAAAAAATCACTTTGAAATGTTTGAAAGAACCGATTTAATCCTAATATCTCTTCATGTCATTGTAGTCCCCGTCCTCTTGTGTCCAGCATTGACCTCTACTAATGGTTCATAAATAATTAATGAATGGATTAAATCGTGAATCTCAGCAGTGGGGGCCTATGGTGTTGTATGCGTGTTAAAACAAACTTAATTACATCACATATTAATCAATTGCAGCGTATGCTCACGTTGCGGACATACTGAATGTCAAAGGCTGCGTTCTGCATATCTGCACACGTTCATGTGCGTCTCTGCAAGGGTGCAATTGTTTGCCCTCACTTGCACAGTTTATATCCGAGCAGGTAAAAATAAGGGAAACTTTCCCCTCAGTGAAATGAAGTGTCGTCTGTGGGAGGAGTGCTGTCACATAGTCGCTTTGCAGTTGAGTGTTGTGTGTAAATCAGTGTTGCTGCAAACATGATGCCACAGCCTAGTGTTGAGGTGTGTGTTTGCCTGCGCCAGGACTCTGTCCATATGTCACACACCAGCATAGACAGCTAGAGGAAACGGTCAGGGCTCGGTGAACTGTATTGTGTGAGGTTAAATCACATTTAAATGGGACATTTTAAGGGAGAGAATGTTTCAGAAAATGATTGAATGAGATAAAGAAACATTGCGATTATGTTAATTATCAAGAACTGAATGTTAAAGCAGTCTTGTAAATTATCTACCCTACACAATGATCAACTGCGTGTTTGATTATGCTTGTCAAAGTTGGCCCTGCAGAACTGGTTTGTCTTTGTTAATTACTGACTGGGTAATTATTTTGAAACCCTGCTGAAACAGAATTCCTTTTGTGTGTTTAAGGTTTAAAAAAAAAAAGCTAGATTTTGTTTTGTTTTCTTCCAGAATAGTACGTAATGCACAGTGTAAACAAAGTTTCGATTAGGCTTGTGTGCTGAGCCTACCATAAATATTCTATTTTATTATCTAATAATCTTTAATCTCATTAATTAAATTAAGTTGAGCGACAAAGATAATATGAGTGGAAGGAATACTCAGTTCACCTGTTCATTCCTAAGCAAACAACACTTCACTTAATAGTTTAACATGTGGGTGGAGTTCTTTGTTTGCAGTCTTTATCTTTAGGCATCCATTCTTCTCGCTCACATCTTTTAAACACACACTCATGCACAGTGCAGCAGACACGCCAGCTTGAGGCTCATTGCGGTCACGTTTGATGCTCCCGCAGGCTGAAGCTCGTGCTGAGACCTTGACCCAGAGGGACGACGGAGCACTGCTGACTGAAGCCTCCAGCAGCCAGCAGAGTCTGCTGTCTCCTACGGTTCTCCCAGACGTCCCAGTCATCAACGGAGTGGAGGAAAGCAGAGGGGCAGCCAGAGACCAGGAGGACAAGGAGGAGCTTGAATTTCCTCATGACCTGCTTCCCAGTCTAGACTTCAGCAGTGAGCTCAACATCTGGGAGTCCTCGCTGGGGTAAGATGGGTTTTCTGCAAAAATACACACACACATACACATACAGATACAGAGTTATCCAGGAAATAACTATTACAGATTCTCTTGTAAAGTCAAGACCAAGCTATTAATTGAAAGCACGGACAGTTTATGACTTAAAGCAGTGAATCATCTTTCATTGTCTGCTTCCTGAAAAAAATGCTCTTGCACTCATACACATACAAACGCAATCATTTGTCCAAACAAAATCCCCAGTAAGCGCATAGCTAGCTTTCAAGGCATTGAAACCCACATTTCCTAGTCAGTTTCTTATTATATTATGACCCTAACCCACAATTTTCCTAAACTTTTTGGTAGTTTCACAAGATTTCTTAGCCTGGGCTCAGAAGTGGAAAGGTAACTGTGTGTCTTTGACTTTCTGCAACATTTAGATTGTTGTCTGTCTAACCAGAAGCCACGTCTGCATAATTCCATTAAAGCGAATTAGCCATACTGCTGCCCACAACATGTTTTCCCTTTAACTTTTATTGTCTGTTCAGAAAAAATATTAGATATTACAGAGAAATAGTTAAAAGCAAAGCTCAATTATATAGTATATAGACAATAAAACTAATTATCTCTTACTGTGAGAGGTTTTAGTTTCTGCAGGGACTCAAAAGGGCTGTACTTCATGCAAACACACCCACGGATTGAAATATTTCACCATCACCAGAAGAATCATGTTCATTATTTAAGTACCATATTCTTATTACAATTGAATGACACTATAATAATGTGTTGGGTATTCATTTTGCTTAATTCGAGTCTGTAAAAGAAAAGATTTATATGAATTGCTTACTCAAGGTGAATGTTAATCTGATATTGATCTTTTGCTTGTGTGTGTTTGTGCACATGTGGGTTTGTTAGCAGAACCCAGACTAGCTCAGTGGAGAGGAAATGTGAGCAGGTGAACCCCCTGCTGGTGGGCCTGCAGCATCACATGGATGTCAGTCAGCCACTAGTGGTTCTTGATACAAGGTACCGCACAGACTTTGCGTGGTGGGGGTTCGCGGGGCATCTCTGCTGATAAGAGTGAAACCAGAGAGCATGGAGTGGAAAATAACATGATGACAGGATGGATGAATTTTTCTAACTTACACTAGAGTGTGATGGATATGGCTTTTTCTGCACTTTTTTTTCTAAGCAGACAAGGCTTTAGGTGTGGTTGATTTCATGCATTGCCTTGGATTCTAATTTGATATAAACGTTGAACGTTATACGTACTTTTGAACGTATAAACATTACTAATTTGTTTGGGGCTTTGTTTCTAACAATGCAGTGACCTGGTGATTATTGCTTGATGTGTTTGTATAGAAAAAGGAGCAAAATGTGATTTCCTCATTAACAATTCAGTGTGTTTTTGTTCTTTTGTATGATGATGTTTTACTTTCGAACATACGCGACCTTAAAATGAAACACTGGAAGAAGCTCCTGGTCCATCCAACGGAACATTTTAAAATTGACTAAGAGAGCAAATGGAGGAAGAGGTTGTATAGTTCACCATAGTCAGAGAAATTCAAGGCATAATTCCCAAACATCAGTAACCAATATTACTAAATAATTTTTATCATACTAGTTTTTATTTTTAAGCCTGTGGTAATTACAAAATTAGTCACATAATAATTTAGTTTGTAGGCTTGATGCTGCGGTGTTCCTTTGTAAAATGCCTAAATAAACCATGTTTTGGTGTGAGTGCACGGACTGGCATGTTCACTAATAACCATATGCTTATAAAGAGCATCAATTATTTCTGTTAGGGGAATGCACATTACAGAGTTGGCATCCTGAGTACAGTTGTATGTTGTGTGTGCATATCGTAGAGTGCAGTGTCTGAGCATGGGCTTGAGCTCTGCCAGTAGCAGCGCTCTGTGGCATCGTGGAATGAGCAGCTGTTTGCCTGCCAGGCCAGACTCTTAACTCTGTCACCCTGCCCTTGTCTCAGGCCTCACGACAGCGACCCAGTTCTCACAGATACACAGCCCTCACCTTCGCCCTCTGCCATGCCTTACCCTGATGTCCAACCCCTGACCACACCCCCATCTGAGGTCATAGAACAGGAACTCCAAGAGGCCTTCCATGAATATGAAAAGCAAATGGCCTCACTGGGAATACTTAATTCCACAGCGCCCCTCAGTACAAAGCCTGAGACAGTTAATTACGCACAGGAGAAAAGTGGAGATGTGATGGTTAATCAGTCGGATGAGTCATCGTCACTGCCTCCAGTCGTAGTCCAGCCAGGACATAGCAGCTGGGTCCTTGG
>KV751317.1:11268762-11281136 GCA_001698575.1 Mola mola
GAAGGATACAGTTGTGTTTAGTTTCAGGAATTACATACTAGGCATCCAGAATAGTGCAGGGGAACCAGAGACAGAGAAAGAAATCAAAGCAAATCAGAAAATGGATAAATGTCCAGAGACTAAGCCAATTAAGATAACAGAGGTAGATAAGCAGACAGAAACGCCTCCACATTCACAATGTGAAAAAACAGATGTTGTAATCACAGATCAGAGAGACGATCTAAGAGAAGAGCTTGTTGATTGTAAAGGCCCCACCGAGGAAAATGGCACTGTAGTTAGTAATACAGTGGTTGAGGAAGGCACAGAGGGTATAGAAATAAACAAAGAAAATTATAACAATGAGGCTACTTTTAATGTATGTATTGTTGAAACTGGAAAAAAAGGAGCAATTTCACAGTCGTGCAGTAATGTTCACTTAAAAGATACAGGCACATTATCAGTGATGCATTCAGAGGTGGAGACGGGAGCAAAGAGTCACGCTGAGGAGGAGCAGGTGTCAAAGAGGAGTGACATAGAGGCGGAGCCGGACAAAAAGGCAAAGAAGAGAGACAGAAAGAGACAAAGGAGAAAGAAAAAGATGGAGAACAAAATAGAGGCTGGACTGAAAGGAAAGACAGCAGTGCAGGCTGAAAATGTTTTCCGTGCAGGAAGTCACACAGATTCAGATGCAAATGTACAATCAGTGTTACAGGCACACACTCACACTGTGATTTGTGGGGAACAGCTTGATAATGGGTTTGGCCACACGGAACAGCTGAGTCCCGAGGGGAAGCCCAGCCCCCCACCGCTCGCATCCTCTCGTAGCAAGCAGGATCATCTTTCCTACTGTTCACCTGCGTACAAACAGGCTCTCTCACAGATGCCCCATCAATCAGATAACCATAACCATACAGATGCCCAGTGTGGCGTCAATCAACCCTCTGAAGTAAGCTCACTAGAAGAGCAACATGGAGCTGCAGCCGACATCAACAGCCAAAATGCGCCTATGACGTGTATCCAAACAACAGTGACCTGTCCATCGGCCTCCACTAATGAGAGATCAGATGCACAAACACAGGAGGCTATAGTTATCTCAGAAGCAGTGATACACACACGGGAGGATTGGTGCCCACTTCCCAACAGTCAAATTTGTGTGGGAGAGTGTGGTGTGGAGACTGCCCTTGAAGAGGCTTTAGTAGTGGTTGCTGCGTTACCACTGACAACACCCACGATGCCAGAAGTGATAGAAAGCGAAGGAGAGGGAGAACGCACAAGGCGTGATTCTCTGGAGAGAGCAGCTACTGTAGCAATTGCAAAGACTGAGCAAGCAGAAGAGAAAGATTTGGTAGAAATAGATAAGTGCGTCAGTTATGCAGACGGAGGGAAAGAAGGACTCCTGGAAAGCCTTCCTCAGCTATCATTAATCCGTTCAAAGGAGAGATGCACACTTGCATTCTCATCCACAGAAGGACAGTGTGTATCTCAGGAAAGCTGCGGCAGCAAAATGCCAAACAACTCAATTGAGATTGGGATGAAGGGACTGAGAGAGACAAACGTTTGTTATGCGGACATAGAGGTCTCATCAGCTGTGGAGGGGGCCAAAGAAAAGGAGCTGCGCCTTTTGGAAGCCTTTATCAATACATCTCCCGATGGGATACTTATTGGTCCTGATTGCCTGGATCACTCTGCTGAGGGATTGCAGGCAGCAAGTGAGGGAGGAGGCGGAGAAGGAGAGGAGGAGGTAAAAAAGGAAGGAGGGCTGGCAGGAGAGCACAGTTCAGTCAGCCAGCCAGAGGGCTCTGTTAGTGGGGTGTCATCAGCTGAGACAGAGACGTGTCCGCCCACCAATGTTGCCGAGTCACCGCTGAAGTCACAGAGCCGGAGTGAGCCGACTCCTACCATCACTGAGAGCCTACACACTGAAAAGGACCATCTCCCTCAGCCCTGCCCGGAGCAGCATGCCGCAGCAATTTCGCCTCTCCCTACTTACCCTGAACAGAGCTCCAGCAATACAGACGAAGGGGTAAGGACTGATTTCAGACTGAATTTGATTTCAGAGGAAGCATTGTCTTTAGGACACACCTGTGAGGAGTCATCGATCACAGAGAGTGAGACAAACTGCGGCCAAGTGTTCCTGTATTCATTCTCACCTCAGCCTCAGATTACTGTTCAACAAATACCCGTCGAGCAACAAGCAAGCAACAATCAACAGGTCCGACCTGAAAGTAGCACAACAGAAGCAGGGACATCCAAAGGTGAATTTGAGCTCCAGGCCCAAGCCCAGATTAAAAAAGGTATCCCTGCAATGTCTGGAGCGACTTTGTATGTATGTGACAGCAGTGGGCGCAACAACGGAGTTCTCTTTGCGGACACTGTGAAAGAAGAGGGCAGTTCCTTTGTGAATCTCAGGAAAATGGCAGTGCTGGACTACGCCTCTCTGCCTCCACTGACTGTGCATGAGAGTTTGCACCATCCTGTTGTTGAGGAAAGTTATACCTTTCAAGACTTCCTCAGCGTGAAGAAGACAGAAATCTTCACAAATGCAGCTCCTACAAAGGATGAACCAGCAATGCGGAGCCCAGCTGACCTAACACAGAAAGATATCCAGTTGGATAGAGGAGAAATGGTGACTAAAGATGCAAACGAAAACTTGAACATAGATCAGTCAGGAAATAACATTTTGGAGACAAACACTGCGGATTCACAGTCGGGGACTGAAGCCAGTTCAAAAATGCTTCAGCGTTCTCGCAAGAAGGATCACAAAGGTAACGAAGAATGTTTAGTCCTTTCACAAAGTGCCATTTTTGAGTGTAGTAATCTAAAAGTTGAACATCCATCAGTGAATGTGATAAAGCAGCTAGGGGCAGAAACAAAGGAAGAGGCTGAAAAGCTGTATTTGCCAAAGGAGAAAGAGCTAGATAAGTTACATGTTGAGTCTGAGCAGCCCGGGGAGTTGCATTGTGGCAGTGGTGCTACTGTCATTCATGAAATAAATGAAGTTAGCCAACATCTGCATTGTTCGAGTTCTGATGATGTCTCCTGCAAACTTTCAAATGATGTCTTCTCTGATATACTTAATGGGCAGTCGTCTACTGAACTTGTCCCCAGATCGAAATCTGAAACTGCAACCTTGACCTGCACAACCTCTCAGAGTGACCCTGATCATCCTTCCCCCCAGTTAGTTCAAACACCTCTTTGTGGACTTGCTAACACAGATGCCATGAAGGCCACACTTGATTCTGCTGATTTGACGAAGGGTGAACAAGCTTCTGACCAGTCCGTTATCAAGCAGTGTGCCAGTAATCATACTTTTGTGCTGCCAACTCCTGGTCCAATGTTGACTCACTTGGAATGCATTACTGACTTTGATATCTCTCTTTCTGAGCAGTCAGATAACCACAGTACTGATGGTAGCAGCGCCACAGTGCATGATGAGAAGAACAGGGACACAACACAAATGTCTTTAGCTCAGGATATGAAGCAGAGTGTCGTCAGTGTTAAAACAGATGATACTTGTCTGAAAGTGAATAGAAATTATACTGCCTCTGATATTTTAGTTGATAATTTTGTGATTAATAATGTAAAAGTAAATGTTCAGTTTTCACAAAATGAAAATCTGTCTCCTGGTCCAGTTGGTGTACTGGCAAAGACTGAATCTGATAATGTGATTTCTCAATCTCACACTGAGCCAGACTCTGCTGGAATTAAACCTGTCATTTATGAATCACCCACTAAGGATGACCAAATTACTGTCAGCTGCCCACTCGGCTCTGACTTGCCTACCAATGAGGCTCATGGTCAAATTGAACCAGATAGTCTAAAAGAGAAGCACAAAATGGAAGACAGGACATGTATGCCAGTTGAAGAGGAAAGGAAGCAAGATGAAGAGTCAACAATGGATTATCAAAAGGAAACACCAGACAGCGGCAGGCTGCAGACACAAAAGCCTGGCACAACGTCACAACAGAGTAATGTTATAGATAAAGAGGCTGTGAATGAAGTTGGAGTCCAAAATAGTGAATCATCAGCAAGGATTGAGAAGAGTTGCATTGTATCTAAAAGCCTGAAAGAGACTTCTTCTTTAACTTCAGACAAACTTACAGTGGTACCTCAGAACATGAGAAGTGCTGAGGTAGAATCTAGTAGCGAACCTCAGATTGTTGACCAGGCTTTGTGCCAAACTCCAACAGCAACCCTGGAATGCAGCTCTGACAGAGACACGGCACAGAGTGCAGCTTTCGGCCAATCACAGTCCACACCAGATCCAAACTGTTTTGCTCAGCAACAGGATCAACAGCAGCCAAGTCTGGGATCTAGACATCCCTCAGTGGTATTATCAAGCTGCTGTTTAGAGGGGGGAGAAACAACAAAAAATCAGGTCAGGCAGACCCAAACACTTGTTCCAGGGGTGAAAGGGGTAGCAATGGAAGTAGACTGCTCTGTTTGGAGTTTGTGTCAGTCAGGAAAAAGGGATGACTTGAAAGGTGATGACAGCAGTGACAGTGAACAAGTTTTTAACTTAGAGAAAGATGATGGAGAGGGAGTGCAGGCAAAGAACACTACCGCATCTGTTGAATCTGCATCACAGGAACATGAGAACTTATCTTTAGCAAACTCTGGTACATCAGAGGTCAGCTCAGGTGATTATGACATTCATGCCGACGATTTTCCAAGCCTAAACCAAGCTGAAAAAATGTATAGAGAAACATCTGGTACCCTGTCAGATTTTGTTGGGCAGCTCAAAACTGTGGAAACGGATACCAGCAAGGCCAAGGCCGAGAAAAGCGACCGTAGTGAAACTGAGGAGTGTGAAATTCAGCATATAGTGTGTGAGCCTCTAAAGCCACAAAGCTCCAGTGTAACCTCAGCCACACAAAGCTGCATAGGAGCACAAGCACCCATAAAAGGCCCTGGTGTAGAGGAGATTCCAAAGGAAGATAAAGGATCTTTGGTCAAAGCTAGAAGCCAGAGGAAGGGTCAAAATGAGATAAAAGCAGTAAAGAATGAAAAACTGGAAAAAGAGGATGCTGTATACCAACCTGGAAGTGCTGAGGACAGTTGCTCCGGGTCAATTAAAGTTTCAAACTTGGTTGAATTTGGGGTGTCACACCGCAGCACAAAAACTACTGTTTGTCACTCTGAGAACAACACTGGTCCTTCTAAGGCAATGGAAAATGATATAACAGATAAAACGACTCCTGATGTTATTACAGTCTCTTCAGTTATTTTGTCAAAAGCCATGCAAGATTTTGCATCAACCCCTCCTGCGGCCCCTGGCCAGTCAGAGGAGCCTTATGATTGGGCATCATTGTCAAAGCAAAAAAATGATACTGTGGTTGATTTAATTGTTGCTGCCTCCCAGTTTGAAGGAAGATCACTTGAAAAATCTCCAGACTGCAACTCTCCTGTTGAAGAAGGCTCTGTGAATACACAGACTGCATATGTGTCTGCACCTGAAGTAAGAGCCCAAGAATCAAATACAAGTTGGATAAAAGCTCTAAAAGAAGCAGCAGCACATTCTCAAATTCGTCAAGAGATCACAGTGGATACTTCAAGGTAAACTGTGTGTGTTTGAGTCATTTTTTTTAAATGGCCGTCAATGCGTTCAAAGCAGGCTGATGTATAGTAAAATCATAAAGACTTTGTTGTGAATTTACATTGATTAAATCAACAATTTAGTAATAACGACAAAAAAAAATCACTGAGCCTAAAATGAACATTTATTTAAAACTAATCTGACTGATAAATTGTTTTAGATTGGGTTTTTATTAGTTGATTATATTGAAAAATACATTGTGTTGTGTTGCAGATCTCAGAAAATGACTGGCATTATAGGAAAACTGTGTTACGTCATGTCAGAAGTGATTCAATTGCGTTATTATAGTTACGGAGTCAAAATGTCTGCATATGTTTTTATCTGCATTATGCAGATACTACATATTAGCCTGGTTAATCGGCAGGCTTATTTATCAGTCAATCATGGGTTGCACGTAGTAGCATGTTAGCATTTTGTTGCATACTGCCCCCTCAACTACATCATGGACATAGAGAAAGGCACATTGTGTCAGAAACCACAATGATCAAAACCACAACTACAGTAAATAAGCCCATAATGTCATTTACATGAATATTTCCACAGGCTGTAAAATCTTGTTCTCAGTTGTTAATATTCATGGTTTTCTGCAGGTTTTTAAACTTAGCATTCCAGTAGCATCATGCTAAGGACTTGATTGGAGTGATATTACAGAAAGTAGTGTGACAATGAATATGGATGAGGAGGTAAGCACAGAGCTGCACTTTGTATTGAGCTTGGGTCAGATGACTGTGCTTGTTGAAGTCTAATGGAAGTTTTACAGCCCTTTATATTCAAAGGATGACATCAGCTGTGACAGCGTGTCTGCACTCTAGGGCAAGAATGAGCCTTTTCTCACACTGCTCAACAAGAACAACGCACACACAGAAGCTCACATAAACACACACACTTGTCATATGTCAATCATTCCTTGTTTATGTGTTGTAAGCTAAACAACTAGCCCCAACCCCCTCTTCTCCTGCATTGTTTTTCCAGACCCCTCCCATCTCTGGAGTCTCCTCAGCTAGAGTTTGTTACTCCGACCGAGGAGGTAGCTGTTCCTCTGAGACAGGAGAAGATTCTTCTACTGGAGCAAGCAGTGGAGGAGACGCCAGAGATCCCACTTCCACAAGCTGTGAAGAAGAAAGTGGATCTTCCTGAATCTTTAAAACAAACAGAAGTCCCCGAGCCAACACAGCAGATAGTAGAGCACCCAGAGCAAACACAGAGCACAAAAGTAGCACTCTCAAAGGAACAGAATGAAGTACAGCTCTCAGAGCCAATCAAGAGAGAAGAACAGCCTCCAGAGGAGCTACCAGACACAAAGTGGGAGCTGGTAGTTTCTTCAGAAATAGAAACTGAGCTCCGAGAGCCACTAAAAAGCACAGCAAAGCTCCAAGAGCAACTGGAAAATGAAAAACCAGAGCCAACAAAGACATTAACAGAGCCCCTAGAACCAGAGAAGACCCTCAGTGATTTGCTAGAGGAGAAATCTTTAGAGGTCCCACCTGAGGAGCCATTAAATGTGCCAGCTGAAGAAACTGCAGTGACAGAAACCGTTCAGGACCCTGCTGAGGAGTTACTGGGCAGTGGGTGAGTTTCTGTTATTACTTATTACCTTTAGGAACAACAAGTTTATCAAGAAGCTGACTTTTCAGACTTGATACTTTTCCTAATAACGTGTCAATGACATTGATTTGTTCGAGTCTTTATATTGCCGCTAACTTATTTGAAGAAGAGGGACTCTCAGGGGGGACTTGCTGCACAGAGCAGCACATCTGGCTGTCATGCATTTAAAACGGATTTCCATGCGCTCAGAAAGTCCCTGTAGTGACCATCAGACACCTCAAGTGTGTTTGGTCAGTTCTTAGTGTCTGCAGCAATTAAATGGCTTCTGAGTGGACAAATGAGAAGGTGTCTGTGTCACAGATTTGTACCACTTGATGTAATTGTTGTCAACTCTTTCTGCTGTTAAAACTCGATGTTAAAGATAAATACACATAACAAGTGTTTGTATCATTTAGTTTAATCTCCACATGGATATTTGGTATTTCTTTAGAGGTTTCATTGTATATCTTAGAATGTTTCATGGCTTTCCACTTTACTGTTTTAAGAATGTTTGACAGTTTGACAATTTTTTTTTTACATCCATTTTTTAATTTTTATTTATTTATAAAGACTATGCCATATAATCAACATTTTTTTAAAAGTGCCAGTGTTAGTAATTTTCAACTTTAGTCCTTTGGTGAGATGTTATAAGACCAGTGGGGTGATTAAAAATGACACAGCCTAGATAACAAAATTAAATGACTGCTGATTTCTTAGCTTTTCTCTGCTTCCTCTGTTATTTCTATTATTTGTCACTCTCCCCGGACTTTTCTCCTGCAATTCTCAGCATACCCAGAAGCCACCCCACATGCCAGAGTAACACTTGCCACCTCTCAGTAGCAACACTTGTCTCATCACTGCTGTTGGGGACTGAAAGGTTTGAGTAGGAGTGGGGAGGAATGACAGTGCTATTTCCACTTTAGGTTTCATCAGTAGATAAGGTTACACTTGCATAGAGGCAGAAATGTATGGGCGATTTTGTGTGTGTGTGTGTGTGTATTTTTTTTCCCCGCCCCCCAGAGGCTGTCCTAGCTGTCAGTCCTGCTCAGTCTTTGCAGCTTTGTGAACTGAAGCCTGTAGTGGGAGGAATTTGGGCAGGCACTCCTGCCCCACTGAAGTCATTTGTACCGACCAGACAGAGTGGAACAAAAGCCAGAGTTCAGAAAACACTTGAGCATGTGCTACACCGTGAGCGTGTATGAATGAGTCACAGGCAAAGAAGAGGAGCACTGCGGAGCACACTTGTTGGATCTTGTGCTTGGGAGAGCAGCAGCAGAAGTAATTTTCACTTACCGTAGACATGAAGTCATTTGGTAGCGTCCTCCATGGCTGAAATCATCCGGGTGAGTTGGCGGGACGTAGCTGCCCTATTTTCTTCTGTTTGTCTGTGTCTACAGTTGTTATTTGTATTTGAGTCTGTCCAGGTGGATGTAGCAGATGGTCAGTAGGTAACTAGTCTTAATTACACTCTGCCTCTGATGACCTCACCAGACGGTTGCAAGGGAGGGAGTGATAGAAGCAGTAGAAGGCAGAGAAAAAGGAACAAAGTTGACACATTTTGTACACTGTACTTGGAAAAAATGTTGCAGGTTGGAGCATGTTGCGCTCCCCTCCCTTATGTGATGCAAACACTTCTTGATGAAGAGTCTGGCAAGATGTTTCCATAATACAAAAACTAAGGTAACCACTGCCTGTGTTTTTTACCAATTTTTTTTTTTTTTTTTGGCATGGTAGACTTTTAAAATGACTAATACTGGCCACTTTCTGACTCTTTATATGATGTAGGTCATAAAAGTGCCTGTAAATAGTGTGTTGAAAGTTTCTGCACAGCTAGTTCTAATTAAAAAAGCAACAAATAGACATTTTTACTCATAAAATGCCATTGACAGGCCTGTGTGCTTTATTTTGGTGTTTTTGATTATTTTTTTGTCCATGTCTTTGGAGTAAAAAGGAAGGAAGACATGCTGTAGACCACACTGTACTGTAAATAGACTGGTTGCCATGGTAATAATAGGGTCATATGACTTGGCTGGTGCAGGTGAAGAAGATAATCTCATGTCTATCATTTATTCAGACACACTGGGTAACCTTTGAATAATCATTCAATTATCCTCCCTCCACTGCAGCATGTATAAAAACACTTTCATCAGTACATTCAGCTGGTTTTATTTATGACTCAGATCACTCAGATCATATGGTTATGGTTCATTATTAAATACCATGCTTTGACTTGCTGTCTTTTGGGTCCAGCTGTTTCCAATAGACTACACTGGCCGTGTTGGTCTGCATTTGCATGGGTTAAATATAGGGGAGAAATTAGTCCAATGTATCCCTGGACTGGCCTTGTAAATTCTGGATTTCTCAACATCTGTTTATGAGGTGTCTTTGAGTAAGGCCTGGTCTGTGTGATGCTAAATCATCGACAGTATGAGAGTGCACTGTCCCGCCTCCAAAACAGTCAAACTGCACTGATGTGAAGAAATGTGGCTTTAAAAGAGCACACGTGTTCCACAATTGAAACGTCATGTTCCTACGCATCAAATATCGAAGGAGGGCAGTGTTTACTTGTGGGAATCAGCTGACATTATGAATCCACTGAACCTGTAAACACTCACCAAATGTCCGGTATCATTACAAGTGACAAGTCCCTTCCCTCTTTGCTGGATTGCTATTACTCGCCTCTCTGTAACCCTTTATGTCTATCTTTGGAGGCAGCAGCGAGTTTTATTTTGCTCAGACTGTGTTTTGTATTGGTCGTTTCTATTTCCAGGCCACATGTGCCAAGTTGACCGCAGATGCTGAAATATGTATAGCTCACGCCTGCCGTTGTAGGTCACTAACTGTGGATTTGTAATGAGAGGTGTGGGACCAATAAAAATTCAGATAGGGTGTTTTAAGATGTTTCTCTTCAGACAGACATCCTGAATCAATTAGAGAATTCTGCTCTTACTGTGGTTTGAAGGGAGGCAGCCAGTGTTACATAAAAACTGCAACTTGCTACACCTTGGAAGAAAGCACACGCCCTCATTAAATGTTATTAAGTCCTGAGTTTACTCCTGGTAGAGATGGAGAATAACAGAGCCCAGGTTGAGCCATTTGGCTTTAAGCTTGAATACTGTAAATGTGCTTTAGGTGATGGAGCTATTGTGACGTCCTGCTTTGCAGAAGAGGCTACTGGGGTATTTTTAGAGCAAAACAGGAGGCATGCCCCTGGTGGGGAACAGCTGCATAGGCGTCCATTGCATTGCCTGTCAGATTAGAGAGCCTACCACTCATGATTAGATGGGGCCTGGATCAGGGCCAAATCCACTCCACCAGGTGGTCAGTGATAACAGAGCCAGACACCCTCAGACATGCTACTTCACTGCAGAGGGCAAGCGGAGCAAGCCAGGGAAACATGGACTTTCATGTAAGGTGGCTGATGCGAGGAGATACATGTTCAGCTGCAAGTTATTTTAATGACAAACCATTACTAAGATGGTTGGAGTAAGCATTTTGTTTCTTAAGTCACTCTTGGGGTTTGGTGATGGCACAGAGCAGAGTGCTCCACCTTTATCACCTTTAGGGTAAGTTTCCGTCATGATTCGTTTGGATAGGGGAGTGTCTCTTCACAGGGGTTTTCCAAATCGCTGTACTTGGCTGTCTTGTCTCTTTTTGTCTGTTGATGTTGTGTGTTCCCTCCCCTGCAGGAGATCCCACGCTGAGCAGTGGGAGAGAGGTGCCCCTGCCTCTCCCCCACCTCCTACCTCCGAACACCACCACCTGTCCTCCCTCCCTGACACCACCGAGTTCCCCACTCCTCCTCCCACACCCCCGGAAAGACACGCACCCGAAGCTTCACCAACTTCACCTGCATCTCCCCGCTTTGCTCCTCTAGCCCCTGCTTCCCCTCCTGTACCTTCAGCTCACCAGTGTGAAGACCCTGTCCCTGCACCCTACCACCCCCCTTTAAGGTATAAACTCCGCCTGACTCTGAAGCACTCATCTCTTGTCATGTTAAGAGATATGATGTGAGGGTGTGCCCGTTGTCTTTCGTGCCTCGTTTGTAACAGTTGATTTGTGCCGTCTTTGAACCTGCTTGATGAAAAGCAGCCGTGTCTTTATCCTTTGAACCCGAGTTCAGGTCAAATTACAGCATTAAATGGACATCTGGCACACTGATTTACTTTGTAGATGTTGACATTTTGAGCTTCTTAACCAAGAGATAAAACATAGCCATACATTATGTTGGCTTATTCTAACTTTAAGAACCCTTACACTAACCCTGAAAATACCACATAATAATGCCCCGTGTGATTAATTTTCATTTATATACTGTAATTTGTGTTTTTTTTTTAGTTTTTTTTAGTGATCTATATAAACAAGCTATAATTTATCTATGTTTAGATTACTGAGCTTTAGGATGCAGCTAAGTAAGTATTTTACCTTCGAGCCGCACTAGGCTAGTTGTTTGATCATACTTCATATTTACCATACAGACAGGAGACATTGTATGTACCGTATCTATGTTCTTATTTACTGAGGTGAACAAGCTTCTTTCTATACATGTCTAAGTGTTCCTGAAACGAATGGGCAGTGCTCCAACTCAGGCACATCACATATAACACATTTGGCATTTTCTGAGTCTGCTACTTAAGCAAGCATTCTTACCACCTCATACATTTACAAATTGGCACTGCTATGCACCTTTACCACATAAACTCAAGAAGAAACTGGATTACCTGGTATATCAACTTTATAGCAATGGAAACTCATACAGTAGGTTTACCTGTGGTTTGTTAATGGAATAACAAAGGCCTCAGGGTAAAATGTTTACACGCCATGCTTTTTTTATGATTAGAACAGGCATCCTCATCGTGACTACTTAATGGCTGATTTCTGTGAGTGTGTGTCACAACTTACACATTTTTTTCATTCATAAGACTGATGCTGATTACATTTAAATGCCCCTCATTGATTTTTGCTGTCAGCAGAGCTTGTGGACTTGATTTTATGATTTTAGTTGAAGAGGGAATGAGTCAGCCGTTCACAATGTACTACTGTTTATGACCAGCAGAGGGTGGTTTTCTCCTCACAGAGTCCAGTCTTGATGCTCTGCCTACCAGTGTCTGCACTCGACTGTCTACAGGTATATGAGAGTTACTCTGAATGACTCTCGTGCCACGTTAAAGAGAAGACCATAATGTTGAGAAGGTTATGCCGGGGTAGGGTTGTT
>KV751317.1:11281410-11302995 GCA_001698575.1 Mola mola
CAATGCAAGTAACACTAAAACATAAAGTGTTTACCGGTAGCAGCGTAGTGATGTGTTAGTCCCTGCAGGGGCAAAGCAACTCCCTCTGAGTTTTTAGACATTTAAACAATCCATTCATGCCAAAATATTACTCATCTAAAAAACAAACGTATTTTAACCTTTTTTTTCCGTAAATGGTTCACTGAGATGTGCATGAGTGACAATTAAATCCTCAGTTGGATCCAAACAAAGCAGGAGTCCTTTTAATGAGAATTCTTTTATCTGTCAATGTCTCCCACCCATTATACACATTTTATATACACGCTTCCTTTGATAAAGATATTCCTTTTTTGCCTTAAGACTTTTGACTTGAGCGAGGAAAACACTACACATTGTGGGCTACAATATTCTAACAGCTGTGCGTTCTTATTTAACTTTAGTTTCAGACAGTGTATTCTCCTCAATGTCTAAGAAGACCACAACACGTCTGCAGTTGAGTTAATGAATCCAGGGGTCTCGAGCCCTTCATCACAATCTTTCTCTCTGTAATTCCCCTCTGTACTCTCTCTTGACTTCGCTGATTGTGTTTCTCTATGATAATACAAAGCAACAGAATGCCACAGAATCTTTGAATGTGTTGTGAAAACATATTCTGAAAAATGGAGACGGATGAAATCTGGGCGTGTATGTTTGGCAGGTGCAGCCTTAGGAAATTTATCTGATACACTGGGTATAGGAGCAACGCACCCTTTTCTTGGCAAATGATGAGAGACAAAGCTTCAGGCTCTTAACTAGCCCGATCAACAGCTGTTGAGCAGGAGGATCAGAGGACATATCAGCAATCAGCATCCTGTCCTAAATTTCTCAAACCAGTGTACCCCAAACACATCTTGGAGCTACTTGCTACTTGCAAATATCAGTGATATTTGACTTAAAATCTAGCAACATTTTTTCATGAGTTTTAATGTCTTTGAGATTTTTTTTTAACATACATTCTATGTTGTTAGTCCTGGTGCTCTTTGGACTTTATTCAAACAATAAAAAGTGCATGGTCTCAATTCTGTGACACAAGTGCATTAAAGGCACATCCATCCAAATTTTGCTAGTTAAGTAATGCATCATTATGGCGCAAAGTAAGGCGCATGGTGTAAAGAGGTTATATTTAGTCCCTTAATTATTCTTTGACGTGACCAATCAGAATGTCATCTCCTATTTCTTTAAAAGTCAGGTTTCGTCTGCTCAGGTTACATTGCTGTTTAAATAGGTATGCGCTTTGTGACGGGTGGACCCTCCACCATCTTCCAATCCTCTGTCCCATCAACAACTCCGTGTAAGTGCTTATGAACAAGTGCACCAATCATTAAGTGAGGAGGGCTGATGCATGCTCCTGTGGGTGTAGTAAAGATGTGCAGATTGCAGTCTGTCGAGCAGATCATAAAATTACAAGAAGATTCATGAGCATTCATGCATTGCATCTTAAATGAATTGATTATTTAAGTCTCCCAACCTAAGTGTTATCGTTGGGTTGTTTGAGTAAACTTGGGTCTTCTTGGTATTTACCAAATTAAGCAGTATATTGTTTTTTACTATTGTTTAATCTGAGCCTGTAGAAATTTTTGAGACATCAGCAGGCGGGTGGACGAGGTTCTGTCTTTTTCTGCCACTTTTTTAGATAAAAATATTTAGCCATCTTTCTCTCTAAGCTTCAACCAACATCCATGAAATCAAAAATTGTTCTGCACCATCAGAGTAGAAGCTTTCATATCCCTTTTGCAGACTATAGATGTGGATCGTAGTAACCCTGATTCCTTTTGAGCATTCTTATGAATCTTTCAGAAAACACTGCCATAGCTGTTTCTTTCAGGGCCTGATGTTGTTGAATTTTTTATCTCTTCATTTTCTTCAGTCTACACACTCCAATGTAAGGCCTGACTCTTAAAGTGGTAACACAGAGGAGGAACTTGTACTTTGCGCATACATTCATTGCTGTCCTAAATACATCTTTAAAAAAAGGTGTCTGGATCACTGTTATCAATACTTTTTTTTTGTTGCTGGGGTATGTGTTGGGGGTTGGGAGTGGGCAACATTTTTATTCGTCCCCCCAGGCTGTGTAGCATCAACCAATATTCCTATCCGAGACTACAATTGATATTCTTTGTGACCCTTGGTTAATGGACTTGTTTACATGCAAACATTTCCCCTTTCAGCTGTGGTGTTAGGTTGGCCGTGAACGCTGGGTTTTATGCTCTTCATTTCTTTCAACCTATTTTAGTCCATGCACCCAGAGGTACAACACCTGAAACCTGCAACTACGTTTGCTGTAGGCTGGCCTTGCTGTTGTAGTGAGCCCTCACTTATCCACTTTCCCATGAGCGCACAAAAGATGTATTCCCCTCGTATTTCCAACACCTCTGTTTCCCCCTTGCTTCTTGACAATGGGTGGGAAATTTGTAGAACCTGATCTTACTCTTATTTCCATCCCATGGGCACATTCTCTGCATCTGTCACACACAAGTGTTCAGACTATGAGCCACTCTTGGACCGATTGGGATAAGTAAACTCTTGTTTGATTTTACAGGAAAAAATGTTTTGAAATATTAGAAACCCTTATTTATTTATCTTTTTTATGTCATTTATGTAATGATATAAACTAACCGCTATTAGAGTGTAGTGAACAAAGGATACCAAACAAGAAAGCAAGCCTATCTTGTAAGCTGAAAGCCCTAAAACTGCATGTTTTCCCAGTCAGCAAGTCCCAGCACCTTTCCTTTAAGTTCAAGCAGACCTGAAGTGTTAGATGTAAAACAAAGCCATCAATAAACCCACACCACACACAATGCAAAATGGCCAAGATAAATTCAAAATGAAGAAATCCGCCATATGTCTTAAACAAAAAAGAACGTGGCCAGACAGAATATCATTATTGCTTGTCTGGTCTTTAATGCGATTCAAGGTTTGATGAGAGTGCCAGTAAATTAGATCACCAACCCAGCCTGCTGATCAAAGAAAACCGTAGTCATTTAGAAATTTAGTAACACTGCCTATCCCTGCCTGTTTAACAAAGAATGACACCTCCTGATTAAAATTCAGTATTTAAAAATGCATAATTATACTTATAATTGTATGAGTCTGACAATGGTCGTTGTCAGCGTTTCTTGTGATCTGGTGCTGGTTTCATAACGCCTGTTTTTACCAGTGGAGTGGCTCAAATTAGAGAGAATATATTGAAGTCAGAGGTGAATAATTCACACTCACACACATAAGTTTCTCAGACCCCTTTGTTTATCTTAGGCATCACTCTGTGTTGGCCACGCTGCTGGAAGCTTTCATTGTCTGAAAAGGAGGTGAAAAAATGACATTTTTCACCATGCAGCTCACTGGATGAGAGAGGGGGATGCTGACAGTAGGCACAGCCACTGAGATGCAAGAGAGAACGCCTGTGAATCTGAATGATTTGGAGGGTCTACTATTGTTAGGCTCCCCTGCATAATTGTGGTAGCCCATGAGGAAAAAAGCTGCTTGTCTTTTTAAAGGCACAGGACGCTGGAGGGCGGAGGGGGAGGGGGGAGGAAGCAGTGAGAGCAGCAACACAGCTCAGCGATATCAGCAACCAAACAGAGAGTAGACACCTCACAGACTTGTGCAAGGAATCAAGGAAGAAGGGTTTTTACTTCACCCTGTTTGTTTTGGATTATTCTTGCTGTGACGTTTTTGTTCCTCCTTCCATTACATCGTTTTGCCACCAGATGCAAAGCGGAAATATTCAGAGCGTATAGAGGAGCAGGGGCTCAGGGATGCCAAGCATAAAGCCAGGAGCTCTGAATCATTCACCGCCTAGCTCCTGATGCAAGCAGGAGCCGCTCGTCCTCTGCACTGCAGCGCTGCCAGCCTCCCTGGCAAGGATCAGAGCGACAGGAGAATCTGTGTTTGCGGAGACGAGAGCAGGTGGATGTGGAGGGTGGCTGGAGAACAGGAGCAGTCAGGGGGAGGGGGGCCAGGGGGGACAGAGCTAGCCGAGGATGGGAGCCAACGAGTCCATGGAGCAAAGACAGACCCCCTGTCCCTCTCAAGAACACATGTGAGTTTGACTTAACCTGCAATCCCACTCCATGCTCTGTCTGGAAAGGTGTGATCAAGATAATGACAAAGCAGGAGAGGATCAGGGAAATCTCTTTGATTAAAAGCAAGACTGTCTGTCAATCGGCTCCAAACGCTTTTTCTGTGCTGTTGATTCTAGTTCTTTATTTATCCATGGCTCTAAATTGTGCTTCTCTGTCACATTCTTTGTGCTTTTCTTATTGTCACCTATTAGTAATATCATGCTTTATCTTTTTGATGTTGTTTGCCCGACAAATCGCTCTGTGAGACATTTTCTGTTACCATCCTAAATTTTGATGCATTTATGAGGCACAGAAATGGAAAAAAGATTAAGAGAAAGCTTTTAAGCTCTTAGCACTTTTTCTTTTTTGTTGGATGGTAAAATCCAGTATGACCACACTGAGCACGTCACCATTGTTGTTGTTTGCTTTTGTTATGTAAATAAGAATGAGACATTTGGCGCATGTGCACACACGTGGTCCAGCATGTCTTTGGCTACAGAGCAGCGTGTACGGATGAAACACAGCAATGTTTGAGGAGAGCCTGTGGGAACCAGAATTAGGCGATGAGTGCATTAGGTGCCGCTGGGGAGCTGGTGGGGTGATGTTTTGCTCAGTGTGAAGAAGGAGGACGCGACTGGCACGCCGGGAGCTGGAGCTGGTGATGGTGTTGAAATAGAACGTGCCGTGTGTTGTGGGCATGGAAGAACACAACTCAGGAATATGAGAGGATGGGAGAATTAGTTAGAGAGGGAGAGAGACCAAGCGAGAGTGCTCCACTTGGCTTATTTATATCTCAGACACACTACTGCACAGGGGAACAAGGACCTGGAGAGGAACAGTGGGGAGGCATGTGTGTACGTCTAATGTAGGAGTAAATGATTTATAGCATATTTCAGTCATTTTTCAAAGCTCAGTGGTCTGACTGCTATTATTGCAGGATGGTTGAGTTTGTGGTTGTGCAGAACAGAAGCAGCATGCCAACCATCCCAACTTTTACTAGTTAGGCTTTTTTACTCCCTGACTTGATTTTGTTTCAGAAGTGCTTACAGTCTACCATGCAAAGCATTCAGATCATTGAAGGGCTGTTTTTCAGACATGTAATATGTGTTATCTTGTGGACCAAATTATATTTATACTGAAAGGGAATTTTTTATTTGTTTCATAGTCATTTTATTGTAAATCCAAAATGACAGTGTCGGTTGTGTTTGTATTCATAGGGGGTTGGAACACTCTCTCTGTCGTGTCCGCAGTGCAGTAAACTTAATGAACCTAGCATCTGATCTCATTATCAAAATGGATAGTTGAACCCCCCACCCCCACCCCACCTCAGTGGTGCTGTGACTCACAGGTCTGTCCTGTTGTTGTTCAGTGAACCATCTGCTTAAAGTCACAGATTAAGCTTGATGAGGTATTACACATAGAGATGATCTTAGTCTGACACTCTTTTTTTTTTCTCAATACCGTCTTTGTTTTTGAGGCTGATTTGGCTTTCTTGGACAAAGGAGATCCTAGCTCAGGGGTGTGCATGCGCGTGTGTGTGTTGGGGGGGGGGGTTGTCT
Source organism: Mola mola (assembly GCA_001698575.1). Taxonomy (NCBI): domain Eukaryota; kingdom Metazoa; phylum Chordata; class Actinopteri; order Tetraodontiformes; family Molidae; genus Mola; species Mola mola. Next base: position 11,287,049 of record KV751317.1, read on the forward strand.
TCCTGATTGGATTCAGCCTGGATGAAGAGGAGAGGCAGAAAGTGCAGGGCATCTACTATTTGTTAAAAACACTTTACTCTCTCAGCTTCTGTTTTTATGAGCTCCATAATGATTCTGCATGAAATGTAATTTCCTGGGCCTGAAGAAACATTTGGAGTGGACAGAGCTGCTTTGTGCACTTCTTATCTCCAGAAGTTGCTCCCTGCTCACCACATCGCATCTGTTAAAACTGAAGAAACACTGGTAAAATGAAAAGAGGTTGTTGTGGTGCACAAGGTGCACAGTGAGTATGATTTAATCCAGGGGAACAAAGCACAGAGGCTCCCTCTGTTGGTCTAGGTTCTACTGTAGAATCGAAACCACTGACTGAATACAGTGTAATGCACAACAGACAGACAGATCCATGGTTAAAGGAAATTATTAATGCATTACATTTTTTTATTTTAACTGAAAAAAATTGAAATAATGATAATATGACATTTGTTCAGTTTTAGATATTTTTATCACAGGCAATCTCTGCAGCACTAGATTGCTGCGTAATTATGCTGTTTTCTCACACATTTTATATTTATCAAATAATTGCTTTTTAACTTTTTATTTGGATATTGCATTTTGGTGTGCAGCCCTAACTAATATATCATCTTGTCTCTTTGTTCTTTTCACAATACAGAACAACACTGTTATTATCAATGTAAATATCAAATATGACATAAAAGGTACAAGAAATATATACATTCCAATGCCAAGTTAACTGATAAAATACGATTTGATAGATATAGGTTTTTTTCATGAACCATTGTTTTGCCACCGACATTTGACTGTACAGAGTCTCTTCCTCATAGCCCACTTTATGGAGACGATGCCTGACTAAGCTGCTCTGTTTCCCCCTTTGTCTCACTGATGAGCTACAGATTCTTAAATTCCCCAAATGCACAGCTCAAATGAACCTGATAGTGAAAGCTCCAAAACAGATGAGAGGGAAGGGATTGCTTAATAATAGGATGACGAAGGCATGATGTTTAGATTGAGCTACATGTGTGGGAAAGCTAACCAACTAAGGAAAAGGACGAATGGAAGGGAAAGATGTAGATGGCTTGTCGGGCCCAAACCGAGAGGATTTAGAGATGTTTTAGAACCAAGCGGCGACTTCTTTTTCCTTCTTCATTTTCCTCTAAGCACAGTTAGCTTTAATGGTGGCATCAAATGTAGCCGTAACAGATGTCTTGATGTGTCATATAATTTGTTCCTCTTGTTAATTTCATGTGTATGTAGGACAGACAGGTGGTATTAGGTTTACATGTAAACGTAGCCCCGTTTCGCCCTCTTCCCTAAGGGTGGCGGTGTCTCTCCCTCCAGCGCTGTGAAAGCTCTTTAGACAGGACTGTGTTGGATTTGGCTGAAGGTTTAGACTCATTTGGCTGTCTGAAATGCAGCATCTGCCTGCCTTGTGCTGCAGAGTTTCTGTCTCCAGGCAGCCTGCAAGAGGCTGCTATTAACTGCTGCTCTCTTTGTTTCGACGTGCACACCATACCTCGACTGCTCGCCCATACGCTGCTTTTCCGCTTTCTATGTTTTGTGTGTACCTAGGTAGCATTAGAGCTACTGATGTCACGATTGCATTATCACTGAGAATATCCTCTGATTGATTATGTTCACCTCATTGAATTGTTTTAGTCCTTACAGTGATTCAGTGCATAATTCCGTGTTAAGATTTAATGCTGATGAGGCAGCTCCTTGCCTCATAAATCTGCACTGTGCCTTTCACATCATGTAAAAGACCTCACTGGATCTTGTTGACTAGGTAAGCCTGAGTTGTGTTTTTCCACCATAGTGGAACATATGGTAGGAACAGCCTCAAGTTACCATGGCAACACAGTTTTTGCAGTCACATGGAAAATGTCCTCTGCAAGGGCATAATTGGCACACTGAAATGAGCCCAAACCACCCAATCATTTCACTGTTTTCAGTTTAATTTCCAGCCAAACTCAAAGAAGCAGCTGTTTTTTTTACTAAATCTAAATAATACTAAATGCTACACGTCAAAGCACAATCTTTACAGAGCTAAATACTTTAAATCTTCATGGCTGAATTTAGGCAGTTATATTTTCATGCCTTTAACGCGGTGTGGTATATGCGTATTGCTGTCTGCCTGTCTGACCATCTGACATTGCGATCCTGGTTCCCACTGACTGATCGAGATGGATCTCCAGGCAGCCCGGTCTTATCCTGCTGGGACACCCTCCCAGAGATTACAGCTGTGGCTGCTTTCTCAGCCCTGTGCTCATTTTCATTCACAACACCCTGAAAATAATGGAGATGTTTTTAATGCTGTTGATCTCAGGACATGTCCAACTTTTATATGTAAAAATGTGATTGAATTGGTATCGGTTAGAACTGTACACCATGTGTACCAAGTTAAAAATGCTAAATGGGGCTTTTGTCCTGGATGGTTTATATTTAAACTTTGTCAGTGAGCACATTATATTTATATAGAAGATGTTACACCTGCCATATTGTTTTCAGGCGGAAGGACAATCCCTGCTATGATGTAACCCCTAGGGTGCGGAACATACGATAGAAAAAGAAAAAATTTCCTACCAGCCTCCTTTATAAACATCAGTTTTTGTTGCATCACCCACATTTGGCATATTGACGGCTAGAAGGTGTGTCAGGACCCCCATGTTTTTCATGCTGCAGGCTTTTTTTTTTTCCATCTATATTTGTCTCTGTGTGTGTGTGTGTGTGTGTGTGTGTGTGTGTGAAAGAGAGAAAGAACCACCAGAGGATGCTGAATTCCTTCAGATGCCTTGAGGTCATTGCCAACAGATGGGCTAGATCAATACAGAGTTTAGACTTGGAGTTTTCATTTAACAGAGGGGGGTCCTCATCTCTTCTTCTGTCTATGCCCTTGTACATGTTTGTGACTTTTCAAGAGGTATAGGCGTCCACAATAATACCACCGATCGCGATATCGCATTCCACTTTCCTTACCATTTTGTACGGTCAAAAATGAGTCATTTCATTATACTTTCCAAGGATGAAGCCGCAATGATATTTTGGTTTTCAACCAATACATTTCTTTAGTTACCGTGTGTATGTGTGTAAATGACCTGGACTGTAAAGGACAATCTGGGTGTGTCTGTGCACTGAATAAATAATGTTTTCAAGTTCTGATTTCATTTAGGTATAAATGGACACTATAGTTGAGAAAACGGGATAGGACATATATTTTGGATGCAGTGTGAACAAGCTTTATTAGAACAGGTTCAGCTGGTGGGCAGTCAGGAGGGAGAGAGAGCGAGAGAGAAACGGGGGAGGGAAAGAAAGCGGGGGGATAAAGGCTGAGAGAGAGAAAGAGAGGGAGCCAAAATACACAGTATGCAGGCGGTGGGCTTCTGCAGCCTCATTTAGATTGGAAGGCATCATTTCCTTTTGGTGGGGAGTAGAGACAGACGGACAAATGACAAAAAGGAGCAACATGAATGGACTGAAATTGTAGATTGGGAACAAAGAGAGCTGGATTTTTAGAGCGTAGAGAATACAAGAGAAAGCAAGGGAAAGGTCTGAGAAGGTGGCGATAGGCGTCTACCTGTGTGTCAGGCAGTAGCATTGTGGTGTGGAGAGGGGCAGCTGACGGGCAGCCATGGCAGTGAGTACGTGGCAGGCATTGTCTCCACTGCAGTGGGCTCGCTGGGGCTGGGACACACTGCTGGGAGGGGCAGGCGACGGGGACAGCCCAGGCTCGGATCCGGCTCTTGGGCTGCTCTGGCGTATCTCCTGGGGCACACGTCATGACAACATGATCGGCTCTGCAGGGGGATCGGCCAGACAGAGGTGAGACGGAGCGGGAGGCTGAGGCCACATGCTGTCAGATACCACACTGATCAGTGGAGGATAGGCCTTTATGGTTGTATGGTACTGATAAAGACCAAATGATTGTTGGATTATTGGATTTTCAGCCTATTGTCATGCCAGAATTGGTAATGTCTTTTGATTCATCTATTTCATGTGTGTCTTTAGATTGTTAGATGTGCTGAGATGCACTAATTCTGAGCCTTCATTGTGTCTCCTCACTGCAGGTGTAAAAGAAATAAAAACAGCAACACACCCTAACCTGGGGCTTTTTAAAATGCATACACACCATAGGAAATGACACATGCTCCTCCTTCCTACCGAGCAAAAACTGCCCATCGGTCATCTCTTACTACCATATTTACAGCTTTTATTGCATTAGAAAATCAGAACAGCTCACTTGGGAAATAAATGCATTCTCTGTGAAGAAGGCAGGTTAGCTCACCCTCAAGTGACGTCAGCATCTATGATCCGCAAGAATGATTATAGTTCAATGGTCTGAGTCATGTGTTTGCGCATGTGTCTGTTATAGGAGCTCAGACTCTGATGGAGCATTTGAAACCCCAGAATCCACTACTCCAGTGAAGACTGCTTCTCCTGCAGAGCCTCAGACTCTGCTCCTACCCTCCACTGATAAAGGTATTATTATTATTATTGATAGTAATAGTAGTAGTGTACAAAGGAATTATGCCATGATGTGGGGTGAGCTCTTAACTCTGTGATGCTCTGTTACACTATAGTAATATAGCAGGTGTACGAAAGGTCTATTTGCACCATCTAGTGGAATAAAGCAGTATTTTCAACAAGCATCTCTTCCGCTCAAAAATGAGGCAAGGCTTCTGGGATATCTAGAAAAGTTATAGTATAGTATATCTCTAATATTAATAGTACATTCATCTAAATTTGACGTTTCAGACACCAGCTTTAGTCTTTATCTGCACACTAGCTACATTTCTACACCTGCAACCCACCCCAAACCAATTAAAATATATAATAATCCCAGTTTTATTTGATTTTAATTATTAGTAGGGGAATAAGGCCAATTTATGTTTATCTCCATCTTTTGCAGTATCAGACACTTCAGGCCATGATCCTGAGCCTGACTTGACCTCAGCTAACTTACCCTCCCATTCATCATCAATTGTTTTTGATGAGGACAAGCCCATTGCAGCCAGTGGCACCTACAACATCGAAGATTTTTCTACAGAATTACCAAGTCACACTCTGACCCGCTCGCTCAGCCTCCAGGGAGGAGAACTAGACACTGATGGTCTGTTGGACGGATCAACAGCCGGAGGCTTCCATCTAAACTTGGAATCCTTCAGCACAGGCACCGAAAGTGCCCCAGGGACTCTCCACAGGCCCAAGAAAGTCCGTCCTGGGTCTTTGAAGAAGAAGCCTCTTCTTCGACAGAACTCCAACCCAGAGACTCCAAGATCGGCTTCATCTAGCAACACCCCAGAGATAACGAAGCGGGCAAAGACTCGAACTGCAACCCCTCTCCAGGCTCAGGAGGAAGCAGAAGAAGGATCTGTGACCCCTGGAGGAACCCTCCGAAGGACCAGGAAGTGTCGTGTGGCAACTCCACCTCCTCTCCCAGAAGAATCCAGTCATATCAGCCAGCAGGAGAGCTTTGCCATCCCGGCTTTACCTTTGTGCCAAGAAGAAACCCCTCTCCCTGGTAGTCCTACAGGCAAAGACAATTCCCCCATTCCGCCTAGCAGCTCCTACAAATGGGATCCAGATAATTTTGAGAACATAGACCCGTTTAAGACTGGAGGCAGTAAAATTGCCAATTCCCCCGTTCTGTGTCGTAAAGAACCTGTGTGTGCCCCCATCACCACCCCTCCAGAGAGTCTTACTGTCTCTGTGGAAAAGCTGTGTTCTACACCTCCAATCACCGACCCTGAAAAGGAACCTATCATCCCCAAGCGTCAGTCAGTAAGGCTGGAGTTTGACTACACTGAGGAGAGCAGTGAGGTGTCACACCAGGCCTCTACCCCACCCAAGAAAGTGGGCAAGAAGTCCGGTGGAAAGATGCCTCTTAGAAAGCCAAAGCTTGGGCTGAAAAAGCCTGCTCCAACACAGATGGAGCAGCTAGACAACGATCCTCCAGCAACCTACAATGGCAACGAGGAAGAAATACCTGTTCCTAAAGTATCTTACAACTTCGAACCCGACAAGTGGGACGATCCAAACTTCAATCCATTTTCGTCTAAGAAAAGTGTTGCAAACTCCCCCAAACTGTCCAGGTCGTCTTATAGCTTTGACCCCAATAACATGGATGTCTCCATAGATCCTTTCAAATCTTCCAGTAAGATAGGCAGCTCCCCTCCTAAGGTCTCTGACTCATTCGAACTGTCATCCAATGACTGTGACAATGAAAATGACAATGACAACATCGGAGAACTGGAGGACCGGAATCAGAATAAACCTGCCAAGAAGAAGAAAACTCCTATCAAATCGTAAGTTCACGGTTTGTGGGTTCAAGACCACACCTTCAGTCCACACTCACTTGCAGAACATTGTCTTCATGTGTCTCTGTTGTTGAGCTTCTTTCTTCAATTCAGTCATTCCTTGTTTGGTCCTCTTGTGTATTCTGCCAGTGTCCTCTGTCTGTCTCTCTGTCACTTGTGTCTGTGTATTTCCATATGTCACAGGAAGTCCAGGGGTGTATCTTCTCTATGTTGTCTGTTGTAAGTACAGGGACAACACAGCCATTCACCCATCTGACCCTTAAAACCATATGGCTCCTTGTAAAAGCAGCCCATTGCCCTATTGTCCCTCCTCCTATTAACAAAAACATAACAATCCATTATACAAACTACTTAACATAACTTTCTTTTTCAGTCATGACTATTTTAACTCTGGGACATGTGCCTAGTTTTATTTTAAATTTGTCATGGTACAAAACATTTTTATGGCTGTCTTGGTGTATTTTGTCGTTGCTACTTGTAAAGTAAGATCTAATAAGACAGACTTAAAACTCTTTAACAATAGATGTCGGTGCTGTAGTGCTGAAAGAGTTGCTGTTGAATTTGGGGGCACTCACACTAGCAGTCACTATGCTTTGTAATATTGATTCAATTTTTTATACCTCATAGAGTTGTTCAGAAATAATACGGGACAGAGAAATTGATTTATCAGATTATTTGTTTTCCATTAAAATTAAAGGATAAAATTAGAAGATCCATCCATGAGGTAAAGCACATCCAGTCCAGTTCTTTATAAACCTCATGAAGATTTATGTTCCATAGGATCATAAATTTAAATTTAGTAACAAAGTGAAATAAAAACCCTGTTTTAATCCACTGTCCTTACTAACCTACTACATTACCAATGTATAGGATTTCTGTGAGAAAGTACATTCATTAATTTACTCTTCACTGTGCGGTTACTATTTATTAACTATTTACAACCAAACCCTCCTCACAAACATTTCACTGTTTCATGTCAGCCTTTCTCGGTTTAGCATTTGTGAGTACCAGTGTGCTTGTTTGAGAGACCACGAGGTGTTATATAGTGAAAGCTGAATCCACTAACAAGTTGTGCACTGAAGGTACTGAGTGACTGGATGTTAATGACTGTCTCTTTTTTTCAGTAATACTTTCAGAGTGAAGAGGTCACCAAAGAAATCCCCATTGTCTGATCTTTCCCAGGTGAGTACCTAATGCTCCATTCATCTGTCGGTATTTCTCCTTCCATCTGACTTCATCGCCACCGCCTCCTTTGCATTTTAGGCTCCTGATCATGCAGATGAACCCACCTCTCAGCCACAGGACGACCATGCCACGGACGAAGAGAAGCTGGCTTCCTCCACCAGTCATAAGTGGGCTGCCCTGCACGACGTGGATGCAGAATTGAATTCTGACCAACAAGACTTCCCTCAGCCTTGTGACCTTACATCCTTTGTTAATGAGAACAATCTTTCTCATCAGGCTCCAGGTGAGTTTTCGCTGTCTGACTCTGATTCCATTTTGTAACTCCAGCAACCTGTGTCCAAATAAAAGCTAATAAAGACCAAATTTCACCACAGACAGTTGGAGCTAAGAGGAAATTCAAAAGTTATGTTTTGTAAGCCTTACAGCAATCAGCCACTTTACGCTCTAGTCATTCAGCAACATGATTGATTTTGCTGTGGCAGTCAAATAAGCCTGGTGGCCCCGTTGTTCACTGCCCTCCGACCTCCAAAAGAGCCACCTCTTCCCAGAGGGTGTGTGAATCATCTCATGTGGGTCAGGCATGAACAGACAGCCCTGCCTCAGCTTCTGATTCTATCAGTCCATAGCTCAACACTGCCTGAAACATATTTTTTCCCGATCTAAAATATTGTTTTCTGTCTCAGTGCACGAATATGAAATTGAGTACATGGAGAAGCTTGGCACCTCTACACCTGTGAGTATTTGTCGTTAAGAGGAACTTGCCATGAACAAAGTAAAATTCGAATGCTGAATTTGACACGTTTTTGCATCTTGTAGCCTCTGTCTGTGAAGAAGCCATCTTTGTACCTGAAGCTAGACTCTGTTTCTGAAGACTTGACCAAGAATATGTGTGCACGTGGATCTGAGCCCAGCTCCCCCTGCACAGGGTACAACTCACTCTGCAACTTCTAATAGTCTTCTCTACATTTTTGTTAAGATGTGTTTACAGTCGTTGCTGTATCAGATCATCTTCCTCAGCAACATTTTATTTTGGCAATTTCATACATCATGTACAGTACATTACATACCATGTGCCTGTCTTTTGCAGGAGTTTTGAGGAAATGGAGGCCCAGATAACAGCAGGTATGAAGACACCGGTGCTGAGCTCCCGGCCGGGTCCCGAGGGCACTGCTGGGGACCATGGCAGGAAAAGGGAAAGTGAGGCACTGAGCCGAACACAGAGCGCAGAGAGGGATGAGCAGGTGAGCGTGGCTTTGAAAAAGTTCAAACCTATGTGAATAAAGAAATCTCTTGTCATTCCTGTATCTCGTCGCCGTTGTATATGCAGAGTCGTCAGTTTTGATTTTATCACATGTACTGTACGTATATTATGTCATTGTTCAGTCATGGGGACATGGCACACATTGTGACTTGGTCCTCAGACATCATGAAAGCCTTGTTGTTAATAACATGTAGCCAGTCTGCCACACTATATTCCCAACTTTAACTCAGTGACACAGCTCCTAACGCTGCCTCTCAAACAACTCAGCGCTTGCTTTGCCATGCTGATCCCTGCCTTCCTACCCACTGCCCTCTGCCTACTCCTCCCCGTGCCCCTGTAGCCCTCTATCCAGTGCCCCTTGGAGGCCCATTCTCCTGCCCTGGCCCTGCCAGACAGGCTGTCTGAGTGTGACGACCCCCTGCAGTACCTGGAGCCTGACCTGGCTGAGACCAACCCCACTGCATTCGCCCAAAAACTACAGGTGTGTTGACAGACCCCGCTTGACTCCTCTTGGTAAACCGTGCTGCAAGCCAATTTGTCTGCTATGTGACATAGTGTGTTCATGTAAACCTTATTTCTGTTGTTTCCTTACCACATCCTGCATCATCATTTTCCTATTTTTGCCCTTATGCCTAAGTTGCAGTCTTCTTAGTTTACAGTGTGAAATAGGTTGATGGAGTGTAAAATATAGAGAGCAACAAGTGCTGTGTGCGTGCTCAACTCAAGTGTCTATATGTTTTCCCTTTGCTCTCTCATCCTTGGGCCGCAACCCCACTTCCCTTACCCAAAAATCCCTCTTGTGTGCGGCCCAGGAGGAGCTGGTACTTGCTGCCCTGAGGATAGAGGCTCTGCAGGTAGCCAAAAACATCTCTCAATGTCCCTCCCTCTCTACTGTAACCCCCCAGGTACTGCGTTGAGTTCTGGTGTATGCAAGTGTGTGGGCAAGAGGAAAGAAGCTTGAATGAGTGACTATACAAACGTGTGTGTACAGTGTGTGTGCATGAGTGTGTTTCAGCCTGCCCCTAAACACACCATTCTGAGTGTGACTCATGACCTTATCAACATGGTGGCTGCACTACAGCATCGTCAGTCCTGCCAACTTTTCAGCCCCCACATATGAAAACTCTAACATGGCTTAATGCGTCCAGCTCACACCCCTGATTTAGCAGCAAGCTCTTTCAGGTTGACGCCTCAGGAACTCTGTGCCTTTGCAGTCTCTTGCCTTTCTCGTGCATGTTGCCTTTTCACGAGAGGCTTATAAGAGCATGAATGTGGCTGGGAAATGTCTGATGTTAGAGCTAATATCAGCTGCTGAGGAGTTCATTGGGCAGAATTCTCTCAGATTTATTTGTTGATGCATTGCCATCACCCTTAATCCCAGTCCCATTCTTGTTCGATGATTTGGTCTTTTTCCCTGACTAACAGCACTAACAAACAGATTCATCAGGTAGGTATCAGTATTCAGTTTAGTTGAAGTTTTAGATCTTTAAAGCGTCTTGCTGGTTGGAGGGTTTGTGCAGAAACAGCACGAACCTACATGTAAAAATAGTGTTGAGGGTGATGGTCGGTGGTCATTCTACATTTTACGGCCAATGGAAAAAAGTAAGACTAGGGCTCTACTCAATCCTCTTCCTTGTCTTATGCTGTTGTCCTACACGAACAGTCTCGACTCAAGAAACCCAGTACACGTCGGTGGAATATCAACGGTTCACCCTTACTCAAAGTAAGAGTAACATTATACCCCTACAATAGAGTGCATTCCCAAGTATTTGGTTGTAGATCACCGTTGGTTTTGTTTTGGCTCAGTGCATCAGCACCACAGATTAAAATGCTGACTTTTAGCATTTAATGTGATTGATATCATTCACATCTACATTGATTAGGAGTCTGGAAATCATACCCTTAGTCTTTTACACATATTTTTGTATATTTCCATTACCTTACTTATGCTCTCGTTCTGGAGTACAAAGCCAAAACAAATGTGCGATACCTGCAGACTGCACTTTAAACTCCTGTAGACCCCCTCTGTTTAAGTCTGAAGTACACCACACTACCATAGCTGTATTTTTCACTGTGAGTAAATTTGTCTGAGTTGTGTTTTCTGCATTTATATTCTCCTGTAGTCTTTATATAACCACTACCAAGTAAAATTGTAAAATTTGTGTTTGACAATGTTAGTTTGGGGGTGTTTTGTACCTGTAGTAATCTTGCAAATCGACGTTGGTAATTTACTTGACTTCTTAAAGATAATCGGACAGGGTACTTTTTGTATAAAGCTGAATTACCAACTAGGCAAAATGGGCAACTGGCCTGAGGCCCAAGAATGAGGGGGGCTCAGATGCCGACAGGCATACAGAAAATCCACTGTAGACATAGTTGTTGGTTTCTGGGACCGATTGATATTTTTTCATATATGTTTAAACCTCACTGAAGCGGGAAAGTAAAACCCAATCAGTACCTGACAAACGTCTAAAAGAGGTCCATAGTTGCTTAAACTGGAATTAAATGGAATTACTGCTCCAGCCAGACCGAACACTTCATTCTCTTTTCCATGCATTAGTGGTACTCAGTCTACATGCCCCCTGTGAGCCCCCACCATTTCATCAAATCCGCTTATAAGCCAGCTCTTCCATGGACGACTAAATCCCTTTCAGTGTTTTAGGGGTGATTTGTAGTGCCATTACAAATGTGTTTCAAGCAATAATGTCTTACTTCACATCTCGGCTGGTAAAAGAATTGGGCAAATACTAAAAGGTAAGAGCAGTTCATGTTGCTGTAAAAAAGCTGTAACTCAAGACTAACAGCTTTGTTCAATGCTGCTCAGTTTGCATTCCCGCATTATCCTTGTATCAGCTGCTGCCCTCCTTCCCCTCTACCTTGTCTGGACCAAATCGCATTCAAACGACTGCGATGAGAAGGTGATCATGACAGTTCAGCTGGGGGCAGCATCAGCCAAACCAAACTTGGCTAATACTGTGGCAATGAAGACTGTTTCATCCAATCATGTTGCGGCTGACCAAGTCTTCAGGAACATCACTACCCTGCCTCATTTACATATTTATTCTGCTGTGCGGTACGTTTTGATGTAGTTTAATGCTGCCTTGGGATTCGGCTCAGGGGTTCCTGTTGAGAGTGTGTGTGCAGGACCCAATAGTGGAGGTGTCCCATGTGTAGCTTGGTCTGGTTTGTAATGTTTGCTTTCCTCTCCATCCTCTCTGCTGGCTCCTGGAAGCAGCACAGAGACGTGTTGGCTCCCATAGAGAGTACAGTGTCCAAGGGCTCACTGTATGCCAGGACCACCGACTACATCGAAGGGGAGAGTCCCCACCTGCCCAAAGAGCTGGACCACTCGCTGGGCATTGCACGAGAGGAGGTGCCCCAAAATATTTTACTCTATAAATAGTAAATAACATTTTGTTTATGGTTAATGCACCTTATTTGACTTTTTAACCGTTTTTGTCACCCTCCTCAGATTGTGCATAAAGAGAAAGAAGTGCTTGAGTGGAAGAAGAAGTATGAGGACAGCCGACAGGAAGTGGTGGAGATGAGGTAAGAAGAAGCACCTGGGGTTTACATCACTTACAGCACAGCGAGGGCTCATTCACACACTAGAGCATGGATTTAACACCTCTCTGTGTTTCTGTGAATGGGAAGGTGTCACAATGCTGTGCGTCTAGTTCTTGACTCCACCCATCTGCACAGTTTAACCCAGTCAATTGGTTTATCTCGCTTAAACTGTCAACTAAAGCCTTGGTTAACTGAAGAGCCAGTTAAAAAAGTCCTACTGAAATCACCCTCAGTGTCACATACGTAACGTAAAAGTTTAGAAATGCATGAGGTAATTTGTTAACGGCTATGATTTGGATTAAACATCAACTGTCTGACAACAGCTCAAAACTACTTTCTTATTTATGTCTAGGAATAATCTGTGATGATCCATCTGTGTTTGACAAATGACTAGCTAACTGTTTTTGAAAGAGATACACAGAAAGAGCACTGAAACCTTGGCCTCTGTCAGCAGGTGGTGGGCGTGTGTCTGTCTGGCCATGGCTCACTTACTGTGGATAAGACAGAACTTATTTCATTTGACTGATTGGGCTCAGGATAAGGAGGGGCTAAGAGGCTAAAGGGGGGTGCATGGCTAATCAATCCTCTTAGCGCTGTCAAACTGCTTTGCTGGAAACAAGGCTTCCTATTGCGTCCTGTTGGCCCTTAGTTGAAATGCGGGGAATCATCTCTCTACAAGACTCAAATAGAAATTACGTGCACAGAGCAAATAAAAATAAAATTTAAATTAAAAATAAAAATATAAGTATAATTGAAGGTACTTAATAGCCTGCCATTACTCAATTAACCAGTGTTTTTAGTCTTTAAATATCTGACATTAACGCATGACTAATATTCAGTTAAACACAGTATAACAATTTATCATTGAACAGAAACCAAACATATTGTAATTTGTCGTCAAGGGTGCTATTTGTACAAAATGATGTTTGAAATGTGATTATCATATTGCTATAACTTGATGACTTCCCTCTTACAGGAGGATTGTTGCTGAGTATGAGAAGACGATTGCACAGATGATAGGTGAGTTCAGTGTTGAATACATGTTTCTAGTTGCTGACAAAACCCTGTGCTATCAGCACACATTAATTTTATCTTAAACCGACTGCATTTTCCCCCGACCTCTGCCACTACTTTTTGCTGCACTTGTTTATTTGCATACCAAGCTAAATGTACAACCTTGTGTACCCAAATTCACTGCCACTGACTTCAGAGTTATTTTTTTTGTCAGCCTGTAATTAACACAGTCTGATATTAATTTGTGAATGTTTTAATGTTTTATTGACATGAACTTCATCATGACATTATTGGAGGGTATAAGCTCAGCATCACCTGCTGGTTTCCAGCTTCTGTAAACTCACTGACTTCTGCTGCAGGTTATCTTTCTACATGATTCCTACTCTCCCCTCTCATCTTCTTCGCCACCTCTGGATATTCCTGAAAATTAGATTATCATGCTGTCTAATTTCATTACTTGCTCTCATCAAGGCACCGTCACCGAAAACGGAACAATCTCTGCTTCTGCCTAACACTCAGCTCTCTCACTTGTCTTGCCCTCCCAGCTTGACTTAACACAGTCCCTTGTTTTTTGTTCTGCTCCCATCTTTGCCCCCTCACTATTTGATAACCCTGACAGGCATGCCAGGTGAGTAACCTCAAGATCGTTCTTCACTTGTTGTTTCTTTGGCTCATTCGTCTGTCAGAGAGGGGAGAAGATGTGCTCGCTTCCATCATCCAGTGGCGTTTGTCCTGTGTTGCCTCTCATCCTGTATTTTGTTTTCACTGACAATCATGTAATCTCTCCGTTGTTGATGTACAGCATTATACAGATTTAATCGATTTAATATTTAGATTTACATACATTGGAAACCTTTACATGTGACAGTCATTCATGTGGATTTAGAGAGTGAAACAGGTTGCTCATGTAAACATGTGAACAGGGAAGAAAAGAGAAGCTGGGCAGGGGGCTAAAGTACTGAGGGAGCTTTATTTATTACTGAAGTGCCAGAAGCCACTCAAAGCAAACCAGCTTTCTCTACAGTTTGCAGATGTCTTCGATTTCCCCATTGTTTAGGGTTTTTGTTTGCATGTCACACTGGTTTATCAGGCAATCTCATGTAGTGTAGTATAACATACTTATAAATCATTCTAATCCACAAATCCATTGTGATATATTGTGAAGATGCTCATTGGTGTCTGTCTTTAAATGGTATGTTTGGCAAGTACAGCTCTTCAGGACACAGACTGATGATCTGATCTGCAGTATATGTGTGTGTCCATCAGAAGATGACCAGAAAGAGAAGTCTCTCTCCCACCACACCATCCAGCAGCTGATCATGGAGAAGGACCAGGCCCTGGCCGACCTCAACTCTGTGGAAAAGTCCCTGGCCGACCTTTTCCGCCGTTATGAGAAGATGAAGGATGTTCTGGAGGGCTTCCGCAAGGTGACCAGTAGTCATTCACAATGAATGGGTTTCATCAGCACGATCGCTTGGTCATTTAATGAGCGACATGTAGTTTGACAAGCTTTGTGGCAAGTGTTTGAAACGTTTCCCACTCCCTTCAGAACGAAGATGTTCTGAAGAAATGCGCTCAGGAGTATCTATCCAGGGTCCGTAAGGAGGAACAGCGCTACCAAGCCCTGAAGATACACGCAGAGGAGAAACTAGACAAGTGAGTCTCTACACACTCTCATTGTCTTCATACCACCAATTATCAAGCGTTGACTGTGTCCCTCCATTAGGGTTGTAACACTTAAAATCTCTGAATTCTCTTTAATTCTTCAAAAACGAAAGTTGGCCACACCTTTTTTATATGCATAATTTAGATTTATTTATTTAAGATTGTGTTCATTGAAACTTGCACAATGGAATATTTTTATGAAAGAATCAAGCTATATCCTCCTTTGATATTCGGTCTATTCGTGCACATTTTTTATAGTTTTGGCTGTGTTATTTTTTTTAATGTTCATGCATTGAAAATTTACATACATTTTAACAATACTGTGATACTTTTGGTCACTGATTTAAATTTAATACAGTAACATCATCATTATTACTATGCATTAATCCATCCATCCATCCTACACAATACCACATTTTGAGCTTAAATATGAAAAGGTCAATTCCATGTTTCTGTATATTCATTATGTATTGCATTGTAAATATAAGGTTACGCTTTTACAAGCCGTTGCACTCTCTTGGGTCAGGGAGAGGTGACTTGGTTCTCATTGTGTCACTTGCTGCTTTTCAGGGCAAATTCAGACATAGCTCAGGTGCGGGCCAAGGCCAAGCAGGAGCAGGCTGCCTATCAGGCCAGCCTGAGGAAGGAGCAGATGAAGGTTGACTCACTGGAGCGCACGTTGGAGCAAAAGGTGAGCCAGAATTCCTCGCATATGGAGTGACAAGAGGTGTGAAATCATTAAATCTATATATCCTATTGTTTTCCAGAACAAAGAGATCGAGGAGTTAACAAAGATCTGCGACGAGCTGATCGCCAAGATGGGGAGGAGTTAGCGGCTGCAGCACACCGAGGAGTGGCAGCAGAAAAGCTAATTCAAGTGGATCAATACTATTTCACACCCTTCTAATGACAGACTAATAGACATC
>KV751317.1:11303068-11318142 GCA_001698575.1 Mola mola
TCCTCATAATTCATTGTACATTTTTTGATGTGTCAGTGTATCGTACTGTATCAGGGGTCTGGTTTAAAGTTTTAGAAAATGTATCATATCAGTAATGAGTGTGTCTGCGTATGTATGAGTGTGCGTATGAGAAAAATGAGAGCTTTTGTTTGTGCGTTAAATTATCTATAATAATGTTGCCATGACAGCCACTGAGGGAGAAGACTGTTTACCCGTTACTGTTGTTGTCTCCTCTTGATACCAGAGAAAGAATTTGAAAAAGAATAATAGAGATGTAGATTCTTTAAGAAAAACTGGTGATAGATCACAAGGAGAACACAAACTGTCACAATAGCTTACTGCATGTGGGACAAAGAAGAGCTTGTAATGTTTCTGTTTGTATATGCTGTAGGAAATTCCAAATATGAGAAAGACTCATCCACATTTTTGGTAGTTATTCTGCCATCTTGTGTCCACTTCCCTCATGTAACCTTGTAGATATTTGTCATAGCTTTCTCAATGAAATTGTGGGACTATTTTTTTGGATTTTATTTTGATATAAAGCAGACTTATAATCGTGACTGTACTCAGTTGTGAGCAGGTGTGATTTGAGTCCTAGTTCTGCTCCGGTCGTTGTGTCACACTGACGAATAACTTCTCTGCACAGCCACTGTACAGCATCTGCTTACAAAGTGCAATAAAAGATGGAATCATAGCACCGCTGCTTTCACTCAGACTCTTTCTCTACGTGGCATGTTTCTCCGCTGAAGATTAGAAGGCTCTCTTCTTCTCTGCTTTTGGGGTTTTTTTAAAAATAAATTTTGGTAAGAATTTATTGATAAACCAGAATTAAGATGTGATTTTGAACATTTTACATTTTGCATATGAAAGGGATAGTTGTAAACCTCTTGCTCAGTGTTTCTCTTCTCTTACTTTAGATTATTGAGTCCTAAGCAGTTGTACATATACTGCAGGGGTATGTCTGCAGTTTGCATCGGCATGTGGAAAGAGAGAAAAAGTAGAAATTCTGATTTTGCAAGCACTGCAACTATTTATGCATATTAATGTCTTTAAGAGGAACATAAAGACCCATTTAAAATTACAAAATGTATTGAGGCTGGTAGTAAGTATATTTATTGCCACAATAACCTACAAGAATGGTTCTCAGTAGAGCTCTTGCCTCCACAGATGCCCAAGAGTCTCTCTAAATTAAAGTTCCTGGATCTACACCAAAGTTTAATTTCCCCAATGCCCACAAAGTTTCTTTGAAATCCATTCAGAATCTTTTCTTAATCCTCCAAACTAATGAAGATGCATGACCAAAAAAGTAAAACAATATTACCTCCTCGGTGGAAGTGAGAAACCACTGTCTTCTAGTTAGAAATTTAGTCCTGAAATTCATCAGTAAATAGAAAACAAACTTCTGCCACTTGTAGTCATCGTATGAATACAAAACTCCAAGCCAAGGTTACATTTCGATTTCTGTGATTTGTAATTAAATATTGTTAGAAATAGCAGCCAGAACATATTAAGAAGTTCACAAGTGGGCTTTATGTGATTTCAGTTATCAGTATTCTTACAGCAAAAACTGCAGTTTTGCGTCACAATAGCAACAAGTGTATTGTATATGAAAAAGCAGTGTGTGTAATGTAGAATTAACCTGATCAGTCCTGGTGCAGCAGGATGATGTCAAAACTGCACCAGGTGGGAACAGGGACTAACAGAGACTGTCCAAAGTCAGGATGGGCGTGGCCACGGCGCAGAAGCCTTTAAGGTGAAAGCTGCAGCTTGAAATCTACAACTCTTTTGTCATCTGTCCAAAGAAGCAACAGTTGGCAATGTGCACAGAGCAGTTGGGCCCGAGCTCCTGGTCAGTCCAGGAGGAGGGAATATTGGCTCATCTGATTGCTCAGATTAAGATCAGGGGGGCTTTAGGAGCAAACAACCTACTTTTCCTTGTGTGCTCAGGACGGCTGAGGACCACCAGCACCATGAGAGTTGTCCAGTACTGCCCGGTGCTCCTGCTTTCTCTGGTTCTGCTGGCGACCAAAAGTAAGAACTGAGTTTCTTCTTCTTTTCTTCGCTTCCATCCTCCCCAAACTTAAGAGCTCAGTGTACCCTCTATTCACCAGTCCTTCGGACTTGCTTTGTGTGTCCGTCAAGTGTTTTTTCTCTCTTGCCCTGCTTGAATTCATGAGAACATTTTATTGCATTATTGCTAGAAACATCAATATTAGAGTTGTTATTTTATTTTTTGAAAATCCCTTATATATTTTTTAACTTTAATATCAGTATTTTAACACACGAGCCTATGGGGATTCTTTATTTTATGTCGAGTTTGCTAATTGGTACTCTCTTAATTGATTAATTCTCTTGAGCTTTGCCCCTCTCCAGTCTGTCATCCTCCCCCCTAACAAGCATGCAATCCCAGCAGTTAATCTCCTAATAGGCCTGGAGGTTAATACTTCCAACATGTGCGTAGAGCAGCTGTGCTCTGAGGATTGACGGTGGGCAACTACAAACAGCAGGGGGCATCTGCTATCCCATGTCCACATACAGGCGGGCACATGAGAAGAAAAGAACTGAGAATATAACCACATACATACAAGAAAGTATGGTTTTCTTTTGTTGCTGTTATGATGATAGCTATGATATGTTGATTTGATTTGAAAAAGTTCCACTCTCTGGTCTAGAGGCTTCCTGTGCTGAAACAAAATGAATCCAGTATGAGCAACTTTTCCATTCTAGTGGCGTCATGAATGACGCCATTGAATGACAAAATTTAACCCTGGACCGGAGGTTTTTTATTCACAACCCAAGACAAGAGATGTGCAGCTGCCAAGGACGCTTAAAGCGATTCCTGTAAGTCCTGCTCTGTTTGATCCTCTTAGGGGAGCAGCATTAAAGGCTGTTTCTGAAGGGCCATTTTAGAATATAAGAGGCGGATGAAATTTTTGGGTTTTTTTTACATTTCTTTTTTAAAAAGCATTAAAAGCTATCTTCCAAAAGGTCAGCTGGTTCTCAACTAAGCTCTCCTGCCTTCTGAGAGCTTTGGAAAGACATTCAAGGGTTTAATGTGCTGAAGTGGGCTCCTGGAGCTTCAGCTGAGGGTTAGAAAGATGTTTCTCTTAATCTGAGGGCACTCGGTTCATTTCATGCTTGACTTTGTGAAGATGCGCGGAGGGACTGAGTGATGAATCCTTCTTCCTCTCTTTGCTCTGTCACTGTCATCCCCATGCAAGTGTATTATGTACCAAAACCCCACAGATCCTAAAATATCCAGAGTCAAAACCCTTGAAGACACTGCTTGAAATGAACTAACAATGATGTGAGTGTATGATAATGGGACTACAGTATCATGCCAGAGCATTAGGATTAGGATAGCATTCATTAGGATATTTGGCATATAGTTCTACTGCATCATGAACAGTTGCTTTGACTGAAGCAATAATAAAATGTCAGTCTAATTTAAACAAAACTACATTTCCCTTTAAATAGACTCCAGTAGCAACTGGTTTGGTAATGTTACAACAATGCACAATTACAGTTAGATAACAACTGCTTTGCATGTGTCATCCCAGGGCAGGTAGGATCAAATACCCACAGAAAGGAACAAAAAATTCCCACATACCAATACAATACATAAAAGTACATCAATATGAGCTTTTTAACCTTTGTGGGTATACAATTCTGTACTACTTAAAAAAAACAAACAATGGTTTCTTATCTTGGAATCATATGGTGATCCTTTTTGTTTGCAATGATGATGTTTTGGCTGTTGCACGTTACTCTGTATATAAGCGCGTGCTTCATCAGTCCTCCTGTTTCCTTCAGGCGATGCTCTGCAATGTTACACCTGCATGGGCTCCAATAATGACGACTGCAACCGGCAAGGCTCCAAATCTTGTCCCAGCTATTCTGACGCCTGTGCTTTGGTGGTGGGCCATGACAGTGAGTCCATCAGTGACAGTGTAGTAGCCTGTCTTTTATTGGAAAAAGTCGTACACCCCTGTTTCCTATGTATGTGTGGGTGTGTGTACCTTAGGGAGGACAGGCTGCTGTGCAGAGTTAGCAGGGGGTCTGAGGCTTTTAAAGAAATGAAGAGCTTTGTTACTCCCACTCAATCAATATCCTTACGAGGATGCCATGTGTCCCCAGTATTGAGGCAATTCCTCTTAACGAAGTGAAAAAGACCTACCAAGCTACTTGTTTTAATTTACAACATTATTGTCGGGGCTGCCTGAGACATTTTACTGAACTTTAAAAGACAAGATGAGTTAACTCTTTAAAAATTACCTCAGATTTTCTTTTTTAAGTCCAGTGAAATTAAAATGATAAGGCAGTCCTGACACTTTAACTTTTTAAAATTAAAACAGCTCCCTTTGGTTTTACAGTGCCGAACATTCAGTCACAGACAGAGTGACAATATTGACATTTCCGAATGAAAAACACCTGAACCAGTCAGAGAGGGCAGCTTTCTAAATAGAGCAAGTTTGATCGAAGCTGCTGCAGCTGCCCTGTGTTTCTGACCTGTATTTTGGTCTCATGTGTGTCTGCTTTGTCAGGCGGGGTGATGAAGTCGTGCTCCTACAAGTCTTTCTGCAGTCAGGCCAACAGCCAGGGCTACAGGGCGCCGGGGGTCAGAGTTCACTGCTGCTACAGCGATGACTGCAACGCGACGAGCTTTGCCTCCTGCCTGCCACGACTCAACTATCTGCTGCTGTTTCTGCCTCTGTTCTTTCATTGCTTGTTCAAGTAGACATTCCTAATTTGACTCTGTCCTAACTATGACCCCTTCTCCACTTGGCTTTGAATTACCTTCAAGCGTAGACATCAAGGAGTTGCTGCACATAGAGGAGCTCGAGCTGCTTGGTGTGGATGCTTGGATTATGTGAAACTGTGTTGGACTAAAGCCATTAAGGAGCATTCCAGCAGATGTGTGTTTCAGTGGATTTCACTAAGCAAATAACTAAATGAAGCTAAGGGAGGTACTGAAATAAAAGGCAGAGATCGTTTTTTTAATTTGCCTCCTACATGAAATAGGAAGCTATGCATTTTTTTTTTTCCATCTACATACATATGCGCTCGAGTATTTCAACAAAGCTTGTGTTGCAGCAGATGTTCCTGTGGTTAAATATAGCACTAAGGGTTTAACCAGCTGGTGTGTTGTTACATCTTTAGCCTGCTTACGTGTCAATCATACATCTGACGAGCTGTGCGAGATATTTTGGAAGGCGGCGAGAAAAACCCTTCTCACACTCTGCAAATCCGCCTAAGCCTTTTACTCGCCCGTGGCCAGGTTACATTTTTGAGGTTAATCCACTGCGTTTGAAGTCACTTAGAGAGTTTGAGGACACCTCACCAGAGGAGGGCCCGTAAGGAGAGGCTACTTTACATAGTGCAGAAAGAAAATAAAACTTAGCAAACTAAAAGTGAGCAGCATTACATATAATCTCTATATGATTGTTGTGACAAAAAACTTACTGTCTTGGAAATCATGATAGGCAATGTTAAAATTATTTAATGAAATAATATTATATTATCACAACTCAAAGCAAACTGCACGCTCATATTTTCTGTGTATTGCTCATGTTTGGAAATAAAAAGTGAATGTGATTTAATGTAATGAAAATGCCAATTATTAATGCAATATAATGAAAGGAAATATTCACTCAAATAAGGTAGAATATAAAAGCCAATAGTGTATGTACAGACCAGTTGGTAATTCCATGTAAATACAACCATTTTTTGTAAGTGCCAGTGCGTGTGTGATTATTTTCACCGTCAGCCTCGTGACATTCTCTCACCTTATTTTGCTCAGTTGTTCTTCAGGGATCACTGGCGATGTTGGTTGGACAATCCATCACATAATGATTCAACTACGAGTTGAATGCCTTGAAATTGGTAAACACACACCTGAGTCCTGCTAATGATCTACATCTGTAGCCAACATAAGCACAACCACTACTGGAATGATTACCATGAGGTATTTTTGTCCCACTCAGGATGAGATGTATTGTTTTAATGTGGTGCCATCACTGGTCAACGTGTCTCGCTGTCCAGGACTCTATTGTGCAAGTCACCGCTATGTACAAGCACAGCCATCTTCTATAGCATGTCTACTCTTTTCTTTTCAAACGAGAGAACTTCCACCAGAATGAGACAAAACTGCTGCTTATAAAACATTTGAAGTATTTCAATCATTTTCAATCGGAGTGTCAAATAAAGACATGTCTTTCTTTTCATATAATGCCAGACAATGTGAATGTGACCAAATTAATTTGTTAGGAAAGTGAGAAAAAGGAGAAAATCAACGTGCATTTATGTAATTTTTCAAAAGGATCCATAACGTGATGTGTCCTGGCACTTAAGCAAAGATATTCCCAGAGCAATGTATGTGCATTCTTCCATTGTATATGTGTACACATTTGCCTTGATGTTTTCATAACATTAGCATGTAACAGCTGGGATGAAACAGCTGCTCTCAGACTGAACCATGTTACCCTGTAATGATCACACAATATGCTGGACTGACATTTGTTGGCCTGATGCGACTTTCAGTTCATACAGAACAGCTTACACGTTAGTGACCTGGGTGTGTCCTGCTACAATAAGTATGAATGCCACTCACACATATTAAACTTGATATAGAGCATATTGTGTACGTGAAACCAAAAGGAGTAGCAGTTGAAAGTGAGCTCTTGTGGGATCTCTTCAGCACACCTCCTCCATCAGCTGCCTCATGCCAGCGTGTCCTTGTCTCTTGTAGTTCACACAGGCTCCACTGTGGGGCAGTACAGCCACACCTCTGACTCCAGTAGGTTCAGTCAAATCCACCGAGGAGGTTGCGTTTCATACGGACCAAACCCTGGCCTCAAGGGTGCTGCTGAGATTGGCTTGACTCAATAACATTAATAATTGTTTTGCTTCATTGCTGTGTGCCGGGGCTTGTACTTTATTTGAAACAAAACTCTCTCCCTCTGCTTTCGACGTGAAAAGACCCTTTCCGTTCTCCCTCTGCTGACGTCCTGCTGTGCTCTCCTTTGACAGGCAGGTGTGACAGTGTGACCGGGCTGCCCTGGAGGGGGACACACAGTGACCTCAAACTGTGAGTCTCCGGGCCTGCCGCCCGGAGCCGGTTCTGGGCGCTCGCGTCCGCCGACAGCCAAGAGGACGGGCCCCCGTGTGTTCTGTCTGAAAGCTTGCTTTCAACTTAACTCAGGTCGAAGGGGAAGGTTTGCCTTCACTTCAAGGACTGATTGAGGATTGTTGGTTTAAAGTGCAGCTGGCTTTTAGATGGGGGTGTCAGAGGTTTGTCTTCTCGGGGGCACAGTTCAATTAAGATTGTTCAACGGTGTTATGGTCCTGAGTCATTGAAGTGTTTGTGCACTCTTCCCTGCTGTTTGTGGGAAATGTCACCTGCACCTTTCACCGACAGACAGAACCTTGGACAGTTTATACTTTCAGAAAGTATTTGCAACCGCAAAGCCCCTGCCGAAAACGAAGTGTCTGTGGACAATCACAAACCAGTCACTACATCTCCCACGTGTACAGCCGTCTGGACTAAAACTGAAGGTCATCGCCATGGTAACTTTGCCGTTTAAATTGCGGTATGTTTAATCCCAATCCTCTGGCATCTGAAGACATTATCGTCGCAAATCCCACTGCCTGTCATCAAAGGGATGAGTCGTCTGCCCTTTAAGGGAGTCTGCAGCAAACTTGTGTCCCTGGTTGTTTCTAAAGTGAACCAGACAGACTTTGCTCCTTGTGAATGCTACCAACTCTTCCACACACTGATATATCTATGATTTTATTATTTTGTGTGTGTGTGTGAATGTGTGTTTGGGGGTGTGGGGGTGTTAATTGTTGAGTGAATTTTGATTTGGCATTGGAAAGATTGATGTCTTTCCGGGAAATTGGCCAGCAATCACACACAGTCATGCTTCAATGTTTTCACCGATACATTTTGTAGCCTGGAGTCAACATCTCTCACACTCAGAATTCAACTTTTTATTTTTTTTTCATTTTTAACAATAGTGTCATTTTAAGGTAGGTCCAGATATTGTCACTAAGAATGTAGTTTTTATGTACCTTGTGTATTGATGGCGTTATTCTTTTTGTACAGATAGCAAGCTACAGTAGAACTGATTAGATTCATTAGTTGACGCCACAGTTTTTTATATACAATATAATTACTTTTGCTGAAGATTATTGCAGTCTCAATATATATATACAAGGGGGTATTTTGTGCATATTTTTCTTGTAGTTTTTATGTACCTTGTGTATTGATGGCGTTATTCTTTTTGTACAGATAGCAAGCTACAGTAGAACTGATTAGACAGGTCAATACAAGAGAGAAAAAATGTTGCTTGGCAGTTGTGGTTTTCAGGAATGATCAATTTTTGTGTGTGCTCAAGTGACCCCTTTTGTCATGGGGATGATGGCGTCAGGCATCAGGCTTTCGGTCTGATGCTCTTCCCAAACATAGAGATGAACTTGTGAACCATTAATGGAGTCAGGCACACATAGAGGCAAACCTGTTCATCCAGGACAGTCGTCCCGTTGAAGGCAGAGCGGTGTTCAGCTGTCCTGTGATTGGCCAGGATGCAGTCCCTCAAAATAACAAACAGCGAAAAAAAAACCCTAATCTTAATAGTTGTGTGTCCCGGCAACAATCCTTCCACCATTGATCATCTGCTCTCAGCCAAGTGACAATCAATAAAAATGAGTAGGATGGTGAGGCTAATGTCTTATGTCATCCAGATTGGTGTGAACTTGCAAAAGCAGCGCGCTTTTGACCGTCTCAGCCTCAGTAGGTTGTTTTCATATCATCTGTACAATTGGTTTCACATTTATGGAAGAAAATTTGGGCAATAATGGGAAATTTTCTGTGAAAACACTTGAAAAGTCAGGTGGAATGAGAAAAACTGGGCCAGTGTTGCCGGTTAGTTCTTGTTTTATGACTGTCACAAAGGGTTTTGTGCCCCATGAATGTCTGCGACATTTTCACTTAGCATTTTTTGGATGATCAAACCTCGTAGTTTTCTGGTATCTCAAAAAAAAATGTTTCTGTTTGGTTGGGTTTGGGAAATAAGAGCATGTTGAAACAGGACAAACGCAGAAAAATATACAACCCAGTGCGAGACGACGAGAAGACAAATCAGACACGCAGCTCTTAGTGTGCTGCAGGACGTTTAAGGTGTGGCCCTGGGTGAAATATCATGCTTTTAGGGAGTCCCGCAAGTGGTTGGCAAAAACAAACAAACACATCCAAGCCAAAAGAACACAAACTGATCAACATCACATGCTTGTGCGATTGTGGGGAGGGAACAAAAGCGCTCGGGGGGAATGAGAGCGTGTGAGACGTTGGCTGTGTTTACAATCACTCGGGTCCTGGCTGGTCGGCCCGGGTTCACCCAACGGTCACCGGTTCTGAGGTCTCCGGGTCTCGGGTCTTTTTGAAAAAGATCTGTGAAGCAGAATTAAAGTGATCTACCTCCGGACGGAGGACCATGAGGGCCTTTGGTCTTTGAAACAGGGGGAGAGATACAGAGCGCCAGAGGAGGAGAGTGGGGGGACTGAAGAGGGAGCCAGGGGCGAAAGAGGAGAAGAAGAATTATGTGTAATGAGTGTGTTCCCCTGCCTGAGCTACTTTGAAATGTGACTAAATGGCCCACCTTCTGTGAGGCCGGTTTCTGGCTCGAGGGCAGCCAGAAGCCCACCTAGAGTGCCTGAAACTGACAGAAACTACAAGTGTACGGCATGCTGAAACATTCAAATTATATTTCCTCTAATAAATCCTTTTGAGAAATGTACAAGCAAGTGATTAGCAAGGACATAATGTGCTTTAGATGAAAGAAAAGTAAACCTCTGTGGTGAATTTAATCCCTATTAGGCCTACGAGAATTTCTTTCAGTGAAAAAGTTTCTCTATTTTTGTCCTAAAGGCCTAACTATACGGGATTTGATTGCTTTTTGTAAACATACCGAGTGCAGTAAGTGATTCCAGAGAATAGTTGGGGGATCAACTCTCTGGTATCACAAAGCAATCAACTCAGCTCCAGCCCTGGCCAGAAACATCAAGAACACATCAAAAATAATAATAACTAACCTAAAATTATCCCTTTGTGGTACCTTTCAAGGTACAATTTCCCTCCCTGTCCTGTCCAGGCTCACGGAATATATGCAGTGATAGATGGAGAGATTGGTCCAAAGAAGCTCAATATCAAAATCAAGAGCCTGCTGTGGACTTCACTGCAAAGAAGCAACACATTCTCAAACATCGCACATCCCAACACGGCAGGACAGAACATCTAAACAATCTCATCTCCTGCTCTGTTTAAGAAATGATTGTTTTGAGTGGTGAGCCATTTTTGCTGAATATGATGATCACAGTAAAATCGACCTTTGAGCTCTTGGATATAAAATGCAATAAAATCCTTTTCATCGTCATGTTAGATATTTGTTGAAAACTTTGACATAATCAACAAATGAATCCTTGAGTCATAAATGAAAATAGAGACTTTTCACCTCCAACTGCACAAATCTGATCATCCTCAGGTACAGGAGAGCATTTGCCTCAGGAGAATTTCTGTCAAGGTGTTGCTGTGATATTGCGTTCAGGAGGCATAAAAATCAGAGAGACGACAACTACAGACACCGGCAGATGCTTCACCTGGGTTAGATATGATCGAGGAGAGGGATTATTTTTTTGTTTATACGTAGTTTGGTATGAAAAAATAGGAAAAGTTCCTGTAGGACTTATGCAAATAAGTAAACGGAAGTTACAAACTTAAAATGTTTACAATTATATTGGTACATAACTCAACTTATTCCATTTTATTTGTTTCAACGTGGCACAAAGAACGCTGCTCTCCAAACAGATCTTGAGCAAAATAAGCATAAACACCATATTTCAGATGCCATAACTATTCAATTAGTGGAACATTTCCAAGTAAAACACGCTTTGAGCCAATGTACAGCTTCTCCACCATATGCTCCCGACAGTTTTCACCTCCTTTCTAGTCCTCACCCTCGAGAACACAATGTTTGCACCATTGATTTTTAGCTATAGAGGAGAGAAGGCTCATTTAATGAGCCTTTTTTTCCCCCTGATAATTGTGCTCCCATGTCTTACAGAAGGAACACAATCAGCACGCATAGGCTTAGATTTAATAAAAAAAATATCAACATGTCAACATATATTATGGAGCGCTGTTGAAACGGGTGGGGCAATTCTGCGAAGGTAGGGTTCACCGTGTTGAATAAGGATAGAGGGAAAAGAGGGTAACAAAGGCGAGGAGAGGAAAGCAAGACCTTGGAGCCAAAACCAAATCACATCAGTTACTGCAGCGCCCCGGCGTGAGGGCAGGCTCAGTCAGCCATGCCGTTCAACGGGGATAATTAGTTTTGGAAAGGAATATCAACTGATATAATTGAGCATTCTCCACTAATGAAGATCCTCTCTGTGTTGTCACTGGTGAGGTGCTAATTGACGGGAGCGGGATGCATCGGTTGGCCTGCAGCGAGGGGGCCGAGGCTGTGCAGGATATGATGGTTAAAGTGTTGCCAGCGGAGGCAACCAAAGGTTTTTCAGGTTCGCTGGTCTCTATTAGACAGGTTTTATTTAGTAGTCAGTGACTCACTGTTTGCTTTCATTCCAGCAAAGGCTTGTTAGTGAGTCTAAGATGGGCTCTCGGCACCCTTTGCTGTGTTCCCTCTAGAGTTTCGCCAGGAATGGAAAGAATACTCACCCCATCTTTTTTCATGGCTAAGTGCGTACAGAAGGGGACGGGTTCTAAAAGTAATCACAGGAGTCCACGGGATGGGGGGAGGAGGGAGTTCAGGGAGGCTGCACAGGTCGCATTGGGAGTTTCAATGGAGGGAAGCGGTGGGTCGAAGACTTGTGTAGGGAGGGCCGTGAGGAGGGGTCATGGTGAAATCAGTTGAGGGAATAATAGGAAAGCAAATTGGTTTTGACAAGTTTGGGGAGCTGGAAGTAATGCCATCCTTTTAAAGAGGAGATGAGGGAATATCAAGCAAACTATGAGATAATCAGGGCTACTATTCAGGAGCAGGGTGATGGGAAGGAACAAAGCCAAAACACAGGGCCCGCTGATTATCCATCAGGACCCAAAAAAACAAGTACGGTGCTCATATATGCCATACAGGGAGCGACATGTGAAAGGAAAGTTAAAGTTGAGTTGAAGCTTTCCTAGTTCTTGCAACCTAACCCTAACCCTAATTATTTGATCATCATTTAGTATTCTCTCATTGTCTTATTTCAAATCAAATATAACTTTTCTGAGAAATTGTAATTACAAATGACTGGTTATTAATGAAAATCCAAAAGTTTTAAATCTTTAGAACCGTGAGCCAGCGTCCCTCAGATCATTTGTGCAGCGCCTTGCTGAACCTCGTTTTGTATAAAAGTCTTAGCTCACCTTTTGATGCCCAAAACTTGTAAGTCTCCACAACCTTTTAAAATAAATTGATTAAACATATTGTCATTGAACAAATCAAATAAACAAAAATTTGTCCTATGTGTCATAATGTGCCAAACATTTTTAATGGGTGACAATTCAGGACTACGTGCAGGTCGGTCTAGCACTCTATTGCTATGCAGCATTGTCTTTCTGAAATAACCAAGCACATCTTTGAAAAAGACAGCATTGATGGTGTTTCCCTAAATGTGCAGGTTACCCAAGCCATGTGCATTAATGCACCAGCATAATATCACGGATGCTGGCCTTTGAACTGTGTGCTGATAACAATCTGGAAGGCACAGCATCCATATCGTCAAAAAAGAATGTCAAATTTGAACTTGACACAACACTAGATAGCTTCCCATTTGCCCCAGTCAGCCTTAGATGACCTTGATTCTGGATCTGGTTTATGTATTGTTCGGTGTTTGCATAGTAGAGTTTTAACTTGCAGTAGTGGAAGCAGCATTAAATTGTGTTCACAGACAATAGTTTTTGGATGTGTTCCCAAGCCCAAGCATGTCTACAACGGAGTTGTCTCTGTTTATAATGCAGTACGGTCTGTCCCCTGAAGATCACGGCCCTCCAGTATTGGTTTTCAATTTTGTCCCCTGCATAGAGCGATTTCTTCAGATTCTCAGAATCTTTAAATGACATTACTGTAAACAAGAAAAACAATGTAATTTTACATTGAGAAACATTGTTCTTAAATTTCCACCAGTCTTTCACAGAGTGGCAGACCCTTCCCCATCTTTACGTCAGAAAGCCTCGGCCTCTGTGGGATCCTTCTTTTTCTTCCCAATTGTGTGACCATTCTGTTTCCAGTTAACTTATGTAATGGTGAGATGTTGGGTGTTTTCTTTTGGCATTTCACAACTTCTCCAGTTGTTTGGTGCAACGGCCCCAGCTTTATCGAAATGTGTTGCTGGCATCAAATTTAAAATGTAATGACATGTAATTTCCAAAAAAACAATGAAAATTCTAAGTTTCAAAATTTGCTATGTTGTCTTTGTGCTCTTTTTGTTTCAAGTATGGGGTTTCAATGTTTTGCAAATCATCACATTCTGTTTCTGTTTCCATTTTCTGTATTCCAGCCTTATTGGAAACAGGGTTTTAAGAAGGCTGGGTGTCACAGAGACCGATGGGCAGGCAGATAGAGAGACAGAGAAGAGAGAGAGATAGAGAAAGTAGACGTGTACAGTAACAGTCAGACAGATATCCAGAAAGACAGGCAGACAATACCGATCTCCCCGTCACACATTTCTGGATTCAAACATCATCCCAGCGGCAGGTTGACTGCCAGATCAGGTCCACTGGCAGCCAGATGGACAGACTGCTCACAGCAGCCAGCATGGAGACAGATTGATGCAGAGCAACCAGCTATAGGTGTTTGCACACAAACAGAGGATTAACAGAGTAGTGGGCACAGAGGTGATGGCAAATAAAACACCAAACAGGCCCGCTCCACGGGAGAGCAGGCCCAAACAGAGAAAAGATTTCACACTCATTTCAAATTAATGTTGCTGGGTAATGGGGTCATGGTTCAGGTTTTTACTATCCAATTTCCTGGAGCTGATTTAATATGAAGGGCAGGAAGGAATGCATCCAGCTAGAATTGTGCTTTAAAAAAAAAAAAAGGAATATCCTACTTTTCCTCAGTGACAAGGGAAAAGCAGAGGGAGATCCTTTGTCGGGCTGAAATGAAAAAAATTCCTGATTGTGTCAAAAATAAAAGTCCACACTTAAGATAATGTCAAACATTCTCTCTGCGCCTACTGACACCCGCATGGCTTGATCTCACTTTTCAGATAACATCGCACATTGCACATATACAGAGGGAGAAAAAGACTCACAGGTCTGATGGCACTCTCAACCCCCGAGTGTCTGATTCTGAATCCAACTAGCTGTTGTTGTCAACCTTGAAATTTCTGAATGCAGGTGAAACACAAACACAGGTATACACATTCTCGTGCTTCTATCCATGTGAGGACCGGCCTGTCTTGCCCCTAATCTTAACCTGACCCATCACAATAAACGTCATAAACCCAACCCTAGCCCTGACATTAACCCTATTCTAACTTTAACCCCAAAACCAAATCTTAACACTCAAACAGCTGGTTTGAGGTTTTGATGACCAGTCAAAAATGTCCTCACCCTTTTGCTTAAAAACATGGTTCTGACCTTACCTGTTTTCCAGGTCTCTGATGAAAATTTGCTTTAGATGAAAGAGGTCAGATAAATGGACAAAAAGAGTTAACTAAAGAGCATATTTTCTCACTCACTGGATTAAGTCCCATCCAATAAATATGTCACGCGTGTAAATTACAAGCAGACAGATGAACCAAACCTGCGTCTACATAAGGTGGCGATTAACATTTGATTGCAAACACAATGATTATTATTCTTTAACAGGCACCTGACCAATTCTTTCTATATTTCTATAGCTACTGTCTGTAGTTAGGAAATAAATAGCAGTGACAGCTTTACTCAACAGTCAGGAGATGTTTGCCCCTCATTTTTCAGTGCACAGACTTCCTTCTCCATGTTTTCCATGTGATTCCATATCCCTTCACATTAGTGCAGCCTGCTGCAAGGTAGCTGCAAGAATCAGCAC
>KV751317.1:11318194-11328459 GCA_001698575.1 Mola mola
CCTCTGTCAGCTTTCACCTCCTTTCCCTCCTTGTTCTTGTTTTCGCAGCCCTTAATCCTGGCGGCCCCAACGCGGAGCGGTCACAGGTTTTGACAGCAGACTGTAATGACCTAAGCTGTTCTCTGCGGGGGTGAGGAGGGTAGTTGGGGTAGGTGGCTGCAGAGGGGGAGCGTGAAGGGGACAGAGGAATGTTTAATGAGAGGTCACTTGGCAACTCTACTTAGGTGTAATGCAATTTCACATTTTGCCCACCAGGGGCTAGGCAGACTCATGCCTAAACATGTTGGGAAATGAGATGTCCTGGGAATCCTCTTAAAACTACCAAAGCCACACGCAGAAGATGCTTAAAAATGTTTTTAAAAATGAATTAATTAAACAGCAGACTCAACTAAAGACTGACATGTTGGAACATGTTGCCAAATTGGCAGAGTTGTTAATACAAACAAATAATTAGCTACAGGTGTAATTTATTGTGAACCTAACGATAGATGCATGAATAGATGTTTGAGTTCTTCAAGCTGGATTTAATTTAACAGAAATAGCATAAGTGGAAACAAACTTACTGTTACATATTCAGCAGACAGTTTCTTTGACAAAAACAGTACGAACATTCTAGATGCTTATGATTGTGTTACAAGATGATGGTTAAAGACCAAATGATGTTGGGCCAAACATTGCACATTAATTGACACTGCAGGTCTTCAATATTCAAAAAGGTTCCCTTTTTTTATTGTCTTCAACCTTGTACTTACACATGTATTGTCTAAAACATAAAGTTGAAGTATAAATAAACACTTCAGGCCATGTTTACGCCCATGAGATGCTGCTGAGATGTGAGTCTGCACAGAGCCGGAGAGGAAAGATGCATAGATCAAAATAAGAATGAATCTCCTGCATGAGACGTGCCAATGAGAAACACTTCTGGTCAAGACACAAAGGAAACCTACGTTGTTGCTTTACCAGAGTTCTCTTAAAGCTGACCTGAAAGGAAGCCAATATTTTTAACACTGACTCTTTAGTCTGCTGCCATAGTGTCTGACTTAACCACACCTATTAAAGATACATTAAATTACACAAGGATGGATAATAAACGTTATTAACTGATAAGCCTTATTTGGCATTCTAAGTCTTAGTGAATATTACTGCAATATGTACAATTACAATTGCAAGAAATTAAATAGAACATGTGGAGCATGCAGTATTTCGACTAATATATATTCCAGAATTTATCTAAACACAATCAAAATGCATGTTCTGGCACACTTTCAGATCAACAATGGCAAAGCATACTTATTTTTCCCCAGTATTTGCAGAAATGTAATTTGGCAACCACAACATTACATCCTTACTATGCAGTATTAATAATGAAAACTTCATAAAAATATTAAAAAAGTAAATAACACTTACCCTCAAACCTTGAACTCAGTTATGGGGATTTCTGTGGGTTCAATCTATGAACCGTTTGTAGTTAAGTAAATCTTGCAAATGAGTTGAGCTGAATGAACAAAGGAGGTTGTAAAGGAGATTGTAAAGTCAGGTGAAAGTACATGAAAATACATCTTTCAGGTTAAATCTGGGAACATGTATTTTTCTAATTTTCTCCACCTCAAATGCACAGTGAGAGTGTGAATGTCACCGGTAGCCCTGACAGCTTAATTGGTGTATTGAGCACTTGGTTGCCATGCAACTGTTAGTTAGCCTAATGTTGAAGTGTGAATAAAATTCCAAAAAAGCATTAACTGTAGTTAAAGGAGAGGAGCTACCCAATTCACAAACCGCGGGAGAATGTTTGGGTTCATAGGTTATACAGTTGCTGCTGTTATTCTCTCTGTGGTTTAAAAACAAGTGTCCACGCTTCAATCAGTGGTAGCAGAGCAGGCGTTTTCCATCAGCTGTAATTGCAAAACACCTGCTGTGGAGACCATCTAGAGGAGAGCAGACGGTATTTGGAAAAATGTAGCCTGCATACTGCCTATTAAATGAACAGTGAAGTATGCCATTACCAGCAGACCGACGTACACACAATATGTCTTCTCTGTATCACACAGCTGTATCGATCATAATGTTACTGTTCTCTAGCTGCTGCTGAATATGTTAGCTCTCCCTCCCAATGTGATTTTTCCAATATGTCAGTGCATCCAGCTGTCCATCAACCTTCAAGTTTCGCAGAGTTCAGCTCAGATTCTTTCCAATGTCCGTTTCAGATGGACTTTAAGGTTAAAAAGGACTTTGCATTAAGGTGGTCAGGTTAGCAGAAGTGTTAGCGTCTGGTGTATAAACCCAGAATCAGAGGAAGTGGCTGAGCAGAGGAGATGACTGCAAGAGCCAGGTGGAGAAAGATTTTTCTGTGACCATGTTATCTTATGAAGTTTACCTAAAGCGGTGCTTGATTTGTTAATTAGTTCAAATATGATACAGTGGATAGAAATGTGTCTGAGGTCTTTTGTCTTGGCCACACCCCTGCAGGCACATTTGGAGCTATTTAGCTCTTAAAACTTTGAAACACATATTTGATTTTCAATAAAACTGCCTCTATTCAAAAGCTACAAAGCTGGTGGTTCAGCCAAAATATTCTAATGGGCAAATAAAGTTGTGAAATACCATAGAAAAATTGTAGCCCAGAGTGTTGTGCTAAAACACACTTGTCTCGGATGTTCAGACAGACTGGACTCAACAGATGCAATATGTTATGGGATGGTTGAGTATGTGTAATAAGTTGGCTAAATAGTTGCTAAACTATTAAACATGTGGATCTGAAATGCACAACTTAGACCTACTCAATTTGACATCATACTTACAGTATGTATGAAATGTATGTTAATATGAAATTGTAAACATGGTCAATGTTCAAAAGCTTCAATGTACAAAGATACTGAGATACAGAGAGCCATCACAATAAGTAAATAAACAAAAGAAGTGATTTCTTTTTGATTTTTCCAAAAAACTAAAGTCATTTCCTTCATTATGCTCTACTAAAACTTTTTTAAAGTTAAAATTCAACCTCCAAATTCAAGCTCGAAGTTATCCCATCTTCCTTTTAAAGTAAAAAAAAAAAAAAAAAAAATGTTAATTTTATGGTAGCCTTTACACTAACCTTTTTTTTAAAGTTAAAACTACATTTTTTCATTGTGATGTTGACAATGTATCAATGACATGTTTAGAGCTCATTGCACAATAAGCTCTAAACACGTCATGGATACCCAACGTGGCCAACAAGTCAATCACCCTTAAACTTGTATAAAGTCTTATTGCTGGGTTGTCAAATAGTGACGTCCTTTTTTTGGCCACCGATCCAAAGTGTCAGTATTTGCTGCACCTCCCATCTGATTTAGCTTGTTGTTTATGCATTCAGTTTGGCCGAGGTGTGAGACAAGCTGTGACCCAAGAGCACAATTGCGGAGCAGCAATGCGTTCAGTCCAGTGACAGTCCGCGACTTCCTGTGAAGTGATAAAACAAGCAGTGACATTTGATACATTTCATAGCAGCGGTGAAAGTTTGAAATTATAAATGAAATAGCACCAACTCTTGAGAGCTGAATAAATATTACGGATATTGAAATTCAATGTTGTTCACCTTCAACAGATTTGTTCTTCACTGTTATTAATGTAATTGCTTTCTGCCCTCCAGTGGCTCAAATAAAATGTCCAAGGTAATAAGGCTTGCCTTTTTGTTCCATAATGTTCGAATGTGAAGAAGATTCAACCCCCAACAGATACATTTTTGCATTACTTCACTGAGTAGATAGAAATATCAAAATGTTTATGAGGTCTGAATTGTTCTCTTTTGCTTATTATTTTCATCCCACCATATGTTTCTCTGATCCATCTTTGCTTCTCTGTCTCACAAACCCCGTCTCCTCTCTCCACCAGACCACTGCCTGCATCACCTCCTTATTATTAGCACAGCAGCTTATAGTCTTATGCAATCCATAGCATTCAGTGTGCCTGATGTTTATTTTATAAAGACTTATTCCCTCAGGATGAAACCAGTCAAGTCCCAATATGAGATAGAGATAGCAGACTTAACCCTGTCCCCTCTTATATACCAATCAAGTAGATAAATAAAGGTTTAATTAAGAAATGTTCCTCTATGGGGTCACGGGGCTTGGGAGTTGGCAAGTGAATGGAAGAGGGGGATATGAACAGCACAAAAGGCAATATTTCAGCTTCACCTATGGAATAAAGCACAATAAAGGAATATTTATTAAATATCCGCGAGCCCACAGGCTATTGAACATCACAGACAACATAGGACATTCATAATGGGAAAAACTCCATAACAGCTTAGTCATTACAAAAAAAAAAAAATATATTAAATAATCATTTCAATTATTTTGTGCTTTATCACCCCTCCCAAAGAGCAGAATGCATCTTATAGGTGAGGCATCAAGATTAATTGCTGTGGAAATTAATTTGGAGAGTAGTTCTCATCATAAACAAAATTACATTTGGCTTTATCAGGATGAGTCACAGCAGTGGTGTTTGTTGTGTGGATGTCTATCTTCGCCACCGCTGCCACTATGTGGGCGGCAACACGGAATCCAATCTGTTACAAGCTTTCTATTAATTTGGGTGTTTTGAAATGCGTGCATGAAAAAATCCTCTCAGTCAGCCTTGCAAATTGAATAAAAAATGCACCAGAGCAAACAAACTATACAAACAGTTTCGTATTGATTTTTTTTTTTTTTTTTTTTTTTTTTTTTTTTTTTTACAAACTAAAAAAAAAAGTAAAATATTTGATTATAACTGTATCTGGTCATCAAAAGAAAACTACTTTGCAAAAACAACAAAAAAATTATATCATTTGTAAGGTTACACAATCTCAGAAAAAATCTTGTGCAAAACATAACTTCATAAATCTTTATGTAATCGCGCTTGAACGGACACAACATTAAACTCAATGTAACTACATGATCAGGCACAACATTAAAATCACTGACAAGTGAAGGGGAAAACACTGATCATCTGTTACAATACAATTCATTTTCTGCTGGGAAACTTTGGACCTTGCAGACCACAAATACTATTCAGCAATGGTTTATGGAAAATGACAATGAGGCTGAAACTGTGAACTGGCCTCCAAACTCCCCGTCATCCCCATCTAATTGACACAATCCAAAAGACGCAACAACAATCAGCCGTTGAGAACGTCTGGGTCTCTTTGATGTGCCCTGCATCATTATCATTGTCTTTCCTTGTTGCCATTTGATTAAAACCACTTGCTAAACTGTTAGTAGATTAGCAAATGAGTGCACAAGAACAGTGACAGAAGTGATCAAAAGGCAAACTCCTTGAACGTGTTGCTGTACAACCCATGGTTCCGCTATTAAATTTAGTTTCTCCTTAATTTTTTACTCTCTCTTTCTAAACCAACAGGCCAAGGGCTGACAACACCAGAGCCATTTTCATCTTTGAATCAGCCAACTTTCAATCAATCAGACTAGCGAGTGACAGTGAAAAACAAATGCTGTTTTGCTTACAGTTTTAATCTCTGCAGATTAAAACTTGGGTGTTTTTTTTTTTGCCCTAGAGTATGTAATGCAAGGCAACAGAAACTGTGGGTCTCTCCATAGTGACTAGTTCCTATTGTTGCTTTGGTGTGTCCTGGGCCTAGGGCATAAAAGGATGCACTGCCAGTGTTCCAGTATACAGTCCTCTGTCCATGTGCTGACAGCTCAGAACTCTTTTGATTGCATGAGAGGGATGTTGCGGCACCCTTCCTTTATGCCTCCTACTCCATAAGGGTTAGCATGGCAACTGTCTTATCAAAACTTAATAGTGTACTTAACGAAACAGCAATTTATTGTACTTTAGTTAAGTGGAGTCTTGCTGTTCTGTCTATGATTACAGTGGCTGCACAATGATCTGCAAAGATGTTATTCTTTTCTACTGAGTACTACCAAAAGCTCTTTCTTGCAGTAGTTAATGAAGCAGTTCTATAAGCGCTCCTAACCTGAGAAAACTATAGATCATTATCCATCACTGGAGGTTCAATTACTGCCAATCTGTTGTCACTGGAAAACATACCGAAAAAACCTTATAATGATAATAAGAAGCAGGTTAAATAAGGTCTAACCATAATTATTCCCTTTAAACAGGGCCTGTCTCTCTCCTTTTTGCTTCACGTATACCTCAACCACACGCACACACACACACACACACACACACACACTTACATAAACCAGCACGGTATCTCAAATGAGTATTGTTTGGTCAGATCCCACCTCTGTGTGTCACGACAGGCCTGCCAGCTTTAAGTGTCCTTTCAGGATGTTCTTCCGGGCCATTAATAGCACTTCACCATGAAACTACATCATTTAAAAAGCTGTGTTGTGTCTGTACTCTAAAAGACTGGGAACACTATTTAGACTAAAACGGAGGTCCTTTCTCTCCGAAGCAGGTTTATGCCCTTGATTACCCTCTTGTTTCTTCAGTTACGGTATGTATGTAATGTATGAATTGTGTTTATGCTTATTAGTGTGCAAGTGTGTAACAGATGCACAGATGTGTCTTATTCATCTGTTTAGAGTTTGGACCTCCATATTTAGCTTGCCCATTCACTGGCTCTCAGTCCCAGCATCATCTCCAACAGGGCCCACTGACCCACCTCCATCCGTCGTCCTTGCATCTCAGTCCAGTCCCTCTCTAGATGCAGCACAGTGCTGTCCGAGGCCACGGCTGACTTTTTCTGCTGTTTGCCATGATAAAGCACACTGTGCAGACAACCCCTCTCCTCTGTCCCCTCAGAGAGGAGGGGTTTGCTAAGGTGGACTTATTTAAAAGCTGCTGGGTAACACACACAAAGTCATTTGTTAAAATCTAATTGATTGCTCCATTTCCACCGCTACGGCCAAACAGCAGGAAAAAAGAAAGTGCAGAGGTGGCAGCACGGAAAGAGGGGAGAGATGAGACGCTGTGTAGTTTGTAATTCTGAACTCCTGACGTTGTAGCTGATGTTGAACAGCTTGAAAGAAACAGCGTGTAGGTCATAGCCAATGTCAATACCAATAAAAACAAGAAGAGAGCACTCAGTAGAGCGCGCATCTCTGCCAGGTTAGTCTGAGGTCATGTGTCAGAGTAAAGTCAGAGTGAAATGAAAGGGAGAGAATGTGCAGGATCCTAAACAGCAACAATGTCAAATGTGAAATGTGGGAAAGTGGGAATTTTCAACCAAAAACACATCCGCATGTCAAGGTGTGCCATAAACACGAGGAAGAAGGCTGGGCCCAAATGCAGAGGGAGGCAGAAGAGGCAGAGCACATTCAGTGTAAAGATATAGATCAAGTTACTCACAGGCTGAAGACACAAAAGAATCCCAAAACCAGGAGGAAATGTCCAAAATTAAACAATGCCGACAGTGTCGGAAAACAAAAGAATGGCGAGCAAACTCACTTAAATACACAGGGAAAGGCAAGAGAAGAAGATACAGGTGGAGCAAATCAGGGTGGGGCAGGTAAAAGGACACAGGCTGAACACGTGAGTATAAATACAGGCTAGTGTATCACTAAAAGGCACAAGAATAAAAAACCTTCAAATGGCACTATTGAAAACAGAATACTTGTATAATTGATCATGTAATGTTTTCCGTTTACTTCGCTCTTGTCTTTACATGAGATCGTAAAAGTGCCCTACAGCTTCATTCTCATAAAAGCAGATTACATCATACTTCCTATCATAAAAATGAGAAAACATTAAAATTAAACTCCAAATAATGCAATAAAGCCTACGTCGCCAAAGTGTGATCTCAATGCATTGTCACGTCAAAGTCAATTCGAATAATTATTAGAAACAGGTCAAGAAATACGTATGAAATTCAACGAGCATGAGTTGACATTTGACGTGGCGATTTCTGCATTTATTCCCCATGAAAACACCAGAAGTGCATTCGGGTGGAAGTGTACAAGAAAGGAACATGTTAGCGAGCAGCATCCAAACGTGGAAACAGTTCTGCTAAACGCAATGAAATTCAAAGCCACATGTAAAAAACAACAACAAAATCCCAGAACTATGACACGACACTGATGTGACGGCGACACATTATCTGTAGTGGAAAACAATTCTGAACTGAAGCAGTTTCTCATCACTTACAGCTCATCCTGGCTGTTTAAGAGGAGTGAGGTATCAGTGTTGGTAAGAAATGTTATTGTTACAGACCCAGTAGCAATTATAGCAGGTTTTTCTGTCATACCATTTAATTTGATCAATTTTTTTTAAATTAAACACTCCTCCTGTTCTTCTCGTCCTGTTCTTTATTCACTGACATTCGAGGGACATTTCCTTCATGGAGGATGTGCCCTTGCAGGCGTGACCTTTTCTCCCTGTTTCATTTGCAACTCCTTGTATGGCGCTTGCTCTTTTATCTCAAGATATCACCTGGAGATGAAACCAGCTGAGGTCTCGCTACCAAAAGCTACATCACCCCTGGCCCTATGGACCCTTGAGGAGCCAGAAGGGTGAAACACTGGCTAGCCACAACCTGACTGACTATGTGACAACAAGACCAGGGCCATGCCTGTGGTCTATGCACCTCAGGGTCACATAAAATGCAATCATTTCACATCAAAGCAATCGGCTACCAGCCCCAGGCATAATTCCCACCTGCTGAGATGGACAGTTTGATCTACACGCACATTGAACCACCTCCATCTCCATCCCCACTCCAGCCTTGTCGCCGTGACCTCCGCCAACGTGCACTATACCATCATACACCTCCACATCAGCGATGATCGCTCGCACATGTTGTGTGCCTGCCACAGCGGGCGGGCGGCTCTTGCTCCCCGTACATTAGTGACAGAGACCAAGTAGCTAATTATGAAACCACTCCAGGCGCCTGGTTGTTCTTAGACATTGCTGCTGTGCCGCTCCATGCAGAGTGGGGAAAATGAGCCTGTCAGCCCAGTCCCAAGCCACTCTGATGAGTGCAAATGAGGTAAGGCCCTGGAAGCCTCTTGGGGAGCATCATGGCTGTAAGTGCTACTGGAGGGTGTGTAAATACACACGTAGAAACACACAGAAAGCAGGCTGACAACTCTGATTTGTAAGGTGTCAACCAAAGATGGTCAATTTGTGAAAAACAAGAGGGATCTTTTTATATCCTTGTGCCAGACGGCATGGTGTGATCAACCAACGGGTCCATCGGCTCACTGTTGCTGGGTTCAGACTCCTCAACACCGGCAGAACATCAGGTGTGCCTCTATCGTGCTAGTGTTTTGTAAAGATTAAAAAAAATGGAAGAAATACTGTCAGAAGGACCAGATTCAAAAATGCAACACTGCATCGGAGTACTCGAGTGAGCAGAGCTGTGTAATGATGGTCAGGGGGGCATGTTATTATGAAGGCACACAGAAAGTCACAACACTGTCCTGAGGAGATAAACTGGATGCGGGAGACGGCAATGCACCTCTGATGATAAGCAGAGTGCTATCACGCCCGTCCCTCTTGTCATTAACTCACGTCAGTGTCTGAGCTCATTTCACACAGACTGCCTGAATGCCTGCCATGATCACAGCCTCGCACGTGTGCCGGCCAGCCAGCTTTGAGTTCCGCACCGCTTTCATTTATCCCCTCCATATATCTCATTCTCTTTCATTTGCACCCCCCATCTCCCCTCCTTCAGGTGAATTATTATTAGTGGCTGTACAGATTTTTTTTGTATTTCATTTTGCTGACTGACAGCAAAGGTGATACCTTCCCTTCATATGCATATTGTGCCGTTTACGCTCTGTACCTGCTGTTAATGGTGATGATTCCCAGGACACCATTCCCTGAATTAGTATTCTCCAGCCTGGGAGCCAGGGCTGCTAATCAGAGGCTGTGGTGAGAGGAGAAGGACGGCTTCAAATTACATCCTTCACAGTCAACAGGAGGTGCACATGAAAGTGCGATGTCCCGCCGTTTTTCTCCGAGCTGCGGAAGTTTGCAGATCAACAGTGACAGCTCCCTGCTTATCTCTGAGACACCAAATAGAGCATCACCAATTAAAAGTGTCCTATGATTTCCTCTATTAATAATAAATGCCTTGGGGGCGTGACAGAGCTGTGATTGGTATTTGTCTCCGGTGTTTTGGTGCATGTACACATTTGTGTGAGCAGTATACAGTATTTGCTTGTCCCTGTGGTCACAAGTTTGCCTTTGTTTCCGTCCGTGCCTTTCCTGCAGTCACCATGGTGTTCAGTTTCATGTGGTCTCCACCTCCTGTCTGGTGGTGCTTACCTCATGATCATGACAACTGAAAAGCCATAACACGCCTCTGTAGAAACTGAAGA
>KV751317.1:11336515-11378602 GCA_001698575.1 Mola mola
TGTCAAGGTTAATGTGCAAAAAGACATATTTTGGAAACACAAACTCCGACTGATTGACATCTACCAGTCATTATTCTTCTGTCTTCTGAATAAAAATCGACACTTCTTCAGCTGAATGCCTGTGATTACAAAGTCCCCGCCCACCACTCGTCCTACTCCAAATGATTTATGTGCTCCCTTTTTAGTTGCGGTTTTGCCACTTCTTGTGGCAATTGGCATACTCTGACCTAGACAGAAATTACAGCCATTCAAAAGCAATAAATTTCAATGGCCTTTCTTGTCCGATTTGCTGTGCATCAAACCGTCATTTGGCTCACCAAAACACGTCACAAAAAGTTGTTGAACCTCATTAATCACTTATTTAATTCAAGCTAAAATGGAGCAGGGCCACTATTTTTTTATGCAGACACAGACACACTAAGTTGAG
Organism: Mola mola; assembly: GCA_001698575.1. Taxonomy (NCBI): domain Eukaryota; kingdom Metazoa; phylum Chordata; class Actinopteri; order Tetraodontiformes; family Molidae; genus Mola; species Mola mola. The sequence continues at coordinate 11,336,943 of KV751317.1, forward strand.
AAGAAAAAAAGATTTAGATTTTTCTCTCTTCTTTCTTTACTTAGCCAGGCTCCCATTCTATTTGGTGCTGTGTGCTGCTGTGTATCATGGTTGTTTCCCAGATCCAATCATCACAGGTTTAACAAAGAAGCCTTTTTATACAGTAGATTAGACTAACAAGACATGATTTGTTGTGACAAAACTGTTGTTCCGTTTCCAAGTAACAACACTAACTAATTTTTAGCCATGCTAGTGGCTAGATATAAATTGAGAGTGCCAACATTCACGCTGCCAATGCTTTCAGCTACTTGCTAATGGACAACAGTTATAACTTGCAGTACATTCACTAATCAAGCTGATACAATTAAGAGCTTGGAATTTGAGGTGTCTGGGTTAAGGTGACAGCTGGGAGGTACTGAATCGGCACTGAATCGGTAGAAGAAGTCATGTTGTGAGTAGAGACTGTGTTCTGAGGAAACATACAGGGTATAACTGAGACACTTAACTAACCAAAGTAACCTCACCTCGACATTTCCTTGAAACAGTACCATCTTAAAAGCTTATATGATAAAAATGCTACCTGGGAAGGCAGAAACGGGACTAATAACTTATTCCATTTTAAGTGTTTTTAAGTATTGTGAGAATATGTTGCAGCATTGTAGTTTGGCACATCAGTATGCTACTTAGTGTAAAAAGCAAAGCAGATTGTCAATAATTAGGCAGTCATTTTGAAATAATCTTAAGTATTAGACATATTAAAAGTCAGAGGACAATGCCTGGACAATGTGTCATGGCAAAGTAGTTGTTGCGATATTTCAGTCTGGAAAAAGTGACTGACAGAAATGCTTTGCTATATATGAAGACAACTTCTAAAAATTAGGGCAACTTCATGCAACTTCACTGCTTCATGTTTTTAGTGTGTATATCTTGATTGTAATCAGTTGGTGATCTAATGATGTGACATTGCATCTATTCACAGCTTCTACTACTGTTTTCTTAAACAGCAAAAAATTAAACAATATAATTGTTAGAGTTTTACAGTTGTAACACTTCAAATGTATTAATAATTATGTACTAATGTTCAACTCTTCATTTAATAGTACTAAAAGATAACAGCACTTTGTAGCCACAACATGCTGTTTTTATTTACCTGCTGTTAGTTTTTTGTTGTGGTTATCATTCTTTTTACATGCTGCTGTAGCTAAAGGCAAACTACAGTTAAAGAAAATAGGCCCATTTTTCAAGGACCTCAAGCTTAGAAGAACGTTCGTTTTATCTTTTTTAGAAGAGAATCCCGGGAGTCCTGAGTACCAACTTGAGATACATTTTCCTTTATTAAGAAGGTGGTAGTTTGCAGAAAGATTTTATATCTATGACAGCACTGTGAAATGTCCAAGAGTACTTTTACAGAAACAAAAATGTTACATATGATGAAAAACAGGTAAAGAAAACATCGTAAAAGTTGACTTTTCTAGCATTCACAGTTTTAAAGGTATTTCCATTGTTCATCTTCTCTGCTGGGTGTCAAGCCTCAGGAAAAAAAAAGGACAGTCTAACAGCTTCTAACTTGTGTTGTTTATGCTGACACCCCACCTGTGGGATTCTGTCAAACATGACAAAACAAAGCTACCTCTAAGCTCTTAATATATGTCCTCCAGCTCGCACATGTGTCTGGCAGGAATGACCCTTGGTGCATAGCGGGCAGTAAAGCCGGGAGGAAATCTCTGCTCGACTGTTAATGACACTGCTTACATCAATCTCCTGCAAAGCTCTATTTTTCTCCCTCACTCCCTCATTCTGTGTTCTTCTTGGCTTTCTCTTTCTTTCTCTCCCTTAGCTTATTTATTTTTTATGAGTAACACACTACAGAAGAGAAGTTGTGTTGACCCGTGTTGTCCTTTTCACAGCTTGCAGTTCCTTACAATTGCACCAGGTCTGTCTCCAGACAAATCGAGTGGGCCAGCTTGTCTCCCTGACTGTGTGCAGCGCTGACCGATCAATGGGCATCACAGTTAATACCCTCACTTTGTTTTTGTCGAGTTGTGGAATGTTTGTTGCCGATGGCCACGCCCGTCGCCTGCTTCCCTCTTTGCCAGATCAAGGCTTTGATCCGCCTGGGGACGGTCTGTCGATCCCGGGCTGTTCAAAGTGATCAGAGTCACTGTCCGAAAAATCGACAGGCTTCTTCTACAGCTGTAAGTTTACCTGTACATCTTAATGGAAAGAACATTGGTTGGATCAATAAATCAAATAATCAATGGGACTCCTGGGAGCAGAGAGAGAGTTCCAGGGAGGAACAACCCAAAGGAGCCACGGGATCAGGTTCAGGCTCTGGAAAAGCTTCAGGCTGAAGGGTCATTAAAGACGACAAGATGATTACTTGCAAACATAAATTAAATAAAAGTTGTATTTCTCCAGCACTGCAAGTTAATATTTGCCGATGCTGACAATGTTTGAGACAGGCTTTATCCTGCAATGGCCCAACCTCACAGGCACATATCCAGTTATGTCTTTAGGGATGGGGCCAAAGTGATATCAAATGCAAATGGGTTGAGATCTATTGGTGTGCAGTCCATTACTACGGAGTTGTTTTAAACATTTTGAGCTGATTTTTCTGCACTTTATCTTACTTGTGTCTGGAAAGCCTGCAAAGGCTCACAGCATTGATTATACTTCTGAACATGGTTGTTTGGTACAGTATGTAACTTGTTACAGTGAACTCACATACTGCAACTAGTGCGCCAGCAGAACTCCATATACAGTGGTGGTTGTGTACATTAATAATACTTATTTACAATTTGATGGTGATTGAAATTCATTTAATCATTAAATCATATCATCATATTCTACACTATACTTATAAATAAAAACCCTATACTATACTGCTTCTATAATTTTCAGGAAATTACATGAATTTTACATTACATTTTCTTTATAAATTTATTTGCTAATTTTAGTTATTAGAATTAATTGTAAAAATTATAATCAATCATAAAATATGTCAAATTATCATAAAGAAAACCTTGTTTTAATTAATACCTTAGTAAAAATTAAGCAGCTCCCTTAAACCTTCAATATATGTTATGCAATAACAACTATCCAATCCATCCCTATCTAATGTTAAAATACTGTACACATGGTGCATGAATTATTATAATTCAATAATATAATATACATTAGTTTACTACATACAATAGTCTGGAGTGACTAATTCTGCACAATGAGTAGTTTTATACTTGAAATATTGTTTATCGTTACTATTGTTATCATTGTGAAAAATATTAGTGTGAATGTGAAGTATTGTAGTCAATAATCCAATGCTAATTTGTTCAAATTAAAAACAGGGGAATAAATTAATTAGGTTTAAATAGGGAATGTGCACTTATTTAATTGAAATCTGTATTTAGAATCAGGTACCTGTAGCAAACAATTGATGCGACCACAGCTGCATGCGTGTTTTTAAAACAAAGGATTAACAAGGTGACCTTTCCAGTGTAACTACCTTTAATAAGGTACTAATAAAGAACCCCATTAGGAACTAAAAGCTTCCCAATCAATAGGCCCACACATTTAGGTCTTTGATGAAAGACCCAATACCCATCATGGGGGGGGGGGCACTGACAGCTCAGCTGAGAAAAAGGCAAGCTATTTTTACAGCGAGGAAACAAAGTATTGTCTTACAAAGAAACTGCAGGGTATTGCGGGTTAGACTAAGGAAAGGTATTTGGAAACTAGGGCAAACTCAGATCAGTCCTTGCAGTCCAAGTGTAGAGTGTACGGTGTTAATTCAACAAATTTTTATGAATCATGGAAAGTTTCACTATAAGATGGTTGAAAAAGAGATCATGTAATCATCAGGTTTAAAATGTTCTGCTACTGGGACGAAGAATTTGCTCAGTTAATTATTTCAGGTCCAATTTGATGCTGGCGATGATGGTAGAAAAAAAGCCTATGAACAGCAGGATAGCAGCATATTTATGAATTTTCTCAATAAATTCCATGCAAATCAGGTCATCACGCAACATAGCTGATGTTCAGGACAATTTTCCATTTCCATTTCTGCAGGCAAATGGATATTATGAAGAGGCCACAAGGAAGTCAGCCACAGCCAAATACCTACATACAGTAAGGCAGGTCCTGAAAAGTCAACTGAATGGTCAGAACAAGATCTGCGTCATCAAAACCTATGTCCGGCTGGTGATCAGACACCCTGCTGGTGTAATAACCTGGCCAAAGGTGGAGATAGAGGATAAAGGATGTGGGGAGTAAAGGCATCAGTGGTAGCAGTGGTGATAGGAGCGCTTGGGGCTGTAACCCCCAAACTGGGAGAGTGGCGCCAACAAATCCCAGGAAGAACATCTGAGATCTTTGTCCTAAGAACAGCTGAAATACTGCACAGGACTTCCCAATGACATTGTGGTCATTCTGGATTTAATTAGAATAAATCTGATAATAATTTCACCATTTGGTAGGGAAAATAGGAGTGGTTTACTCAAATTATTCATATTTTGCGCTTTGAACATTCTAGAAGTTATAAGCCCAATGCATCAAAAAGTGGCCAATGTTAGGGAATCCTTTTAAAAAATTTGTGATCTGCATCACTTAAAACTTTAATGGGCACTAAGTTTGGTCAAGACACGCCTTTGTTGAAACTGTAATGTAAAACAATTAGTTTTTCCATAATCATGCTAGCATATATACAGTACATACAAACAAACTCAGACGGTAAAACTCAACATCCTTGACGAAGGTTGTAGTTAGAACAAGTGTAAATCAATTACACAGGATGTTATCACCTAGTGAACATCATTAAACTGATCAATAAAGAAACTAGACAGTTTTTTAGTTCATTAAATGCTGCCTCGCTGTCTGTCTCTGATGTCTAAGGTGTCAGGTATGACACTCTGGCAGATAAGCTCTAAGCTTTATTTTCACCTTTCACAGCTTTGCAGTGCAGCATCTCATACTGAAAGCCTTTTTTTTTTTAAAAAAAAGAAGAAAACCAAAAAATTAGAATTTAGCATCCATGCCTTAAAAACCAAAACTTTCTTCAGTTTTATTGCAGGTCTTTTTCGATGTGACTTTTTAGAAGCTTAGATAACATAGCTAATGCAGACTTATTGCTGAAAAGAATAGTAAATATCACTCTGGTGCTTTGGTTCAAAATAGGCTCTACAGTCCAATAATGCATTAATTGGCTTCTACATTAGTAATTTCGATAGTTGAACCGCGCACAAATATATGTGTCAGTGGTGACACATGACTTGCCTTACAGGGAAAATGATATGTCAACAGATGTGAGAGTTAATTATTCATCAGTACGCATGTAATGAAGTCTCTTGGCAATTACACAGTACTTTAAAGCACTTATCTGCTTATTTGTTTTGCACTGTGTATTGCAGTAAATCAGGTAATAGAGAATTTAAATCAAGGCTAGACTCGCAAAGTCTTAAAGGTCTGAGTGGGGTGACAACAACACAAGATCTCTAAGTAAGGCACACTAAACTTCACTGTGTAAAAAGACTTAATATCTCAGCAAAGAAAACAGCGGGACAACAGTATTCACATCAGTCTTACCCCACAGGATTGTCTCTGGTGATTCTTTCAACTTTTTATTTGCACATCCGAGGAACTGTTTGTAGGGTGAAAACAGAATCTATATCTGTCGTTTTTAATGTGAAAAGCAACATGACTTAGGCAAAGGCAGCTTACCTTGCTGCTACCTTCTCTACAACAAAACATTACTCACGCTAAAAGCAGCTTAGAGAAATTAAATCACCACGTGTCCTGACAGCTCAATAGATTTGCGTCTCCACTTGGATACACAAGAAGACACGATTAATCCTCTGGTGTTTGGGTGCAGCACAGGACTCTAAATCACAGTAATTACTATCATCTATGCCAATTTGCACATGACAATGAAAATCTCAAAAAAGTCAAACAATTATGCAAAAGTACCATTATGGACACAAGGGCTGTATTATTGTGCATAGGCTTGTGTTTGAGTTGGTTTGAATGTCCTATTTGAGGTCATGTTGTTAAACGGAAACTCCGATAAGGATTGTTAGGATCTAGATTTTCACAGAATACATCTATTTTGGAGTTTGTACACTAGGACCATTAACGTCACACAGCAAAAGTAAAAGTCACGTCTGATTATTTAACAGTTTATGAAAGCAGAGCTGCAACGATTAATTGGTGATTGAAAGATCCATGGGCCACTATTTTGATAATTGAATAATAATCTCAGTTTTGTTTCAAGCACAATTAACAAACATTTGTTGGTTGTGTTATTTTTTTTTTTATTATCATTTTATTTTAATCAGTTTCATGTTTTACAATACAAAAGAAGAAAAGAAAAGGTTTCCACATCTTGTAGATGTAAGCAAGTCCAGTGGGATGTATTCCATTAATATCCTCTACCAGCCGAGGGGCTTTTATGTCAGATCCAAATAAGTAATATGTTCCTCCTCGCACAGAAGGTCAGAACATTGAATAGTTTTCTGTGATATGTGTTTATAATATTTGTGTAGGAGGAGGAAAAACAGTCGGTCAAGGTCGAATTGTAACTTTAACATAATCTGCAATGCTTGTCGAATGGAGTTCCAGTAACTTTGTAATTTAGAGCAGTAGGAAAAGCAATGTGCCAAAGTACCTGTACTTATTTTTCATTTAGGACACAATGGGGAGGTTCCTGCTTTGAATTTAGAGAGGCGATCCGCTGCTAAGTGTGGTCTGTGCAGTATTTAAAGCTGAAGTGCTCAAGACCGATTACAAAGTGATATTTTTGTGAATTGCTCCCGTTCTCCTTCCACTTATTTTCTGCCTTGAACTGTTCTCCATGCTTTGACTGTATTAATTGTTATTGGGCACCTAAACATAGAATCTTCAATATCGCAACAGCAAAGGGGTGAATTCCTGCAGACCAAATCAGCCGTACAGTATACAAGGGCACTCACTTGATTCTTTTTTATATCTGGGAGTTCGACTCCACCTCTTTTACTAGGGAGGTAAATTAGCCTTGAACATCCGACCAAACTTAGGAGTAATGTATAGGTAAGCCCAGGTATACAAAGCCAGAAGGGGACCACTTAAAAGGAAAAGGGCTTGACCAACTGGGTACTTGACAATAATTTCCTAAAGGCATAGCTTCTGATTTGAAATAGTTTATTTTATAACCTGAGAAGGTCCCAAACCAGTTTATCTTTCTTGATTAAATGACGCACTGATACTGTAGGATTGGAGAGAAATACTAACATCTTCAGCATATAAAGCAATTTTATGAAACCTGGGGCAAACCATGATCCCTGATATTTCAGGATCACATCGAAATAATTTCAGCAAGTGGCTCGATAGCTGAAGTGAATAACAAAGGTGACAGGGGGCAACACTGTCTGCACCCTCTCTGAACCCCAAAATTTTGTGACCTAAGCTCATTAATTAGAACAGCCACCAATGGACCGTTGTAAAGAACCCCCACCCAGTGTATGAAATTAGAGCCCAGGCCATACTGCTCTAAAGTGAATAAGAGATAGGTCCATTCGACAAGATCGAAGGCTTTCTCCGCATGTAGGGAGATCACAAGCCCGTCCTTTGCTTGGTGCTGAGTTTAACAGCTTCCTGATATTTTGGCATGAATTTCAACCTTTGAAAAAACCTGTTTGGTCGTCATGGATAATATGGGTAAAATACCCTCCAATTGAGTTGTATAAATTATTATATAAAATACAATATTTTAAGATCCACATTAAGTAATGAGATTTGCCTGTAAGAGGCACAAGCCTCTGGACTTCTGCCTTTTTTAAGAATCAGTGAGATATAGTCTCAAAAGAGTGGTGAAGCATATTCAACATGGTTTTATAATCAGGTCTTTGTATTCTTTATAGAATTCTGTAGCAAATCCGTCGGGATCTGGTGCTTTTCCACTCTGAAGGGGCCGAATAGCCCTCTGTACCTCCTTTTCAGTTATCCGAGCATTTAGAGTAGATATTTTTGGCGCAGATGGGTTAGCAAGCCTAATTTTGGAGAAAAAAATCCTTTATATCTAACTTCATGTTTGTTCCTTGCTCTGATCCGTACAAATTGTTGTAGAAACAATGGAAGGTATCACCGATGGCTTTTGGATTGGAAGAACAGCCTTGGCAGCTATCCAACACAGAAGCAATTGTCTGAGAATCTTTCTATTTCTTTCTTAAATAAGCTAAAAATTTTTGTTTAGCCATTCCAAATTTGTTCGTTGTGATTTGTATTATCAGCGAATTTAAAGAGCATTGTAGGGGCTGGATCTCCTTCAGCTTGGATAATGAAGGTTTTTGTTTTTTTTACTGTATTCAGCCTCTGCTGTTTTGAGTCTTGAGTCTAAGATTAGCAATCTGTTTTGTTCGTTTGGAGACAGAACGGGAGCAAACAGGGAGCCTATCAACCAATGGGTTCATAAGACAGTTACAATCACCACCTAGAATTAAATTCTTTGCCGACAAGCTTGTGAGTTTCAACATGGTGTCTATAAAGAAGTTGACAGGCTGCCCTGTCGGGCAATATATGTTTAAGATGCTAAATTCTTCTACGTGAATAGAGGCTTTAACAAATACAAAACGGCCATAATTATCCCTTTTACATTCTATTAATTCAAATGGAAGGTTTTTTTCTAACTAAAACAGCCACCCCCCTGCTCTTGCTAGAAAAAGATGAGAAGAAAACCTGATCAAAACCTTCCTGCTGTAATTTTAAATGATCTATGTAATTTAAATGTGTTTCTTGTAAAAGCGCAATATCAATTTCCCCCTTTTTTTTTTAATGCCAAAAGAATTGTTTTCTTTTATTTGGTGAATGACATCCCTTTATGTTCCATGAGCAAAGCTTCATTACACTACCGGCCATAGTATGATTTGTAATTCTATCACGTAAATGCAGATGCCGACCACGTGCCTTTAAAATCAAAATAACATTTAGCTGAGCAATACAAAAGGGATAAAATAAAACACAACGAACCTGAGCAGTAATCGCTCTTATCAGTAGGGCTTCCCCATTTACCGAACAGGGGATTACAATTTCCCTTAATCTTAATCTTCCTGTAGTCTCTCTCTCTCACAAAAAGAACTGCTAAAAAACAGACACAAAGTCAGGAATGGTAGAGGAGATGTACCCTTCTTCTCGATGTAGCCAAAAGTGTCATTATTACTCCGTGTCGGCGTTACACCGCTCGAACAATTAACTAGCTGTTTTCTTATTAAACTTAAAAATAAATACTCACATCTGCATTCCTTCCATACACAAATGGAAACACGGAACCATGTGGAATATCACTTAGACATTAGTTAAGCAGTGCAGAGCCAAAAAGTATTGTCTACTCGCTACGCCGCCATCTTGAGAACCCCCGGGTGTTTTATTTTAAATGTTGGGATTTGCTGTTTTTCTTTGCAATGTTGTGATGTATGGCAGTAAATTCAGTTTTTGGGGGGTTTAAATAATTGGAAACAACAATTTGAAGCCATCACTAAGTGCTCTGAAAATAATGTGGTAAGCGGTATTTTTGAAAATTTATAGAATAAAACAATTAATCGAATAATGGTGAGAATCAGCAGATTAATTAACATTAACATTCTTTACAGCAATTAATAAATGGTTTTACATACATTTACAAGAAGTATTGTCTTTCATGTCCATCAGAAAATTTCAGAAAACAGTGTCCCTTGGACAGTTGGCTTGTTTTCTCAGGGTTGCACTGTCAGCAACAGGAGGATAGAAAAAACAGTCTTTACAAACAGTAATCTTATGCAGAATCTTTACAGTTATTGAGTGAAAATGACAGCCTTTTCAATGTCTCTATTAGACAGCTTATTTTCTACATTTCCACTTGCCCAACGCTATTGAGTTGTCTAGGTTTTTTGAAGCTGAACTATCCTGGTGTCCAATCTTAACATATGAGAAATTATGAAAATAGATGCTTTTTGTGTAAATTTTGATTTTTAAAGCCCGAAAAAGAGGGCTTAGACTGAAAAATGCCTTAGTTGCTCTTTAAGATTCATGCATTTCTTTCTTATGCGGTCAGTCACTCTCGCTTAGTGGCATTCTCGGTGTAAGGGCTGTAGTCGTTCTGGCTGCAGGCATCCTGTTGCTGCGGAGGATTTACTGGCAGCATGCCCCCCTCCCTCCCCGGCCAGCTCTTTAATTACCCTGGCCTATTGATCGTCCCAGGGACCCGGCACTCTGAAGCTGAAGCTGGGCCTGCACCAGTTAATGACTGATTATTCCAGCATGTTCCTTTGGGAGCAGGTAGCAGTGCAGGGACAGAAGGAGCACTGGGTCTGTGCTACTCTGCAGTAGCATCTGCATTTTTCACCAACTCAACTGATTGCAACGCAGACTCAAAATGACATTTTGCACTTCATCCAGCTTTCAAACTTTTCCAAAAAGGATGGTAAAGTTTAAGAAGTTCATGCAATCATAGCAATTTTTTTTTGTGAGCTATGATAAGTCCTCATATCTGCTCAAGCGTGGGTTGACATATCTGTTTCTCTAAGCCAGTTTCAACCCAAATGAAATCTTCCAACTGCGATTTTGTTTTCATTTAGAAACCTGAAGAAAGTTGCACAAACCTTGCTGTTGCATTGAACACTGTATCTTTCATAGTATGCATCTATTCTTTTTGGCAAACAGAGAGATAAGTGAGGCAAAACACAAAGAGACAAATTCTGACAGGCAAGCATGTGAAAGAAAGGAGAGAATGCCATAGAAAGGGAGGTGTGGATTTAATGTAAGCAGGCAACACTATTAATTTATTTTTTCCTGATAATATTCTCACAGTATGGTCAGACTCTTACACTTTCATCAAAGTGGCCTGACATAGTTCTGAAGCCAAAACTAGCAAGCGTACTAATCATTGTTATCTCTAATGCTTAGCTCTATTAGAGGCCTCTTCTCTCACTCCCCCAGTCCCTCCTCTCAACCAGTCCTATCAGCTTAATGTCTCCAGACATGGGAATGAGTTGGAGTGCTAAAATAAATGAAATGGAGAGACTCCTGTTCTTTTTAATGAGGGCTGACGATGGGCAGCAGATGGGGCTTTCTGTCACATTGAAGCATATCTTCAGAGGAGACATGTGACTGACAGAACGGATTTTTCTCGGTTTTCCTTTCCCCCTCTCTCTTTCATATCCCTCTCTTTTATCCCTCGGAGGCCAAAATCCATCTTTTTTCGTCAACTTCATTTTTTTTTTTTTGGTTTTTTTTTTCCTCGGAGAGATCACCTGAAGGGAAATAAGGTGGTGTTCGTGAGGAGTGATCTTTACTCATCACTCCTCTGGGAAACAAACGCAAGCCTCAAGGATGAAGGGATGAGTGCTGAATATCTTGGTGGGGAAGAAGTAGGGAGTGACAAACCAGAGTTGGAGGAAAGGGAGGGTGTGAACAGTCAGTGAGCTGACCGGATCTCATTTTCTATAACCCCAACCAATATTATAAAGCATTTAAGAAAAAAATCCTCCCAACATTCAGAGTAAAATCATATTTCTGTTTTGCAAGACTCTAAATTCTATTTAGACTTAGACAAGACTCTAAATTGTCTTTATTTATTTACTTATTCTACAGTGATAGAACCATCTACAGTAGACCTGCAGCAGGTGGGATTTTCTGGAACAGATTTTAATCAGTAGTTGATTTACAGGCACATTGCATTTACTTTATGATACAGAATGTCAGGCTCCTTATCCACCTTTTTCAGCCCCTATCACACTTCAGGACAGTAGATCAGAACCAATTAGCACCATTTTTCTACAGAGGACAGGAGATCATGTGACTTGGTTCCTAGTCTGGATGGCCCGGCATTATTTGGATCCATGGACAACACTTACATCTCGAAAACTATATTACACTTGCACCTAGATCAATAGACTACATATACATCTGGATATATAGATTTCCTATACTCTTGAATATATCAGCAACACTGCCATTACTTTGTCATTGTCCTGTTGTTGTGTTCTGTACATGTGACACATACTGTACATATGTCCATCTTAGGAGGAAGGATGCCTCCTCTGTGGTTCCTTTTGAGGTTTCTTATTTTTTCCTTGTTCAGAGTTTTGAAGTTTTTTTTTCACCTGGTTTGAGGGTCAAAGGACACAGGGTGTCACTGTAAAAGTCCTGTAAGACAAATTGTAATTTGTGATTTTTGGCTGTGCATATAAAACTTGATTGATTGAGATGTTGTTGCTCCTCATACAGATAATGTGATCATCCCTCCTCCTTCCGATATTGAGGGATGGGATGAAGATAACATACATTGCTTGCTAATTCTTTACGCCACTGCTACAGATGAGAACAGACAACCTGAAAAGCTCTGAGGCGTTTTCGTATTTCCACAGTAATAAGGTTAGATGTGTTTTATTAAAGTTGGTGGGTCACAACCTAATATAAAGTCCAACTGGGTCAAGGGATTTAGTTTCAACTTCATGTGAAAATCTCAGTGCTCATGTTTTAAAGGGCTAGAACAGCTGCAACACTGGAATATGAAATGTCCTAAATAAGTTTTATATTGACATGGATATATAGTATCTTCAGCCTCTCTTCTTTTGGAATCCTCATCCGTGGAGCTGATGGAATCACCACTGGGCACAGGAACACTCACACACACTCTTGGGTGCATCTTCAAAACACTGTTGTTTTTGTTGAAACCACAAATTTGTTAGTCTGCTTCGTAACCATGAACAGTGCAACACGTTCAACGCTCCACAAGGATATTTTCAAGAAAAAATTTATATTTTGCTCAGATGTCTGCTTGAGTTTATTATTTACTTAAGCTTCTTCCTCTGTTGCACCCATTTTCAAAGCATAGCCAATGAGATTAGCTACATTCATTTGTTGAAAATTAAATGATAATAAGTCAAATTGCTGCTCAACATAACAGGCTTAACATCCGTCACAAGGCTAAAGCAACTACAGGGATTTTCACTCAATTTAAACTGACAGCTTTAAATACGCCTACTGTACGAAGAAACTGGAACACAAAAACCAGCAAGATATCAAGTTATTGATCATGAGCACTTGCTGAGCAGAAACAGAGTGGAATATACAGTATATGACACCAGTGATGGTCTCCTAAGGCTTGGATAGTATGAAGATGTTAAAGTTGGCCAAGGTCAGCAGGAGGGCATATCACTGAAACTGCTCCAAGCACTCTGAAGAAAAACAGTTTTAAGCAAGTTAATGTTTATAGATGTATTGCTTTTTTTGTCACATTGAGGCATTTATGCTTTATTGTGTGCTGCAACGTAACGCAAATAGTGTGAGTGGCGACATTTGAGTGTTGTTTGGTCTCGCTGTCGTAGCTGAAGATGTCGAATCCTGCTGTCCTCTGTTTGCCTCTTACTAAGAAGCAAAAGTGAATCAGTAACAGCAGCCCGGCAGCAGAAACTAAAGGAAAGCATTTTGCAAGAACATTCATATGATTAATGTTCCCACACATATCATCCATCCTTGCCTCCTGCTGCTGTACGCTTTATAAAACATCCAAGGCCTCACAAGATGGAATATTCTGGAGTGGAAATACATCTTTGAGTGGTATACAATGAGTGAATATTGTTAGTGTAAAGAATTAACGTAAACACTCAACGACTCACAACTTTCTCATTTAGTTGAATGCATGAGGCAATAAAGTGCACGTTCTTTTTTCATCAGCCAGCACAGTTTGTTACCAGCACATTTTGGTAACAATGTGTAAGTGGTTTGCTCTGCTGTTAATTGTTGATTACAAGATATACACTGCTGTGTCAATGCAATTTGTTTGCTCTCATGTCTATGAATTTGTAATTATTGTACACTATTTCTAATTATAATTACTCACAATCAACAATAGATTAAATCATTGGCAGTCTAACATCCCTCTTCTCTTCCATCTCTTACTTCCCCTCAATCCTCCTTTGCCTCCTGATTGTACTGAATATTCATCAAAACAACTCATCTACTATCAATTCAGCCAGCTAATTTAGACGTTTATTCATACAGCCTCCAGAATGTGAATGGCTTCATTTAGCTGCCACAATGAAAATAAATGAAAGAGTGGCTGAAATGAAGAAGCTGCAGAACAACTTGTGATAACAGGTTATATACAGAAAAAGCGGCATCCTTTTTCATAAGGTGCATGTGATACCAAACACAGTTCATCAAAAGCAAATGACACAAAACTGCTCACCACACCGCACTTTCAGTGCCTCTCGTAATCTGGGTTGATTGTTGCATCTCTACAAATAAGTAGGCTTCATTCGCATAATAATGCGATTTAAACTTTTTTCTAATGTGAGTGGAGAGTGGCATGAAGGCAGTAGCAACTGATATATAGACCACTTTCAGCAAAAGTATGCGGATCTGACAGCATAAAAGTGTCTCACCACTTTGTACACTTCGTACAATACGGACGTGTGATTTTCCCCCTTTCTAGTTCTCGCTGGTCTGCATTCACACTGCTTTGAGCCTAACCGGGCCTCAGCACATTTATCTATTGTTCGTATCTCAAGTTAAGAGAACATGTCTGCAAACTTTACAGGACTTGTGACTTATTTGGAGTCTTTGTGTTCTGAAACGACCCCCACACACTCAGTGATTTATTGACGATGTGAGGCGACTGTCAGTTAATCTTGCTGCGTGCATAAGATTTTTGCAGAGGCAGCAGGAGATGAGGGAAACATTCAGTTATATGTCATGTTCATGTTGTGTATCTGTGCTTGTGCTAATGCATGAGCAACCATACTGTGCCAAAGCACATCTTTTCCAACTATACCATGGCCAAGGAAGTGTACCATGTTTGAGCACAGCAGTACAGAGTGCTTAGTCAAACAAACTGGACTTTATGAGTCAGTCGTGCTTGGGCACAGTGTGGATGGCCTTGTGTGAGTGTGCCCTTGAATATTTACAAGTCTGATTACAAACCTGTGGATAGAGATGCAATCAACAACTCTCCAATCACATTTGCAAATAGCTTTGTGACAGTTAAAGCCCCATACTGTACCCCAAGGAGTCCCACAAATGAAATGCACATCAGAAAAACAGCATTACCTGTAACAAATAAAGACATTTCTGGTTGTTTGACAAAAAGTTGAAGTTGTAGCTCTGATCCCCTTAAATCTCGTCTTGAAATCTGGGTTTCAAGATGATAAGAACAATGTCAGAGGCTGTACTGAGAGCTAAAAGCAAAAAGAGTCAGGGCTACCTAGGGGTGACATAAGGGGGAAGCTTTCTCAGGCCCAGATAGTACGGCCCCAGGAAAGCCAACCAAACTTTACTTTGAATTGAAATTCCCAATTGAAGCAAAAAAAAAAAAAAAAAGCCTTAACAAAAAGCCTTTTTCATAAAGAAAAATAATAGCACTGATGTTCTGCATTTGTTTATGCAGGACTGAGACCAGTTTTATCTCTTACTTGAAGCATAATAAATGAAGCAAATATAGGGAGGGCCCATTCACTGCAAAGTCTCCTTTAAGAGCAGTTAAAAGTAGATAATTGAAAACACAATGGCATGATTATGGTACTGATAGTTTGATTATAAAAATTCCCTTTAAAGTTGTAAACTTGTAAACACAACTACGCAAAAGCCAATGCAAAATATACGTTCAAGG
Organism: Mola mola; assembly: GCA_001698575.1. NCBI lineage: Eukaryota > Metazoa > Chordata > Actinopteri > Tetraodontiformes > Molidae > Mola > Mola mola. Next base: position 11,352,532 of record KV751317.1, read on the forward strand.
TAACGTGTGATTGCATTCGTGCGTCTCACGGTAAAAACAACACAAGTAATTTGTGAGATTTTTACAGTGTTACCCATGTGTTGTGTGCCCGCCTCTCTGTCCTCCCTCAGTGATTCACGACAACTTGTGGGAAAACTAGTAGAGACAGTCTGTTTAGATGGATGGACTTTAACAATGCTCTGTCGTCAGTGTGAGAAGTGATGTGCAGCTTCATAGAGTGTACAAAATATCGCTGCAGTTTCTTGTGTTGTTTCTGCAAATTAGTGCCTTTTGGATGTGTTTTCAGCACCTCTCACATCTTCACATCCTTTGATGGTCTTGCTTTCTGTACTTTCGCAATTTAGGGACAGGAAATGTTTTTAATTAACACAGGCCTGTGCACATTCACATCCTGGCTGGTCTGACAAGCTCTGCATCTGTGCTGCTGGCATCAAAGTGGCAGCTAATCTGGTTGGATTCAAACTTGAGCCCCGACTGGACCGTTCAGTAATTGAAAACTGCGACTGAGAGTGAGATGTGAGCTCTGCATGCCCCACATTTTGTTGTACATCAATTGTAAAGCATCTAAGCTGGCAAGACTACAGACCCAAGACTTTATAACGAAATATTTTGACGTGTAATAGTTGGAAAAACAAGGTTGTTGCTTCCTGGTTCTGTTCTGGTTCCTGGTTCTGGTTCTGTGTTTTTTACATGGCAGTACACCAGGTGACATGCGCACCAGGATCCTGAAAACTGAAACAGTTTAATGAAATTAGCTGTGTGTGTTGTTTAGTAGATAATTAGATTTTGAGTGAATTTTTTAATTTTGAAAGAGTTTGACAGAATCTTTAGCTTAGCATTTGGAGAAAATGAGTTGGTATCAGGAAACAGGATAAAGCTACTGGAAAAAAAACAAAAAACTTTAAGAGAGCACACAAATAATTGAAATGGATCACCAAGTATTACAGCACTGGCCATAAGCCAGTTCAAAGAAGTATTATGATAAAATAAATCACTAAGCAGCAGTCTGAAAGCAGGATGTATGAGCTGCATGCCACACGGCTGTGAAAACAGTAAAATAAAGGCAAAAATGCCAATTAAAACAATGTTTTGGTAGAACACCACAACATCCATAGGGCTGGAGGATATATAGCATAGACAACAAAGTGATTATAGACAAGGATACATACATTTGAATAACATTGTAAAATAATATAACAAGCGTCATATGTATAGCTGAATTATCAGTGTATCAATTCAGTGTTTACGGTTTCTCATTTTGCCTTCAGTTGACTGCCACTCAGCAGTGTATGCTACAGAATTTTAATAGCAGAATGTGTAATATGTTGAGTCTCACTCACAGGTCATCAAATATCGACGGTGAGGAGGTTGGGATGGCCATGCATCTAAAACATCCAGATGTGATGGCTCAAAAATCAAAAAAACAAATTGCAGTTTGAAAATTAAAATCAGTTACTATGAATAATCAGGCACCAACGTCTAACTGTCTCTGAAGACAGGAAAGTGTGGAGAGCCTTAAAGGCACCAATGGAGGTGGATGGACAATCATAAGATGAACACTGCAGGGGCTCAAATATTTCCCCAATATTAAATAAACAGCAGTGTAACATCCTGAGCGTCACCACGCTGGTATTTCTGGCAAGGCTGCTGTTAGCACACTGCATCCAAGGCCAACAAATAAAGGCGTATAACCTGCTCTAAGCCTGGCCCCTCAGAGAAGCAATTACAAATAATGAGTCATCTTTCATCCTCCTTACATTCTGAGGAATTCAAAATGATACTTTCAACCCACAATGTCTGTCGCTAACTGTTTAACATGGCAACGGAGCTCTAATATAGGGGCAGCTATCTACTGGGTATCATTAGATTTGATGATTGCGCTGCATGATTGCATAACAGCAGAGGAATATGAAGCTATTTTACAGAACCAAGTGCACCCTGTGGTGCAAATGCTGCTCCCTCGTGATGTTCCCCTCAATGACAACGGTAGCGCCATGATTCATGCTGCTTAATAAATTTAAAAGTGGTTTCAAGAACACCAGGAAGAAGTTAGATGTCTTTTAATTCAAAAGATCTAATCATTATTGAATCTTAGGGATTTTGTTATGAGGAGCAGCCTCTGAAGTAGATCTGGATCCTGTGTTCCTGAAGAACACTGTAATATTGTAAATGCAAAGTGAAAGACAGAAAGACAAAATTTGACGGCAGTTTTAATCTTTCACTGAGAGCTGACTGCCCTCCGTTAAAGGTGGTGTACATCAATATATTTGTTGGTGCTTTATTCATTCCTTTTTAACCTCACATGTCAGAGACGTGGTGTGAGAGTTATCAAATGATAGCAGCATATTGTGCAAACAGTCTTTCTGTTGTGTCCATCGGTCCTTAGAGGCAAAATATGAACAGGTACCTATCTACTATAGGTAGATGATTTATGATAGTGACGTCTCATTTGTGCTCTCTATTCAGAACAGTTGAGCTTTTTTTGAAGCACTATACTTTCTGAGACTTGTCACTTGGCAGTTTTATTCTTTCTCTTTTATTTTCCATTAACTCCCCACAGAGTGATTCATATGTTTCCCAGTAGGAGGTTTCTGGGTTATCATAAGAAGGAATTCATTTTCACCTTCAACCTGTGAGTCTTACTATAATCTCAAATAACTGTTTATTTACTTATATTCTACTGATATTGGTCATTCAAACCTATGATAATTAGTTTTACAGATAAATGTTTAAAAGTCTTTACCACGTATGACAGCTGAATTAATTCCTCAAAGCAGCAATAGTTCAATTCTCCTGCTTGTTCCATTCGAATTACCTAAATTAGTGCCTCTTGATTAGACAATATATTCATCCAAAAGATGTTCAAGTTATGGTTACATCCATGCTCAGACCCATAAAACTATGTAGTGAAGAACTTGAATTTAAAGGTGTAGCTCTTAGTGAAATTAGAGTTATTATCAAATAAACCTGCATGAAACATAGTATGTGAAAAAACAATGAGCTTAAATTATACTGTACAAACTGCTATGTACGTTATGTTAATGTGTAATTTCAAAATCCATGTTTATTTACATGCTTGGCCAATAAATCTGATACTGATGAAACAGAGAAGCTCTGCACAGGTGGGCACCAAAGATTATTGTTATTTTTACCAATTCAGTCTGACCAGATGTTAACTATGGTCAAAATCTCTCCTTCTGTTTTTTGAGTTATGGCTTTGAATAATATCTGTAACACTGTTGTCATAAAGAACTGTACAATATCACAGTGAATTTGATGTTTAAGATATAAAGTTATATTAATATGAATTCTTGGATTATGGGCGAAGAAGTGTTTTTATTTTTTGGTCACAGTGACCTTGACCTTTACAGCGCAAGTGGAACTTCATGCTAAATTTCAAGAAATTCTCTCAAGGAATTCCCATGATACCATGTTCATGAGAATGAAACACATGTGCAGACAAATGGACAACCCAAAAACATAATGCCTACAGCCCCGGCTACCTGCGCCATGGAAGCATGAAAAACCCATCTAACCAATGACAAGTCTGAAGCACAAGGTCTGACTGCTGTGATCAATCACTTCTAGCCCGATGTCTTGGGAGACGGAACCATTGGAGGAATAAGAGGTGTCATGATTTGTCCCAATTTGAAGTTCAAAAACTTTATATTGAAACTGACTGTCAACTTAAGTCGCCATTTAAAATGGGTTGTTTAGACTAAAATTACTGTTATTTGTCTGGCAATTCTATTCTTTTTTTTCTCAAAGTCTACAAAGTAAGACCAAAAGGGTCTGCTAGTGCTTGTCTAAATGTTAATTTCCTCATCCTGTCAATGCCAAAGTTCTTGATCCTTTTGAGACTATCTAAGGTACAGATAAATAAATAGTTGTCATTTAAGTGAGTTTTGAGTCCAAATCAACTAAAGTGCTCATGTTCTGAAATGTATTAAATGGAATATCTATCATGAGCACAGTAAAAGACTCCTGGATCTTAAATGTTGTTGTTTTAATTCAACATGTTTTTCATCACCATTGTTTAATTATTACTAAACAGTAAATGCCATCACAGCACTGCCGTCCAGACACTCCAGAGATAAGGCTACTTTTTGGAGGTCTGCGCTGCTGTACATTGCAGGGGGCGTGGGCTTTATTGCGACATCACTGTCTGTTAAGAGGAATGTTCCGACAAGGTGCGGTTGAAAAGCAGGTTCAGGGTTGAGCAGCAGCCTTGCTGTGCCAGCTCTTCCCTGGGGTATTTCATCAATGCCTCGCATAGAGACACCAATGCCATGCAGCCAATTCAATACTCTAATAACGATGGCACACTCCTCTCTCTGATGGGCTGCATGGAGGCTGAGGTGAGCTCGCCAAGGTCCACGATAGAGCAGTGCGGGCGCGGTTTAGCGTTTGCATCGGGATGGGGGTGAGGTTGGTAGTGGGCATAATTAGACTGCGGGGAGCCATGGTGATAATGGCCAAGCTCAGAGCAAGGGAGCATAGGCAAGCACATGAATTGAGTTATGAAAGACTTGGTTTCAAGGGCACTTCACTGAAAAAGAGATGCCAAATAGAAATGCTTGCTCAGTCCAAATAATAAACAATGATTCATAGGCCTTTGGTCTGTACATATTTACAAGACATGCAATTACGTAATTAAGTCCTAATTGATGTTAACAATTTCCTTAATGTTTCAGTATTGGAAATAGGCAAACAAAACATTCACATACTGGCTGGTTCCAATTGTGCATGACCTTGCTCTGGATTTGACTGAGAAAGTCATAAATCTGTCTGGTAGGTGAAACACTCAAAGCAATCTAATGTGTTTACAGCATGTGTTTTCTAGTGTAGGTGCAATGTCGAGTAGTGCAGGTCCTATTACTTCTCCTGCAGACACACAGGTGCAGTCCGTGACAATGAGACGTGATGGAGGAAACTGAGAAACATTCAGCAGGTGCATCTGCAAGTTCCCTTAATCTGTGATTCAAAATACATCCAAATAAAGTGATTTTGCAAATAGTAATGACAAATATTTGTTTGTTGAGCCTGGGATTTTTGCATTTGTCTTCAGGCTGAGTAAATATTTCTATGTCCTTATTTTTAGCATTTGCAGCCAGTGTGGTTTTGTTTTTCAGCATTTGCATATAAATATTGTCTTGTCCTGTTGTCCTAACAATTTTGGTTAATCAAAGCCGAATATTACTTAACTCCTGAAACAAACGTGTGCAGTCTCATATATTCCAGCTGAATATAAATATACAGCAGGCAGCCGCAGGTGGAAAACAATGTTAGCTGACAGAAATTTGCATAGAGTACACATGTTGCTTAGATACAAACATTAGGTCTTGGTACATTTCCAAGCTAATATTGCAAATCTCTGAGCTATTTTCTGCTTCCTCCTGCACACCCACTTTAAACACCCCGAAAACAAAAGTCCTTTCTGCTACCGCAGGCTCTCTCTGTCTTTTCACACACGTTCACTTATCCTCACTTTTCTCTGAGTTACTTGGGTTCAAGACTGCTGTTGTTCCATCGATTGAACAAGGCTATCAATAGTTTTCAAATACAGCTACCTGTCTGAAGAGGGGCTGTGGACCATGAACAGCGGCACCTCAAAAGATTTTCTGCTAATACTGTCTTTCCCCAAGTACCAAGAGTACCCTGCTATTATTTCCAGCCTTTTGCCTTTGGCCATTTTTCCTCTGTTCTGAGGTCAGAGAGCTTTGTCATCACACAAATGCAGAGCCACCAATACACCTCGGAAAGTCAAGGTAGAAAGCACCCCCGTTCAAGGTCATCTGGACAACAATATAAAATTGGCCATCCTGGGGCTGAACCTCCTCCGACACCTCCGTTTATTCCTGGTCCCATTTTGCCACCAGTGCTCTCTCACATCACTGTTCGACCCCCACCTTTACACTCACACAAATAAAGAGAATGGGGTTGGCTGGATGGATTTTTTTTTCCCAGTGGGCCTCAGTGGGACCTGGCTGAGCAGAAGAGTTGGCACCTGCAGGGGGAAGAGAAGAGGAAGAGAGGCTGGGGGTGGCTGAGGTAATGGCAGAGTAGTCTGAAGCTTGAAGGAGAGTGGAACAGCTTGGCAGTGGTGGCTGCAAGGGTCTCCTTGGTTTTGTCTAATGGCCCCAAGTGGCCCAAACTAGCACGGGTGGTCAGATGGCCTGCTCCAGTATGAGACGAGAAGGCCAGGGGTACGCTTTCACATTCACTTCAGGCTTTCTTTCTCAAAGACTCTCAATGACTTTCCAAAAATAGGCAAGTGGGAATTCAAAACAGGGGGAGCAGAGTGTGCAATTGAGGGAAAAAGGGTGAAGTAAAAGCCAGCCTTAAGTGCGGAGGTACAAGGGAGCAGCATATGTTGTTTTAATGTTCTCATTACCGGCCCCTTTTTTTTCTCCCAAATGGCCACAGAAGGGCCATTTAATTTACAACAGGGTGATGAGCCTCAAAGAGACCTGCTTTTGTGTGGGCAGCTAAAAGGAGCATTTACCTACGACACTGTCAACAGCAGCATCAACTCGCAGTGTTGTGGCCGAGGACACAGAAACAACCAAAAGGAGATAAGCAGCAGGGTATTCTTAAGCTAGTCCGATTAAACAAAAACAGTTGATGCCATGTCTCAAACTGTGCTTTCTGCTGTATTTGAGACATCTGATGTCTGCCTGGCAGGCACTGGTTATCTCAATGCGGCAGACCGGTATTCAAGATGAAGACATTTCCCTCACAACACCCAGTTCCTGTCCGCCCACTCCTTTGCCTCAAGGTTCCCCATAAGTCCAACATCCCTGGAGTACAAGGTTGATAATTGTTAGAATTCCCAGCAGGCAGCAGTGGTGATTTAATCTAGTGTGGATGTAATCCTTGTGCCCTATTTGGTATTGAAAGCCCCTCACCACACCTGCAGCTCACCAGAGCTTTAGCAGAGAGCTCCAGCTTGCAAGTAATACGGGAGTGTGAATCCAGCTTTTGCTCAAGAGAAGGAGAGGAAAATATGCTGGAAAATCTAGCTATAATAAAAACAATACTCTGGTCAAATGTAGAATTGCTGTGAATGAGGAACCATATTGTGCATGAGGATATGGGAGATGGGATGGGGGTAATGTTTATTCAACATTTCAGTCAGCTTGGAGTTGAGCCTCCCCAGGCTCTGCCGTAAAGGCTAGATAAATGTAGGGTTTTGTGGGCTCATTGGATAGAATTATTTTGGGCAACCCCAGATAATGAATGACTTGTTAGAATAGCTGCACTTCCTCATAATCAATGTCAAATATTTTGTACTTTTGTGTGTGTGCTGCCGTGCAGGAGCCCCATGCTGTGTGGATAAATTGACTGCTGGCATGGAAATCCCACAGGCATCACTTGGATACACATGCATACATAGTCACCTCAATCAGTGTGTCGGTTTCCTCCTACAATCACATGCAGTTTGCGTTAACAAGCATGAAGGAACACATCTCCACTCCTCTTACGCTCATCCTGATACCACATGAGCTTCTGTTTAAATGGCTGTGTTTTGACAGGCTGCAATCTGCTATCTGTTACAACCTGTTTTTCTTGTTGACCTTCAAATCTCCTGTAGCGACCCTGTACCATCATCGTGTCAATGTGGGCAGGCATTAGTTGGATTCTTACCTGGATCCTGCTTTTCTAACGAGGGATATCAAGACTTTGGCACAGCTTACTGGCAGCATGCATAAAAATGGATGGGGATTGGGCACAGTTCCGCAGAACTGTCCAACAGTCTTGGTCCAAGAAAACCGTGCCTAGAGGGATTGGGATGCATTCTCAAATTTTAAAATACGCCCATAATTTTTTTTTCCAAAAGCACATTCAGGATTCTGGTTATTAGTCGTTAATAGGTGCCATATTGTTTTCATATAGAGGCTTTTTTCCCACCAATGTCATGCTATGCTGAAGGTATCATTTGCTGGTCATTTCTTTCTTCCCATGTTAAACGGCACACTATATTTTCACATATAACCTCTCTTGATTTTAGACATCATATCGTAGAAAATACAGGTGACTTTACATGGACATCTGGTGACATTGTTTTCAGTGCATTTTAAGAAAAATGACAGTAGCCCTAACCTTCTCCACAGCAATGATACACAGGGGTTTTACATCCCATGTGGGATTTTTTTTCAGGAATGCTATTGAGACTCATTATCTTGTCACATATCATATAAAAGACAGCAAAGGCTAGCATCAGGGAGGCCCTCTGTGAGTGCGTCCCCGCTTTCCCTGGCTCTGCCTCAACAGCCTCCCTTGACGCACATAAGCAGGGAGGGCTGCAGTCGCACACCTTGGTAAGCAGTATCGATTGTCTCCCCAGCAACCTCTGCTGAGAGGTCTCATTGTGTCTGTCACACACCCACACATGCAAGATGCACACACATACACACACAAACACAAACAAAACAAACCTGTACACACTTAGGTACACATAGCCAGACAGTTAGACAACCCATGCTACCCTGGAGGGCTCCGCTGTCTGACATCTTGCTCACTGAGGTGCTCAATTATAGTGTGAATGTGTGGCATTAATGCCTTAAACCGTTAAAAACAGTGGATTCTGTGAACCCCTCAGACCTCCACTCTCTGTCCTGCATGACTTTGTGACTTTCTAGCAGTTACTCTCCAGCGCCCAATCTGAGTCCACAGCGAGCTGGGAGGCCATAAAACACCTCAGCTTTAATGGCCTCTGCCAATCAGAACGAGTGAAAAACATTGCCCTGTTAAACAGGAAAGAATGGACATGATGAAAAATTTACCGTCCATTTTCTCTCACTCCTAATTCATTGGTCACGGGTCCGTGCCTATGCGTATGGGCACGATAAGATAATGACAACTGAATCACTTGGAATATTCTTTATTTAATCCTGATTTGACTACTGAGATTTCTTACAGCTTTCAGCTGGCACTGGCGTAACCTTTCAAATTAAGCTTTGACTGCTTTTGTGGTTCCATAATTCCACAGAAGGTAGTGCTGAATAGGTATGAAACTCATTCAGCTCTTTCTCTAGTCTGATATACTAATATCCTGCCACATGATTTGCATTTCTCTGAGGTGAGCTTGAATTAAAGCACGCATAGGAAAGAAATTAACACCTTTCTGAACTATAATGCACAGCGAAGGTAAAAAAAAAAAATCAACATGTGCATGCAGATCCAACACGTGTTGGGGAGAAGTGTTAATTGACCAACCTGCCAGGCAATTATTGTCGGTTGACCTCATAACCAAAATGTGTTTCTGATTATCATGCTTCAGAGGGTCTGTTGTCAAGGAAGATGTGTTGTAAACTGTTTAGACAGCACCTTCCACAGTCCACAGGGAACTGTTCTAGATCAGGCAAAACTGTATTCTAAGCTACATAATAAATAATAAAAAAATTCTAAATTCTTTTTAATGCTTTTTTAGTATCAGAATTTGATGACAGAGCTCTAATCATATTATGCTGAGGAAATGAAGAGATAATTTGCATGTAACCAAATCATTTGCTTAGCGGACCACGTACCTCTCCACGTCTCAAAGATATCCCTTCTAATTTCTTAAACCCAACATTTCCCCTACTGTGAACTGTGATTATTAAAAGTTTCACAAGTCTGTGTAAATGTCTCAGTGTGATTAAAGTGAATGAAATACAACTCAATCAAGACATGAAATTGTTTATATTTTTGGACATAATTTACAACCAGGGTAAGTGTTTTTTGGCTTCCAGCAAAGTTGGGGGTTGGTGGGCAGTTTGGGGTGATGCTAAAGTGTATTTGTCCAGGAGATTATTACAATCACACACACACACACACACACACACAGAGCCCAGGGAGCAACAAAGCCATGACAACATTCTAATAATGTCTCACCTTTATCAGGACACACAAATATGCACTGTGTCGGAAGAGTCGCACCACAAATGAAGACAACATCAAGTGGTGCAGTAAATTGGAACCCCCCCCCCATATCTAAATCCTTTGAATTCTCCAGGTCCCCAATGTAATTAGAGTCTCAGGCGAGTGGGGCTCATAGGGGTGCTCAGAGTCTCTCTATTCAAATAGAGGAAATGCCCCACGCTTTCTCATAAGAAAATGATGTTCCAGCCATTCTCCATCAATTACCCCTTCACAAATCAAATTTACATTAGTCACTGCAGCAAATATTTGCAGTTCTGCACTTGCCTTTAGGCGTTATAGCAATTCATCATGCACAGTTGTAAATTTTCAGATTGCCTCACTTTGCAATTTGCTTATATTTCCTATAAGCAATGTTACTGTGTAAATGCTGTTGATAAGCTTTTACAGCTGCAGGCTCAATACGGGTGATCCATCCAGACAGGGAATGCCCACAGGGTGAGCGTTATTGGCTGGGCAGTGGGTGGGTGTATAACAGGACCCTGTTGGCCTGTCCTCACTTGGCCTGAAGCACAGTATCAGTGTTCCAGTCACAGTACGATGAAGTCAACCTAGGCAGTCTAGCTTGGGTTAATAGTGCTAAAACTGAGGGTCAGGACTTCTATTATGGACCAGGGCTTTATCAAACTCAAACCAGCCACCTGTCAATCACTTCGCTTACCTGCTATCCATCGGGCCAAGTCTTCAATTAAGGGGACATGTGCCTACAAAGGAGGAGTATATCTGTGAATTGCTGCATTTTTTACTTCAATACGGATGCAGCAGTGCAGAGATGACAGATGAAATGAACAAACGTCTGTCAGAACGAGATGTTTGGCCACTGTCTAAGCAAAAAAAAAACCAAAAAAACCCACAACATAAGGTAATGAGCTTTTGGACATTTGGAACCATTTGGAAAATTTATTTTGGAAACATGTTTCTTAGAAATTGATCACCAGCCACTTCACCCGGCTCTTCATCCCCTTGTTTCCCCAGAGATCACGCTATTATTAACTCAATGTAACTCTTCTTCTTGTCTCTAACACCCTCATGCCTCTTATTATCCCCTGCTGCTTTCCTTTCTACAGGGAAAAGCTCAATGTACGTTCAAGTGGACCATGAGCACATTTGCTTTCTTCCATCTCTTTCATTCCTCCTCCAATCTCTATACCCACACATCACTCCTTTACCTCTTTGTTCCTGTTTTCAATTCCGTCCCGGCCCCATCCCCTCTTTTTCTATTTTCCTGTCAATGGACTGATTTCTTTTTATGCAAGGGCGCAGCAGATTAACAGATATTGTATCATGGCCAAGACAGGCAAAGCCCCTCTCTGTCCCTGACATCTAATTAATGGTAATCCTTTAATCTGCTGCTTGTAGTGCACACCCCTCGGTTGCTGTCCCATTTGCAGCAACAGAAGGAAGTCTGAAGAAGGGACAGAGAGAGAGAGAGAGTGGGCTTGTTCACTCAGCAGACTGATTTGAGGAGCTGCTTTGGTCAAATATAAATGAACCACAAAAATGGACAATGTCTTGTTAATATCTAAGGATTACATATATTTCATGTCTGCTGCAAAAGCCCTCCTTCCTACGTGTATGACAACAAACATAGTTAGCCATATATGTTAACGTTTTCATTTCTGTGCTTGCGCACGCAGGCCAACGTGCAAATGTAAAGCACATGCTGAGCTTGATCTTCAAAAACTATCTGCATAGAGACGACATCTGTATTTATGTCGTCAACCTTGCTCTGTCGACACCGATATAATTAACAAGAGGGGCAGGGGAAGCAAATCCTCCCATCTTAATTAACTTTATTAATCGATATAAATAATCACCTTCAGCCTGCCATCATTTGTTAAGCAATAAAACTGGGTATTAAAGCCTCATCTTTGTTCTATCATAAACAATATGCAGTGTCTCTCTCTGACGGTGACACCACAGATGGTGTTTGGATGTCATCTAACGAATTTTTAACAAAGACTTAATGTGGCGGCACTGTCTTGGACTTCTAAACAGGATTCTTCTGCCAAGTCCATGTAAAAGACTTGTGCATCACCAGACTGCAATGCAAGGGCAGGCTTCGGTTTCGTACTAGAGGGAAAAAATGTTCACGATCTAAGTAATGATAGAGATATCCTGGACACTGTTTATGGTGCAATACAATATAGTAAAAAGTAGCCAAAGTTATACTTGGGTAAAAAGTACAACAAAATTAGTAAAGGTTTTGCTAATTCAATGTAGCCTTCCAAGATGGAACACTCTTAGTTTTCTTTTAGCTTTAGTTTCTGGTGTTTGCTCATTGAAAGCTAGGTATGATTAAGTTGTAATGTTATTTATGAAAATAACTTTCTGTCATAATTGCTAAATAATCCCTCTGTCCTGACATTCATAAATGAAACAGAACATGAAATGTAAAAACAATCCGGCTCCTCTGGTCCCACATACTGCTCCTAACGCTGTTTGCCAAAATCCTTCACTTTCCACAAAACAACCAATCAGAGCCAAGAGAGCGTCTGGAGGCCTGCCGATCTATTCTCTCGAGAAGAAATGACAACCTGCAATAAAAAAAACCCCCGGCTCATTCCTGGACAAAGATCACAAACACACCAAAAGCTAGCCTGACATTTGAAGTAAAGCATGAGGGATGGGCTTTGAAGTGGTGCTAGACCACAGCTTGTTCAAGTTTTCAGCTCTCTCTCTTCTCAATCTTATCGACTGCAGCTTTAACCAAGCGTTAATGGTCAGGAAAGTGGCTTCTTTATGCCCAGTCCAAGCTCAGTCCTGGTAACACAAAGAGGTGGTGGACCATGTCCAAGGGCAAACGCAGAAAGGACAGCAGCACCTTATCCGCGCATGCCGCAGCTATTTCCCTAACAAATACACACAGGGCATAAAGGCCAGTTTGAATGTGTCATGCTTGCATGCACTAACACACACACACACACACACACACACACACACACACACACACACACACACACACACACACACACACACGGGACCACACACACACACACACACACACACACACAGGGTTCAGAAACCTGCAGAGGTTGGCAGTGATTAATGCACCAGGCTCAAGGCCCTGCTGTAGTAAGTGTCTGTGTCTTAATCTGTCCCTCAGTGTTTTTCATTAGTCTTGGCGGTCTCTGCTGAACGGTCTTGCCTTGAGTGTCCCAGCATCGTTGGTGGTTGTGTTACCCAAGATGTGAAGCCCTCCCAAAAAAGAGCACACACTCACATACACATATACACACATGCACACACCTTAACCAACCTGTGTCCATCAGGCTGTTAAAAACATGATGAGCACAGGCTGCTCCTGAATCCATTAACCTACATTAGAAGGATAATTCAGGCACCAGTCACTGGCCATATGTGCTTTGATTGTTGGATTCTGTCCCACCACTGGGATTTGGTGCAAGGCCATGGGCAGTTTAATAACACGTGCAGATGGCCTATGGTGTTTCTTCATTCTTACTACTAGTCTCTTATCCTTATCTCATCTGGGAATGCTGAATTTATGTTGCACTCTCAAGTTGCTGTACACCATTCTTCCGTAATATGCTGTAAAATCCTTGTAAATACCAAGTCATGCTTGCAATTATACAATATTGTCTTAGATTTGTCCACAGGGCTCATTATGTTGTTATGTAATGTGGCTAAAAGATGATTGGTAATCTGCTTGGTGTGCGTAGCGTGCAACGTTAATGACTTTCCTTGGAGAACAGCATGTATTTTGTCACATAAGTTTGCATCCATGTATAATATCTCACTTCTTTTTTACTCCAAACATTGCACCTGGAGAATAAAGAGGCTTTTAAGGATAAGCAGGAGAGATCTTTAGCTGTCAAATGCTGGAAAAAAAAAATTGACGAGAGGTCGATCTGGTGCTTTCAAATTTGTCTGATTACCTGAATATATGCAGCATCAGGGTCTGTCGTGGGCAATTACATCCTGTTCTAAATGTTGTTCTACAGATTGTTGCTGAGACAGGAAATGTTGTGCATTATCGGGGCATAACACTGGCACATGAGCAGCAGAATTTGCCAACTCTTTTTCCTCTGTTGCCACTCTCTGAAGGCATAACTAGGATGTTAGCAGCCAGAGAAATGGACAGGGGAGATCGCCAGCTGGGTCTACAGGAAGTTATCTGGACTCTGATGTTTCCAGCATGTTTTAAAATAACTCTGGTCTCCAACCAGCTCTGCCCTATAACACAGCCTTGCATGGTGTCATTTTTCTGACTACATGTTAATATAGTATATAATGTATGAGCTATATCAATACATCTCAAAATTAGATGTTTTGTATGGATGATGACTCAAAAGACAGAAGCACACGGACATAGACAGTTCTTCAGAAGGAGAGTTGAATATTATTTGCAGAAAAATAAGATAACTTAAAGCCAGGAGACAATGTGTATGATTTGGCTCTTCCTGTGTTTTTACTAATAAGGTCAGTAAACACATGATCAGTGATGTCCCTATTCGCCTGATCTCCGCTTGGACCTCCTGGACATCATCAGATATTCAAGTCTGATTCCAAAACAGAATCTGAATCCTTTTTGGCCTTTATTTGACAATATATTTAATGTTTTACCCCATAAAATTCAACCCTGTGGCTGGTTCTGATGAGCTTTATACACTTCATGTTGTATATGTGGAAGTAGCTAGCTTCACTGTGCATTGAATAAACTCATCAGATAACATTCATAAAATACTAATACAGAATACGCTATAGCATGACTGGTGCAGTGAAAATACTTAGTTGGCAAATGATCCCAGTGTTTTTATTTATTTATTTTACACACAGCGCATGCCCTCTCACTATGCTTGACGAGCAGCAGTCAAAATTTTTTGTTACAGACTTCAGTATGGCTGTTGCCAATTCCCATGAAACTGGTGGGCCACCGCTTTCCAGTAGAGGTATTAACTGATGCTACGTAATGACCTTTTTGACTGACTTGTCTCATCCATCAGCTCTAGCATGTGGGGAAGTGGAGAGAAGAGACTGAATATTCCTGCAGGATTCTGTCTCTCCATCCTAGAAGAGGGGTCGTTCTTCTGCTCTTCCTGCGGTTTCCCCACTTTTTTCCCCCTTTGACTTTTTTGGAGTGCCCTATCCTGATTTTAAAGCCCCCTGAGGCCAGTTTGTAATTTGTGATATAGAGTTATATAGAAACTCTGACCTTAGAGACATGTTTAGCAACAAGCTGTTGAACATACAGGATTGAGCTACATATTCCTCTGAGGGGTTGATGGGGGGGAAAAACACTGAATGCTAATGTTACTCCCTTATGTGCTAAAATTTTAAATAGACTCTCTCCACATCAAGGGAATTCTCAAGGAATCAAGGAATTTGTTTGTCCTTGTACAAAATTGAATCTTGCAGCCCCCTTCATGCTGCACATAGAGAACATATAAACAGAATAAGATCATTAAATAAATAAAAGTGTAGCTATATACTTACCTATATACAAACACACATTTACATATGCATCATGTGTTTTCAGATGTGTGTGAGTGAATGTAATCAAACTTTACTCTATAAATTGATTATACTGTATCTAAGGGCAGTATTTACAGCTTCTTAGTTATTGGACTTATAACTATCCTGTAAGATTTATGATTGTGTAACATAACTAAAGTTGTAGTCCCTTGTGGTACTCACAAAGAAAACAGATAATATGCAAATATAGAATTTAAAAGAATCAAGCGAAAATATGTTGTTTTCATGGGTTCAAGAGTCTCATGGCCTGAGAAAAGTTGCTGCTGCTGTCTGCTGCTACTACATCAGCTGTTCCTGTATCTCTTGTCAGACAGCAGCAGAGTGAACAGGCTGTAGCCGCGGTGGGTGTTGTCTTTTAGCCACATCACCTCACTGGTGGCACTGCGCTGGGTTGATACGGCACTGATGATGTTCTGAATCACTCCCTGCAGAGCAATCCTGTCCTGAACCATGCACATCCTGTTTTCAAAAAATCAGTTTAGAATAATGTCTAATACAGTTGATGTTTGAGTCTCACTCGTAGGCCGTCAAATACCAACACTATGTGGGACAAAGGCATCACCCTTTGACAGCCCATAGACTCAGTATCTTACAAATTGCACCTTTAAGGATGCAAGGAATGTGTTTTGGTGAGAAACAAAACTATGGTTTGTTAACTAGAGAAATAACAAGTTGAATAATGTGACGTCTTGTTTAAGATAAGTCATGCTCGTATTTTGTAGCATATTCCCCCATGTGTCCTGCCTTTGTCTCGCAATTCCCATCTATTTTGGGTATTCCTCGCCCAGTCTTCAGTTCAGATCTCTTAGTCTTCCATATTAGAGGTCCAGCATATTTCCTCATGTTCCCAGTAAGTTATAATCAGTTTCTTCTTTTTGACCTTGCCTCTGCCTCTGTATCAAATACCTTTGCTTGTGTGGAGTGTCCTTCTCAGCATCTGATAAATAGGTAGCTGCTGCATGATTCATAGTTGTAGTATGTAGATGAACATTTTTGCAAGCGATTAACAAATTCATTTTCATCCAGTTAGAAAGTTAAAAATATCTTAAGTTGCAACGACAGCCCACCTGCAAAACACAATACAAGCTAGATTCCACTTTTAGACTTTTGACATTGGAAAATCAAACGCATTGAAAAACAGAAATTATGTGTTCATGTGAATGATGATCTAGCTTGCACTCTTGGCTGCTTTTGGTTCGTATGTCAGACATTTCAATAAAATGATTTAAATTCTATAATGAAAAACAAATAACTAATAAAATGTAACTCTGACTGAAACTGAGATCAAAACTATGTATATTGAGGGCGGGTAGGCTGGTGAAACGTGCTCTCCCACTCAACTCCATATGTCTTGTCCATCCTCTTGCCTCCCCCCGGTGACTGTTATGTTCTCTATCTGTATTCTCAGCCCCTTCCTCTCTGTTCATCTGTTTTCTCCCCTCCCCTCCCACTCTCTCTTCGTCTTGGAGCCTCACCAATCCCTCATGTTGTTTCACACCAGACTGTGTTGAAACGACTAAAAATATATATGTGTTTGGTCCTGACTGTCCCAAAAGGAAACTTTAGAGAGAACAAAGGAGGTAGCAGGGCAGCTCAAATAGCTCATGAAGAGAGAGAGGACGCTGCGCTTGGGTCTCTGTAGAGGAACATTATTACTGGATTATTGATTTACAGCATAAAATGGATGGAACATAAGTAGAGTTAAGCTCATTAATCCGTCTCCCGCCTCTAATATGAAAATAGACCCGTTATCAGTGATTATTCTAATGGATTGTCTCGATTGAACACTTAACTGTGCTGTCCGCCTCGGCAAAAATCACAAAGTGCTGGGACAGCAGAAGTGAGGTTTGGGGATGTTCAGACAGGATGCGAGAGGCAAGGCTGATGCAAAGCACACAGGTATAGACTAAAATGAATGCACCTCAATAAAAGCTTAAACACAGACAGTGGAACTGCTGACATTCTGCTGACATTTGGTGCGTCATTCTGGCATTTCACAAGACATACGAGCAGGTGTAGCTCTGTTCACCTCACTCCCAGCTTGAAATGGGACTGCATGCACTCTGAAATGCTTGACATGGAGTCCTCATTAGCACGTAAAATGACTTTTTGCACCTTGGCGTGACGAAATGATCTTCGTTATCTATTGTTCTGATGTGAGTTTTTCTCTTAAAGCTCAATGAAAAGCTTAATTTACAGTAATGGAAACTGTAAGACACCCCAGCCTCATTCACTGTCTACCCATGTCCCCCTGTGTCTCCTCTGCTGGCTCCCATACATCCATCAGGGAGTGCTCCAGTAGAGCGTGGGGCCCGGCGATTGTCCTCATAAATTGTGTGGGTGTCGGGGTGCAGAGGGGCTAAGTGAGCAGTAAATAACAGAGGCTCCTGCCGCCATCCCTTCGCCATCGCCACGTCTCCTGGCCACGCAAGATTACCCAGGATACCCCTAGAGGGATGTCTTCTTCCTCTTTGTGATGAATGAACAAGAGGAGTGAGGAGCACACCTTCGGCACACAACGGCTGACGGAGAAAAGGTGAGGTCCAGGAAACCTGCACTTTGAAATTGATGAGTGTCTTTGTTTCGCAGTAAAAAAAGACAAGAGAAAAAAGCTGTTTGTATCCCTCCTTCTATAATAACAGATCGCTCAGTAGATATCTGTAACGGCCTCCATTCCTCACTGTCAGTCGCTTTTCTCTCCGCCCCACTTGCTTGTTTTTGCTCTACTGTGCTATTTTTCGATTCCCCCCTGCATATTCTCTATCTCTATTGACTGTGTATTCGTAACTGCTATTAGACACCCTTTTCTACCCCGTGTCCCTGTATCTTTTCTTTGCACCCATACTATTTTCCATTCCTGAGCCCTCCTTGTGATGCTCCTCTTAACTTTTCCTGCTATGAGGGTCCAAAATATGCCATCAAACCTGAGAGCGTCTCTCGCTTTTCTTATTCGCATTCCATGGCTCAATAGATAAAACTCCTTTCATGATTGATTGATGCAACTACCTCTCAGGTTCCATTTCTGTATTTTTTTTTTTTTCACCCACTGTCACAAAACTATATTTTATCCCAAGTTACAACACTTTATTCTGGTAGATCTATAAATGCCAGCTGACTTTTTCTGACACTTGATTCGGTGAAGTTTTTTGCCAGGCCTTGCTTTTTCTTTTGTGCTTCAGCAGACTCTAACAAGGCTAAGGTTGGATGAATAATAATCAAATGTGCTCAATATTTCCTCCCCAATATAATTATAAAAATGAAAACAAAAAGTGATGCTATGTCAAGGATACAACTTAACAAAATTGCTATCAGATCAGTTGCTTGCTCAGGTGCTCAGGTTGAGAGACATTTATGATTAGAAGCTTTTATTCTGATTTGTTTTGTTTTGTTTTGTTTTGGAGTTTTTTTTGGAAGTCAAGGCTCTTCTCTGCCTCCTGCCCTTTGGGCATTAAGTGTGTTTCATCTGTGGACTCGCTGTAGTTAACAATATGATACAAGACTGTTTAACATTGTAGACATCACTGTCAAACCTCCAAAGAGCAAACCTCCTCCAAAACAGCTAAATTCCCTACAATATGTGTTCCCCAGCAATTCATGGTTACCTTCGGAGGCTGATTTTTTTTTTTTTTCTGTGTGCTCAAATTTCATTTGTAATATTCTGTAATATTCACCTTGTTGCTCAGTTTTGTCCCATCCATCCACACCTTTCTTTCTCATTTGCTAGTTTTAGACTATGTAAACTAAAATCACAGTACTCAGTAGCATCTGCTTTTTGTCTTTTAGTTTCTCTTTTCCCTGCCAAGACAGACTGTAACAGGTTTATTGCACCTTCCGCGATTTTGGAGCTGCTCCATTTAGTTGAATGACATTTGGTTGGGTGGTGGAGAGAAAAAAAAAGTTAATGTAGGTTGTGAAACATCAAGTTTGATGAGAGAGATGCTATTGCCTCAGCAAGAGGTGCTTTCGCTCCAATCATTGACAGCCATAAGAGAGTGAATGAATATGTTCAAAATGGGAAGTTCAGCCTGTTTCTTCAGAATCTTAACATAGCTCTGCAAGTCCTCAGTTATAGGTAACCTTGTTAAACATCTTTCCTCCCTGTTTTTATATGGTGAAAACATCATGTCACACTATGTGCAGGAAATGAAATGATAAACTAAAAAAAATTTGGCAATGAGTTTGTCAGGATGTCCTCAAAAGAGAAAAAATGATACTTATCGAGATATGTGGCTGATTTAATTGTCTCTCCCACACCTACATTTGCCTTGTGTTACTGTAGGAATTCTAAATGATAAGATATTTCTTATGCCACAGGACAAGGATAATGTGTCTATGGATTCCAATATAAGCTCTATATACAGTATTGGACATGGATCAATAAAGTATTTAATAGTTTAACGTGTAACCTTTTTAAGAACATTGATTTGTGCAGTGTTCTGCATAAGGGCTCAATTTGGAATGTATTGACTGTGCTGTTGTTGTGATATGGTGAGGGAGGGCCTTTGGCTCCGGGCTGATGCTCTCTATGCCACAGTTATTGACCTTCTTGACCTTCTGCCTACAAAGACAGTAAAGGTGTGTTTATAGTGGTCCCAGCATGTTGTTGTAACACTGTAGTGATAAAAACACAGCTAGCCAGTTTACACTTGTAAGAACCAAGAATACTTTAAAATTTCCACCCCTAACACTTGAAAACCGATATTTTTTTACTACTAAGTATAGTAATACACAGATATTCTGTGACAAAATACACTTTGATTTCTTCGGGGAATTATGGCCTCGTTGTTGTAGTATTTTATGTCCTTAATCAGCTTGTTGGCTGTACTGCTACAAATCTGCAATACAAATGCAAACTGCCAATTCTGCAACCACAGATTAAAAAGCAAAGCATGCTGTTATCACTCAATATTCGCTCAATTTTTCACTCACAAACCTATTAGCACCCACTAACAAGCAGACAAAGGTAAAACTAAGTGTACGTTTTGGGAAGCTGTTATTAAGCAGGACCGAATCAATTAAAACACGCATTTGTCTTTGATTTTTAATTTCCAAGTCAAGTTCTCAAATTATGAATACTAATTAATCTCTAGTTGCACTCCTCTCACGTGTTCCAAGTTAAATTTGCATGTGTTGCTGGCCATTAGGACGAGCCGACTCAAGTGAAACTAAAATCAACCATCATTTTCAATTCAGGAATCACCAAGCTTGCCTACTGATTTTTGTGTGCCTGCTTGCATGAGACCTACAGCAAGTGCTCGGCTGCCTTGGTGTGGGGCCATGACGAACCTGATTGCCCTGGCGTTTAACCCCTTGTTACTCCAGTTTGAGCAAAGTGTGGCAACTGACTTCACCTGCTCTGCCCAGCTGGTGTGGGGGCAGGATGTTGCACTGTGTCCCCATCTGCTACACAGGGTAGTTTTAGAATGGTACCATCCATTAAGTGCCTTGCTTGTTGGTATTATGTTTCTCAGGCTTAGGCAACTAGGAAACTGTGCATCAAGGAAATATGCACCATGGCAACGTCGACTACACCAAGTGTGAATAAGATTATTAAAATTCTTTATTAATACCAAGTTCTGTGACTGAGGCTTACAGTAGTTTCCAGTCTGTTCTTCAGCAGCTTAATGTTATCTACTAATTAATTACTCAATGATGCATCATTATTCATCTCCTTCACAGATTCACTCATTTCTGAGCAACAATGGTAATTAACACATGGTGACCTTTTCAAGTCTTTTACCAGTATTGTCCCTCAAAAACCCGCAGATCTGCTATTGCAAACGACTTTACATTTAAAATAAAATATTTGTGAGGGATGCTTCAGGTTGATTTTGAGGACATGATCAGATAAAATATAAACGATAATAATTATGGGTGACGAATAACATGGATGGATATCTGCATCCATGCCTGTACTAATCTGCCACTCCTGATGATATTTCCTACAATTTAAAAGTTCCCTAGGTTTAAATAGTGCTGTTCCACACCACGCAAGGTTGTAATACTGGAATGAGCAGGCAGATTTCTGCCTGTCTGTCACCCGTTTAATCCCTACAGCTGTGAAGCTACATAACAACTCCTTCATCATATCTCTTTATTTCTCTTATTGTCTCTCTCCCCCGTCCCTCTCTTCTCATGTTTTCTGTCCGCCCTCTCACTGCTGACAGGGCATCTGCACAGAGGTAAGCATCCTCCCTTGCCTGGAAGTGACCCCCCTGACCCTGTTAATATCACTCTCACTGAGTGGCCAAAACACACTCCCTAAATTAACTCCCTCTCTCCCCCTCAGCCACTCGCATTGCCAGAGCCCACCGCTGGGTAAATTAGATTGCAGGCTTTTTAATATGGCTCTTAATGGTTTATAAATTGCATGTAATGATTCCTCCTTTTCTCTCTCTTGTGGTGCTTTTTATGGACCTTCAGCTCTCCAAGGGAGTGGGTGGGATATAATATATGGTGGAGGAGGCCGAAGGAGGAGGTGAGGCTAGCTCTACATGTCTTTTTGCCTGGCCTTAATGCTTCCCCTGGCTATAGAGGAGGAAGTCTCAGAAATAATGCTGGACATGGACAATGCTGTCTGGCTGTAGCATGTAACAACTGGGACATGATCATACTTTGCGATGAAATGTTCACCAGAGAAGGGGAAAAAATGAGGAGTCAAGCTTGTGGGAGGGCAGAAAGCATGAAGGGGGGTGTAATTTTATGGAAAGACAAACATATTTACATTTCAACCAATTGCAGGATCAAAATATAACTAATGAAAAAGATCTTTAATGATGTAACCAGCAAACCTGAACTGTCTTTTATGATGAGACCATAGACACATCCAAGCTTCACTTTCTTTACAACATTTTCTATGTTTTGGTTTAAGATTTTTCTGTTGCAGCATTTGAAAGGTTAGAGTGTACATTTAGTACTGCTAGAACTCCAAAGGCACATAGACTCATGGGCTTGAAGAGATTAAAAAAAACAACAATGGAAAGTAGAGTGACACCTGTGCACTGCGTGAACATACTGTGATACATATACAGCTGAAATAGTCAGCTCCTTTTTAATTGTAAATTCAGTCCAACACTCCTTTGATTTGATAGCCAACTGTGCCTCCCAAACTGTTGAGAGACTGGTAATTAAAGCAGTGTGGGAGGTTTTCAATTCCTTGTGCAGCACAGTATGAACAGTGGCCAGCATAAACCTAGTGCCTTACTTGATGGTTCCCTGGCACTAACTGAAATTCCAATTAACTGACCCAAATGTCTGCTGGGAGTGTTTGTCTGAGTGTGGCAAGAATGCAATTATGTTTTCCATCTTGTGCTTGTACGTCATCTGTGTACTTACCGACAGCAGCATCTTGTATTGCGATCGAGGTGGTGTATGAATGACATGCCAATATCTGTAATTAAATGTTGGTGCCTTGGTATCAAAGAGCACAAAATGTGGGGTATGTTGCAAAACGAGAGGAGATTCTGTGCTCGGTGGAGCTTTTCATTCATTCATTTTCTACCGCTTATCCCGTTAGGGGTCGCGGGTGGCGGGGCTGGAGCCTATCTCAGCATCTTGGGGCGAAGGCGGGGTACACCCTGGATGAGTCACCAGTTCATCGCAGGGCTGACATATAGAAACAAACAACCATCCACACTCACATTCACACCTACGGGCAATTTAGAGTGACCAATTAACCTATCCCCAGATTTGCATGTTTTTGTAATTCACATACAGTATAAGGTGGGGAATTGTTTAAAGGGGAGTTTGACCCAAAATAAAAAATACATTTTCTTACTCTCAGGACTACCTGCAGTGTTATTAATCCATTAAGACTGTTTTTGTGTGAGCTGTTGGAGATACCAGCTGCCTTCTCTCAAATATAATAGCAGTAGATGGCACTTCCCATGTTACAAATGTAGGTTCCATAAGTTGATCCGTATACCTTTTTGTGAGCTATTTTAAACAGGACTATAGAGGGGACAGAACTAATTTCTTTCTTTTGAACTACACTTCATAACCTGTGCCTCAGAAACTAAGGAATGAGAGGCTTGTGCTGGTGACAGCAGCTCTCTCCAAACACGGGCAATTTACAAATCTAGATAAGACTTTGCCCCGTACAAATATTAAGTACAGGGAATAAGTAAAGTAAAATTAAAATGATACTGATACAAATGTAGTAGTTAATTGGATACTATTTAATTCCTCCATATTTGATGTACAGAAAGTGGTTCAAGTGGTTTTAACATGTTAATTTTCCTCTAGTTTTTCCTAAAATAATCCCTATACATTTTATACATTTATTTTTGTTAGATGTCATAAGGCATGCTATGTACAGCTGTACAGTCAAATGGTTTTTGTCGCATCTTGGCAGAGGCGTACAGTATTATACTCATGTAAAAGTACTGTTACGACTTTCTTTTTCTCAACTACATATACAGTAAATGTATATGAAATGTATATAAACGTAAAGATCAAGTGAGTTAAAATGTATTGTGTTAGATTATGGAAAATAATAAATTTAATGTTTCATTCAATTTCAATCCAGCCATAAAAACTTCAAGCCTAAAGGCCCTTATGTTTGAACACAAAATAAACTCAATTAGACTTGCTGCCTGCCTACTATTGATTTTCAACTATAAAACTATAAATATACAACAGCTTTCCTTCACTTCAGTTAACCAGAAGGACACATATCCCAGAAAAACTTAACTCATGTCCACTAATAAATAAAATAAACTATGAATACTGGTGCAGATGGCAATATACACTAATAAAATAACTGCCATCATGCTCTATGTTACTAGGCAACAGTGAGTGTACTCACCTGGTTGAAATTCAGTGTGCGAGTCTTTGCCTCTCAGTCTTATTTTGACTCAAATTCTTTGATTGACCATTTTAATATATTCCATCCACTCAGTGTGTCTTTCCTCTTACAAGAACCTAATACATAATTTAACTCAAATACGCCGTGCCTGACTGGACAACAGGGTTGTAGCTGCAGCAATAGTAGGCCAATCACATGTCACATTAAATCAAAGAATGCAAAAGCAAATAGTCTATTTATTCTAGATCTGGTGACAAAAAGAATGAGCCAAAGATATAACTTCACTGGATAAGTTTGGTTATAATGGTTAATACCTTACAGATTTCAATTACAGATAAGAAGCCCTCAACACACACAGAGTAACTTACCCAGCTAATTTCAACTCAAACTACGATCTTTTCCTTAAACCCAAGTAATTTTGGTCCCTTAACCCAAACAAGCTAACTAAACAAGCTGCTAAATAGGTATAAAATATGGCTCAGTATGTGCTTGCACTGGTCCGCTGGATGATGATGTGAGGAAGCACAGGACACAAATCATTTACATTGTGTGCAGTGAAGCCCTGAGGGTAAAGCATGGCTAAACTGCCTGTTACAGACCTCTTTGTCATAATGAGGTAAACATTGGTAACAATGACTTTCGTCCACATGAGCGTCTCTTAGGAAACTGGGCAGAGTGGCCATGATGAAAAAGATTCTTGCAATTATATTCCTTTATCCAACTGAGAACAGGTGGAAAAGCAAGGCTCTGTAACTGCCCCACACTGTGCTTTAAAAATGGTTCAAAGAAATAAGTTTGTCAAATAGGGACTCCTGCCCTACTTTCCACAGCTCTCTGTGAACCTGCAGCCATTCTAGCTCCCTCCAGACCACTGCTGAACATCTCCAGGGACAGAAATTTATCTATATAAATAAATACATCTGTGATTAAATACCCAGTTAGTTGGCTGATTAAATCAAGAACAGAAATTTAATATAAGTCTCATATTTAGACTTCTGGTAGTACAGGCATAACAGAAATGTGCCTGAGAAAGACAACGAAATGTTGATCCCCTGTCTGGAAAGGCAAAAAAAGAACATTGATTCTGAAAGATCCACAAATGAAAAATCCATTGATGTAAGCAGGTCTGCGGCAAAGGAAGGGTACCGGCAGTCAGCCCCTCCATGTCGCAACTGACACGGAGCCCAGACCTCTCACTGGATTGCATTGGGTAGCGCTAGAACAGCTGGACAAGGCCCAAAACCAACCCATCCAGGGAAAAGCCAAAGAGAAACAGAGCAATACATTTAGTTTGTACCTTAGTAAAGAAATAAGACAAAGATTTTCTTTTTGTTGGAATGACACAATGATCAGCCACAACATTTTAACCACTGACTGAAGTGAATAATAGAGATCTTGTCACTGCAGCTCAGTGTTCGAGTGGAAAACCTTGGAACTGGCATTCATTTGACCCGCAAAATGCACACAAAAAAGTTAAACCTTTGATCGCAACAACTTTCCCTGGTGGCAGTGGCCCCTTTCAGCTGGACAATGCACCCTGCCATTCTTCAAAATCTACTCAGGAACAGTGTGATATAAGCAATGATAAAAAGTTCAAGGGGTTGTCCAGGCCTCCAAATTCCTAATTTGATCGGAAATATGTGAGCTAGTCCAATCCATGGAGACGCCACCTTTCAAAGCATAAGACTCAAAGGATACCCTAACACTAGATGATAAAAGAAAGAGCCAAATGTGATCCTTCTAGGAACATCCTATTCATTCTAGGCACATGAATGCTCAATCAGATTTGGATGTGGGGAGTTTTAAGATGAAACTTTGGGCTCTTTGTTAAGTTCCTCAAGCGGTTCTTGA
>KV751317.1:11378749-11419166 GCA_001698575.1 Mola mola
GTGCTTGGTCTGCAAGTGTGTCACATGGTTTGTGTCAAGTAGCATCCACACGAATGGACCAGGTTCAAGGGTTTTCCTGCAGAACATAGCACAGTAGCGAGATGATATATGTTATTCATGTCAACGGGTTTAAATGTTGTGGGTGATTGGCGTTCAGCTAAAGTCAAAAAGAAAGTTTGTATCAACTATTATCTACAACATTCCCTTTTATGCCTTGTTGCCTGCCGTTTTAATCACATTAATCCCAAACTGTGCATCTGGCCACCACGCCTATAATGGAAAAAGAAACCATGGTCACTCCGTCTACCTGTGAGTAGCAGATAAAGAGGCTGTTCGTCTCGATCTGTGGTTCCATTTGAACTCCTTCTGTTTAACCAGCGGATGCGATTCAGACTGGGGGAGGGAGGTCTTTTTTCTTTATCATTACCACCCTCTGTCAGTACATGTAAACACCAGAGAGCACTAATCTGTACCCTGATATGCTAATCTTTCCGTCCACCCCCCACTCCTTTTTGATGACAGCCACACCTTAATGCAGAGAGGGAGAAGAGAGAGGAAGTCATTAAAGCATGCCCTGCAGGAGCCTGCCTGGGCCGTGGCTGGAAGAGATGGGACAGCAGCAGCCCTTTGAGAGTGCATACGCCGGGGGAAAAGCGAATGGGGTCTCTAGGGAGCAGTAGATCGGTTTAGGCATTGGCTTCACTGTGGTTCCCCCTGGGGAAGCCCCGGTACCCAGCAGACAGGATAGTAATCAGACATGCAGGGGAAATTATTGTAGCGCCAGTGGTTGTGGGTCTATTTGTGTGCATGCAGGTGGATTTGGGAGATTAAAGGTGACAGTAGTTGCTTTGCTCAGACCTGTTCATGTGCCACAATCTGTCAGCAACCAAGGCTGCTCAGTGAAGCGTACTGCACCTGTCATCAGTGAGAGTGTGTCACGGCCAGCACGCGCCAAAGCCTTTCTTCATTTCGCCTGTGTTTGTGTTCATAAATAAATATGTATATTCTCAAAAAGGTATACTTGTGGTGTTCCCGTGCAGCTTTCAAAAGCACCGTCCTCCATGGGGTACAAATATTTTACTGCAGAAGAAGCAACTCTTCTCAGCATTATCATTTCAATTGATGTTGTGTTTTGTGGCACTTCAGTAAATAGAGATTAGGCTAATTTGCTTTTGACAAACCTGTTCTGACTGGTTATGCGTTTGTGCGCTTGTGTTTATGGAGGGACACAAAGATATATGCATTCAAATTTATGTGGGAGAGAGAACAATTGACATTGTTTGCAGCATTCTTTCCTCTCAACTTCAAAAAGTGCAGATTATGATTATTTAAAACAAACTTTTGAGAGACTGAGAGAGGAAAGGGAAGGGATAAGAGACAATCCGATAGCATTTCTCTGCCTGGAGCACCTTAACTGATCATGTATGTCTCCCATCAAAAGCTATGAGCTGTTTAATAGCTTGAATATAACCTCTTTATTTGTCACAGGTAATAATCACATTGTAACTCCGCTTTAATGTGTAAAACCATAATGTGAAATCATACTGATTATTGTGTGCGTGCATGCGTGTGTGGGTGGATTTCTGAGAGACAAGGAACTCTGCACATTCCTTATTAAAGGTGGATATTATGACAATGTTTCTGACACATATTAAAGATATATCTCAACTTTAAAAGCCCTCCGCGCTTCCAACAGATTTTTTCCTGGAACAAAGTTGCAGTTTCTGAAGATCCTGGAGGGTTCAAAATTGCTGTCATCAAGACAAAAACATGTTGTGATGAAAGCTATGCACTACATTCTAATGAGCTAGCAGGAGATGAGCGTTGCATTTATATGCCCGCTGCATTCACATTGGTACCTCATAACTGCATTCGTTGTAAATAAATATGAGCAATCAGCTAAGAACGGCAATAAAGTGGCCATAAAGAGCTGGAAACGGTGAGAGGGGAGGAAATTGCATTGCTCCACTGACAGACAAACAAACATAGATGGAAGATGGCAAATAAAAATACAAGAGAATTTACAATCGTTATATTTTACTTCCATGTCTAAAGACTAAGTAGAAGGTCAGGGAGAAATAAAAATGTTGATGGTATTTGGACCATCTGAACAAAGGGCGACAAAAAAGATCTAACAACAGCTAGCAGCGGTGCTCCTTGAAAGACAGAAAAAGGGAGTCAGCGAGAGGTTAAAAAAAGAAGTGTTGTATCCTCAATTCCTTCAGCCCTGCGGCGTGGGGTCACCTCAGAGATTGGAGAGTGAATTACCCAGCAGCCCCGGCTGCTCACAAGATCATGCAGACAAGGGGAGAGGACGAGAGGAGTTAATGAAGGGGAGAGACAGTTCAGGTCCCCCAAGATCCTCTAGGCACCTGCCTGGCAAGCTCCCACCACCCAAACTGCTCTGATTGGCTAATTATCAATGTGGAGTTAGCCCAGGGTCAAATCACTGATTGATTGGAGTATTTTAAATCTCTTTGCTCTCTCGCTGCATCTCCTTCCTGTCTCGCTCTCTCTTTGTGCAAGCTCTCGGCCGACGGCGTCCCACTGTGGGGACTCACGCAGCAGAATGACAGGACAGCAGCAGCGGCAGGAGAGCTGGTCCTTCTGCACACTGTCGAAACATGGCCTCAGCTGAGGTGCCTCCATCTCTCAGTGGACATGTAATTCATTAGTTAAGTGCTCAAAAAGAAATGACAGATAATTACTAATTACAACCTATTAGGCTACAGATCACTTTTCAAATGGGAGCAAGCAGAGAGAGGCCGTGGTCTCATTCATTTTAGGTCAAGCTGATTTCATTAATAGATGTTATTTGCCACGACTACAGATGATGTGGAGGTGTGATTAAATGTGGGTTGCTATGTTTGCTTATTCATTCATCAGCGATTAAAGAGCTCCTGGTCCATGAGGAATCTGCTGCCCGGGTCACTAGGCTTTCCATGAAAAACCAAAGAGAATGCCATGCAGCGTAGGACAGTAAATATAAATCACAACTGTTAAAGTGACTGCTGTTTCTTTGAGAAAGACCTTTTCCTCTTTCTTTCACCACGGAACCAAAGGGAACTTGTTGGACTTGTCTTCCTGCTTGCTTTTTCAGCTGATATGGCTGTCAGCACTTTTTCTGCTAAAAAGTCATTACTTTATACAATATAAGCTGACATAGTTAAAATCAAAACAGTCTACAAAAAGTGCAGCCATTTAAATTAAGTTCTCCTGGATTTTCTGCGGCACATTCAGGCGGGAGAGCACAAGAAAAGGATCCATTCTGTTTCCTTGTCTGCCTCTAGTTCAAATGGTGTGCATGAAACGTTGTGAAAGAACGAGAAGTGAAGAAGCAGCAAAAGCTGGCTGAGCACATGTTGCTTATAGAACAATGCAAGTAGGCGCATTGCCCTGTTTTTCCATGCATCAGCTCAGCCACAATTAATTCTCTCTGCTGTGGGATAAAAATATGAAGGGTGCAGGCAGTGGAATGCGTCCCTTCATATGCACACAACCCCTGCTGAGAGATGCACTGGGAAGCCAGATTCCTGAATACTAACCTTCCTTCAGAGGAGGGAACGACGTGAGGCCTCCTAAAAGAGCAGATTTAGCTCCATGGTTAGGGTTTACCCAACTGTTCAGGATGTCTCCCTCTATTTTGCTGCAGTGCATCCCGGTACAGGACATCTATTGCAGTCCCGGAAGCCCCAGGGGAGGCTGGAGGATTAGTGCTGGTCTTTCTCTTCAGAGCTGGGAATTAATTAAGTAATTATGAAAGCCAGGCAGGGGGGATGAAATATGCATGAGTCCTGATTGGGACGTTTGTGATTGTGTAATCTAATTTCAACCAGTGGACCGTCCCTGCCAGCCAGGTAGAGCGCGCGCTCACACACACACACAGGCGACAATAATGCTTTCAGGGTGCACAAAACATAACCAAAGATCACGTTCACTGTTGGCAGAGTGGGAATTTTGAGTATCTCATTATGTTAATTAGAATGAGGTAATCAGCGTGGATTAATCACCATAGTAATGAGGATTGAACAGCAGATTATGTCTTTGTACCAAATCTATATAATTGTATTTGTAGGAGCGACTAATATGCTATCCAATTAATGATAAGATGATTGATTAAGAACGTGTTTCTGTTTGGGAGGTGAAAAGTGGATTTTTGCATCTGTCTCTAACATCACTTTTGTTGCTGTAGGTGTTATGGATTCCACGGGAGTCCACTGTGTCTCTGCTGCCTCTCTCCTGATCTCTCCTTCTCATTATTGATGGACTTCAGGCAGCAAAGAGCTCCAGTTCTTCCTGAAAAATACTTCCTGTAGGGTCGATACCAACAGGGAAGATGTGCCACAAGAAAGACTGTCATGTTTGAAACATGTTCATGTGCTGTACCACACAATGTAAACACACATGCACACATGCACACAAGGCTCACATTTCATCTGAATCACCAGTGAGTCTATTGAGCAGGTGCATCCTCCATCCCTTCATTTATATTCCCTTTTTTTAATGTTCTGATTCCTCTCTCAGGCTTTATCAAATTCTTTCAAAGTTTAACATTCAGTGCAATAATACCATTGTTATTATATGCTTTCATTAAAAGAAGAGAGAGTCTATTAATATAAATGTGAGACTAACAAACTACAAAAAAACAGGAACGGGGGCAAACGCCTTAGCTTTTTATGTTTAACTATAAGCTCTAGTTCACTGGAGCAGTGCAGCGGGAACTTCCAGTATTTAAAGTGGTCCCCAGTGTTTGAACTCTGCACAGAAAGCAACGCATAAAGCAGAGAGATGAGAGGATAGAAACAGAGAGGGGAGCGGAGATGAAAGGCTGCAATGTGCCCTGTGCAATGTGCAAAGGGAATGTGGGAGCCCAGGAGCGCGCTTACTCACATTGTCTGATTATTCTTTTGTCTCTTTTAGTCACAGAAGGAGCTGTTTTAACGCCTGAATACAGGAAAACATGACAGGGGAAGGACCTCAGGTCTGATGTTTCAAGTTCACATCCACAATCCACTACACATCGTGGGATTACTCTTCTACTTTTCGATAGGCATCTTTAAACTTTGAACAAAAAAAGGAGGTCAGGGTTTGTAGGGACGGAGGTTTTGTCATGTTGAAGATGAGAGGAGCAGGTGTCTTTCCAGCATCAGATGTCCACCTTCTCAACCCCTGTCTGTCCCCTGTAAGCAGGTGTGAAACTTGCTCATTAATTCCATCTTGGGTTATGACCTACCGTACAATGCACTGGTGCCCTATTTGTTCTCTTGTCTGGCTTGCACCTCATTTCAGAGTTACATTTTTTTCATTATAGACAGAAAAAACACAAAACACAAAACTGAACTTTAAAGATAAATTTTCTACCAATTTTCTACCATTTTTTTAGCGAGACATTTTTTTCTTGGTGCTTCTCTCCATGTGGAATGAAAAGGGTCTCATTTTTCAAGCTTTGAATTTTCTGTTTGTCACTAAAGTTCAGTGTTATTTAATCCCATTGGTTTAGCCCTTAATAAAAGAAAAGTTATATATATTGTGATACTTCACCTGTATTATGGGTTTAAGTGACTGATCCTGCAACCCCTCACCCCCTCCGCTGTTTATTTGTCATCACAACAATATGACTGTATTCTTTAAAGCATTCGCTCTGCTTCCTTACTTCAGGCTTGTGTAAATTCAGCCCCTGCTGAATGTTTTGTATGGATTTGACTGGTAACCATAGATGGATTTGCATCCCATAAAAAAAAAAGAACCTTAACTGCTCAAAGTTCAGAGATAAACGAAAGTATATATAAATACGTGAGATAAACTCATTATTGTTCTTCCAGCCCCTGTTTACTCCAACAACCTGCCAATAATATTGATTATCCCCATTTAAAGATGTCGGATGCAATTTATGGAAAGGTCACTCTAGTCATAGTGCTCTATTATTAAGGAGAATTTCTGCTCAAAGCTATGAAATCCACATTTAATTGCATTTTATAACATGACAAGTCAAGAATATCCATCTCCAGTGTTACACACAGTCTGGTTTAGTCCTGGAAAAGTGTTGTGATTTCTTTAACTAATCTCATCCCTTTCCCTGCAGCTTCTCCTCCTCACCTCTCCTCCCCATCTCTCCCTCGCTGCCAGTGTTGGCTTCCACCTCCAGGAATGAGGTGATATTGGTATGATGAGAGACCATGTCCTGGCAAACAAAGCACACCCACACCTAAAGCTTTTTATAGGCTAATAAGTTGACCGCTGGCTGGCTGTTCTGCAGGGTCAGCTCTTGTGTTATCCAGGCTTTGTCTGCTGAAATTATACCTTGATTGACCATTTAGTCAGGCACCTAATAATAGCATCCATTCAGCTTGCTTGACGAATGAGGACAGAAAATCTCACTCTGCTGTATCAATTTTTTTTTTCTGCCTTTATGACTGTAAAGCTGAATTATAATCACTCTTAAATCACTCTAGCTGATGTGGTGCTGTAAGCCACGATGGCACCCGCATGGGATTCTGATGTATAATGAGACACCACTAGTCTTGCCTTGTTAGCCTTGCTAGCCTTAAAAGTGGTGATTCTATTGACATGAATAGAGATGGATGACACATTGCCACTTCCTCTTGCTATACAAAAATGAAGCCAAAACATCCTGGATACAAGCCCTTCTCATCCATTCACCGGCATGCCCAGTTGCGAGCAGAGCTCAGCTGTCGATCAATACGTTTGACTCTTCTTTTATGCATCTATAAGCGCTTGAAAAGTCATCAGTGTGATAAGAGTTATATTGAGAGAAAAAATATCTGTAAAAAATTCATTTGACTGGACTTTTATTTTTTAGGCCCAAGTTCTTCCACATAGGACTGAGAAGGATGGGTTCCTGATCTTTACCAGAACCAGCCAGTCTACATGCTTTGGCTTCACGTCATATCATGCTTTCCATCTTTATATACAGGGAATGGTAAAATCGCATTTGACTGAACAAAATTATTAGTTCATTAATTGAGTTGAGCAGACATAATATCTTATGTTTTTCTAAACACCTTATTCAGTTTTTGTCAGTGTCACACACTGCTTTCGGTTTTTGTATTTCTGCTGTCAGACAAACCTCAATACTTTTAGGTATATATCAATAAATCTAAATGTTATTTGACCAGCAAACCCGTGACACTGCGTAACATATCAAATCATTGTTTTTCACATCTCTAAGAAACAACAGTTCATATTGTAACTATATTGTGCTCTGTTTTAATGCCGCCATTTTAGTTTCAAGGGAATGCTTTGCCTCGGTCTCCATTACCACCAAGGCATATGTTTCAAATCCTGAATATTGTCCATCCACATCTATCCATGTTCCCCAGCAGATCAAGGCTCTGATTAATAAAATGGCTTTCTGGTGTCCCCTCAGGCCTATTCTCCCTTCATGCTGCTTTTGCAGCACGTGCTTGTCACCTGGCATCTACACCTCCGTCAGTTTCACTCCTCATTCTCATTCTCTGTTTCTGGATATCGCTGTGGCTCCAGATCAGCCTTCTTGACTGCATGAAAAGAGAATTTATTTTGCTTGCTTTCCTGTCCCTCTTTCCTCCTCTCTCTAGACCTCCAGGTAAATGACATATGGTAAGATGCAGAGCCGCCAAGCAGTCATTAGTGATGTGGCAAAGGTGAATAGGAGCGATGGATGATGAAGAGAGGAAAGGACGGAAGGAGTAACGGAGGACAGGTAAAGTCTTGTGTCCACCCTGAGGCAATTCTCTACATCGTTGCAAAAATACAAGTTGTTTGTGTAAAACACTATTGGTGGCATTTCTTAAGGCAGTAGTCACTACTCCAGACACGTAAGCACACACGTCTTCCCAGAAGCCATGATGTTGCTCTGACAGATGAAACCTTGGCTTGCAGAGTCCTAAAGCCCTTTACAACCATAAAAAACAACCCTGGACTGGACTGGAGTGAATGTGCTGAGTAGCCAGTATTATGAAGTGTACATAATGGTTCCCTCATGAAATATCACGACATACCAATGCCCTGCTGCCCCTTATCACAAACAAAATGTAGGTTTACAGTTCATATCAGGACTAATAAACTCAAAGATTACTTGACAAAGGCAAGTGAGTTTGTGAGTTTCTCACTCACAGTGGTTAAGAAACTCCTTCATGTGAAACCAAATTCACCCTGGAATCAGTACATGCATTTGTTGAAAATATAATTAAAAAGATGTTTTTAATAGCTGACAAATTCGCCATTGATATCCACCAATGTCTCAAACAGATGCTGTGTTTAATTAGCGCTCACACTCACACCCACTCTTCACTGCACCTCGGGTCTCATCACCTCACAACACTTTAATTTACAGGCTTCTCTTCCTCTTTGTCTTTTACACCTCAGCGCGCATAAACACTTATGGTATTTCAAACACTTCTTTCCCTGTTGTTTGCCTCACCAGGACAGTTGTGATGAATAAAATGACAAGCAGGAGCTGTGAAATCAGTGGTGGAGGGTTATCAAGAACATTTACTCAGGTTTACTTTCATACACATTTGTGCCTTCATGCTCATTTCAGTATTATCAGGGTAGTAACAAGGTTTTAAAATCCAAATATGATGCTGATTTTAAGTATAAAAACATTGCAAAATCAGTTGACACTTTAAATTGAAACAATCTGCCCAGTCTTTTAGTGATCAGACAAGGATGTAATAAAATGTCATCCTACTGGACCTATGAAATGAGTGTGTGAAATTTAAATAAGATTCATGCATTTAGAGTATATGGCAAAAACATGACCATTGCTTCCTCAGCAGGGATGAAAAGAACTGATTATGGTACTACCTGTACTTGCATAATTGCAGCAACATCTTTGTCGGACAGCTGGTGGTGAAATGAAAACATTTGAAGTTATGCAGCCTGCTAATTTGGTATGTACTTTTATTTCCTGTAATTTTTAAAGGAATCAATACCAAATGGATAGCTTGTCTATCGAAATATAGATCTGCCCATCGCTACACTGGAAACCCAAATCCATCCTTGACAATTGTACAGTCCACATATATTCAGAGATGTCACGATGCACAAAAGGTGTGACTCCAGCTAAAGGGGTAGATCGAGGAATTTTACTGTGGGGGGATGGTGGGCCTTGTTGGAGGTAAGTGGTAGAAGCATAGAGGCAGGTAGTAGGTAGTAGCATAGAATTATGCAAAAACAAGGGAAAATTATGAAAATGTATTGTCAATTTCAGTTTTTTGGATTCGATTGGACCGGAGAACCTGTTTGGTCCATATTCATAACAATAATAATAATAATTGAAAAAGTGAAAGTAAATTTTAAAAAAAAACATCAGACACAGGGCGTCAATCTCTTTTCTACGTTTACTTTTTTTTTTTAAAAGCATTTTATTGAATACAGCTTTGTTTATTCAGTAAGATTTGAATGCAGGACATACTGCACTTGTAATTGAGTCATTTTATAATATGACATTAATACTTTTACTTAATTTAAAGGGGCAGTTTATGAGATATTTCAATTTAAAATATTCAAAAAATTAGGTCACCTTATTTCCATAATTCCCATCCTTTTTGTGTAATACCATGTGTGCCTGTAGAGGTGATAGTGAGTCATTGTCTCTTCCAGTGTGCAACATGAGGGGCCGAGCAAAAGCTGCACCAAACGGTTTTCAATCACATAGAAGTTACAGCACCCGGATGTCATTGAACCTGAAGCTATGAAACATTTACGATCATCCCAAAAATCTAGTCTGTTTTCATGGGTAAAGACAGGGAGGCACAGAAGAAGAAATAAAAACAAGGGTAAATATTGACATCCCTTTCCACTGCAGGAGACAATTCTTCAGTAGTCAAAACATACAATTTGGTGCTGAACTTGCACCTTTTCTTTTAGATTGGTAAGTAAGATATACATTTGGCTCTTTATTGAAATGTATCTTGTGTTTAGATTATAGTTAATAACCGTAGCAAAAAATATTGTAACTGAAATTGTCATGCCAATGAAATGGTACATTTTGATGTGGATGTTTTTTCTGTGGTTTCAACGGAACTAAGCGAGCTGTAATGCCAAAGGCGAAATACTGTAATATGGCGGTGTTGTTTAGTAGGCTTCACAGCCTAGAACAGTGTCATGGTGAAGGAGTGAAACGCTGCCCACTAGTCCTTCAGAGGATGTGATTGGAAGTTGCACAAGTTGCACCTTTGAGGATCAGACTACGTTTTCAGCCGCAGAGAGAGATACAGGTGATTCTTGTGTCCCACTGATTCATGGTTCTTGACTTGCATCATTCACTGTCTATTGTTGGATCCCTCAGGTGGGCACATTATGCTCACAACCCATGTCTTAACAATGTGAATGTAGATGAGAAACAGTTGGAAACTCCTTGGGGACTGTGTTCTCTTTTTCTACACTCTTGCCCAAGTGTTCAGCACAAACGACCAGCATGTTGCCGCTCAGTCTGCTGTTTACTAATGATGTCTGTGTATGGCTGGGAGGAGAGCTCAATCTGATCATGGCCATTAGAGAGTAAGATGAGTATCAAGCTTCCTATCTGTCCTGAATATAAACAAACCCGTGTTCTTACTTAA
The DNA here is from genome assembly GCA_001698575.1 of Mola mola. Lineage (NCBI taxonomy): Eukaryota > Metazoa > Chordata > Actinopteri > Tetraodontiformes > Molidae > Mola > Mola mola. The sequence goes on from KV751317.1 coordinate 11,389,318, forward strand.
GCATATGCTTTTATCTGTTCTGTATAGGGAAGAAAGAAAAGATCTGTATTTAATTCCTCTCTTCTGTGTAAGAAAACTTCATTCAACAGTAAAAGAACTGACCTTTCTATATATATACATATATATATATATATATATAGAAAAGAATTTCACTTAGTTAGTCAAGTTGCCGTCTCTGTACAGTGTGGTGCCGACAAGACATGTTAAAGCTTGCTGACAGATTCTCTCATTTTCTACATTGTTCTGTGCCCTTTGATTTTTATGAACTTTTTTAGCCCCAGAAGAAGAGGGAGTGCTGCCAGGGCAACAATCAGTGGAATTGTACTAAGTCTGACACGTGCAATCTGCTAAAAGCCCCGAGGCCCACAGGCCCAGGTGCACCCTGGGATTACAGTGGTAGAGGACAGGTGAAGTCTGCAACAGTGATCGGGACACATTCTGTCACACAACCATCTGCATAACCAGTCTCTCGTCACATGGTCTTTATAATATCCCCAAAAATCTGGGATATTATGGAATTATTAGTACCGCCGCCACCATGTGCATCACCACCACAGATTCTTTGTGTCTGCACAATGGTGTCAAATCTATTGGAGGTTGGATATTCATTTTTTGATATCAATGACACCTGGAGTTGATTAGATATTAAGCATTTTCTGACACCAGGTGGCCCACAATTTATATTTTTGGCCATATCTCAATATTTATGATTCCAGTCTACACCAAATCATCTCAGGAGATCAGAAACATTAATAGTGGCGTGCCTAATGTTCTGACATTTTTCCCACGGATGTCATATTTTTGTATGTACATTATGTTTTTTTTACTCTTTATCGGAGAAATTTAGAATTGAATATATGAGTTTTGTTTTTACCTCAGTGGTAAAAGCACCTTGAGATTGGATTGTGACCGAAAAAGGTTTTCGGAAGAGTGAACAGTGTTTTGAAAGAAAGCAGTTTCAGTGAAAAATGTTCATAAATAGCATAGAAAACAACCAGAGTAGAGCTTTAGCAGAAGTGATGTGAACTCCTCCAAGTTCAAGTAAAAACAATGGTACAAGTAGAGAGCTTACTATCCTGCTTCAAATGAACCTCCAATATCTAAAGTACCCCTTACACTTTACAGCAGCACTTTCATTGTTATATTCCATCAATTAAATTTATACCAAATCAGTATATCATATATGTATATTGTTAAGTTGATCTTAGGTTTTGTATGAAAAATATTACACAATTTTTATTTATAATACAATGGTACACATCCAATCTTTCACTGCCTTTTCTGCCATTTGCTTATTGTTCTAAAAAAGATTAGATTTATACACAAAAACCTATTCCCTGAGTGCAGTTTTGCTGTTCACCTTAGCCCAGATCTTCAGGGAAAGAAAGAAATATACATGTATCCCTACATGGTACAACTGAGCGCTTGTTTTAATCCTTGATGACCTTGATAACAAGCATTGATTCTGGGATGTGTACCAAGTGCTTTGGGTTGCATTAGGGCAATTAGGATATGTCAGGTTAACTGCTGCAGTGAGAGGTAAAAAGGAGAACTGTGTGTTCAGTTTTGAACAAGTGAACTCTGTGTGTTATCAATTTTTAAAAACTGCAATATTTAAATAAACTACAGCAGTCAGTTAAAGGCAAAGTCAAAAAAAAATTAAGTGAAGGAGAAAACTGCAACTAATTTTTCAAACAAAAGTACAGAGTAAAATGTGTCAAATAAAGTCATCCACTGATGCAGAACAAGGAAGCTTCATTCACCTGCATTCAAAGGGGTGGAGCCCTCTCAAACGTTGGCACACTAAATGAATATTTTTGATATGACCTAAAAAGTTGTAAGACAACATAAAGGGATAACACTCTACAATATTTGAAGTCACTGTGAACTCTTCCAACAAAACACTGACGATGGGTATTTATTATCCATTTTGCCACCAAACATGTTGTCTCTCTCAGCGGAAAGCCTGCAGACTGGACACATTATTTTGCTTTTATTCACTGCTACCAGAATCTATTAAACAAGTTCTCATCTGGCCTGCAAGAAAATAATTAGTCTACTGGATAGGTCAACTTAATCATTCCTGAAAATAATATTCAATTATCTCCACAGTAACTTCTGGAGCATGTCTCCTATTTTTAGAGTCCGTCTGTTTTACGGCGATAGGCAGCTTGATCCTTTTCATGTCAATCCTGCAACACAAAGCAACGGAGACTCAGCGGTGCTAAACAGTCCTTGGCGGATAACCTATTATGCCATAATAATAGCCCTATAGCTTTCTCACTGTCTGCATGGTGCCGCATATGAGTTCCATCCCACTCTATCATGGCGCTCCTTTCCCCAGCTTTCCTTCCCAGAGGGTGTCCTTGAATTATATTTTTAATTAGTCTCAGATAAAGGTACAACAAAGTATTAACTTGTGGCAGTTTTAACATTTTAGAGCTTGCATGACCACGTCAGGACAGGAGATGTGTCGAGATGTGATGAATGAGCTCCTCACTGTGAAATGCTCCGCACGCAGAGAGCGCAGGAATCACCACTAAGCGAGGCGTGTTGGGAAAGATTGTGGATAATGCCATGCAAAGGAAAAACGTGATACAGAAAAACACAATCACGGGCATGTAAACACAAAACACATTTTCAGCTCCACAAGGCAAATCTGTCTCAAACACAAAGCTACAAACTCCATTTCACGCATAACCTCTCTCGCTCTCTGCCTCTGTCAGTGTCTCTCTCTCTCTCTCTCTCTCTCTCTCTCTCTCTCGTCCCTTTCCTCCTACCTCTCTCACTCTGTCATTAGTCAAAATAAAGACTTTGAGAGTAAATAAATAACGGCAGAATTGCCAACGGAGAAGGGAGGAAGTAGGCGTCGTCACTTGTCCAGGCGATTATAACCTTTGAAGTTGGATTTGAGGAAAGTGCAGCAATGCTGTTCCGTTGCCAGATACAGTCTCATCTCAGAGAAGGGCCTCGCTTGAGGCTCAGCGGCTTCCGTGCTTACATGCCAGCTCCCTGCATGCCTCGCCCCTTAAAACTCTTAGCTTAGCTCTGTTTTTTCCCCCCTCTTCAAGTTTCCTACCCCATCTTGAGCATTTTACATTAATCCAATCTCAAGGTGCATGTCATGCAAGGATAACCCTTCCCTCGCCGTCCATCAATGTGACTCAGCAACAGAACGAATAAATGAATGAGTGATTCAGTGTGAGCCAGAGAATGATACTGCCTATAGAGAGCTGGACAAAAACAGGAAGCGTCATTTTCATGGCTATAAATTATGGTTTTATACTCTTTATCTCAAACGTGCAGTGGCTAAAGGTGAAAAATTAAAGGAAAACACAACATTAAGCTTCCAAAACAGCCTCCTTGCTAATTAGCAAGCAGACTCTCTGGGTCTCGCCGTTATTCCTAATGGTATTTCCTTGTTTATTGTTTTAATGGTGGTGCTGTCTGGCACCATGTTTCAAAATCTCCCATAGGTGTTAAACTGGCTTTGACATTTTAAAGACCCCATGATTTCCATCCTCATCAAACCATCCCACAGTATAAAAGCATCTTCACATATTCTGCTCCATTTCATTCATCGGAAGCCGTTCTTTTCATCTGTCATGTGCCTGGCAGCTAAATGCTTCCAAAATAAATGTTATGTGGGAATCTCACAGAAAATCCGCTCATAGAAGTAAGTGATGCAGCCTCCAGAAGGACCAGCAGTGATTTCTGAAGAGGAAATTAGAGGTAAGAGGGATTCAACCGAAGCAAACGCAAAGAGAATGCCATTGTTTGAAATGACAACCGATCTCAAACAAGACCAAAAAAAGCGCAAATAATTCAGTTAGGATTAAATCTAGAACACCTGTTCTTGAAAATTTTAATGAGAAGTTGAAGTTAATTCCCACCTCTTTAAAAATAGAAGCAGCATTAAAGGGAGTCGCGGTCGGTGCCAAAGCCATGTTCACCTTCATCACGTCCCCCGTGTCGTCCGGCTCACCAATCAGACACCAGTCTCATACAGGGGGGGACTCTGATAATGATGAAGATCCAGTCTGTGGTGGGGGGTGGGTGGTAGACCCTCTCATTGCCTCGTTTATGAAAGGCTGCTCTCTTGTGGCCACAGGGAGGAAAAGTATGAGTCAGGGATGAGGGAGAGATGGATTGACAGGGAATAATATAATCTCATAAACTAAGACTGCGGCTGCACTTCTTTCACAGACTCCAGATATCTTTCAGCGTGTCACTTATATCAGGGAGGGGGCAGAAAAGACAAGAGGAAGGTCAAGTTAGATCTGAAAATAAACTTGCAGATAGTGATAGATAGATGTAATGGATGGATGGATGGATGGATGGATGTATAGATAGATAGATAGATAGATAGATAGATAGAAAGAGGGAAAAAAACTCACTGGTCTGCTGTGAGACGCTGGATCCGGAGGAGCCCTGTAGGCGCTCTCGGGTCCGGGTTTTCGATCTCTCTCCTCCCATCTATTTCCTCCTCGCTTGCCACTAGTTTACCTTCACTCGTTCAGCCTTCACTCGGAAAGGAGGAGGAGGAGGAGGAGGATGGTATATGATTGGCCGGGCGGGGACTGGTAGTCCTGGTAGAGACTGGAACTGTGCTCCAGCGTAGATGCCCGTGTTCTCGTTTACACCTTGTGGCCGAGGACGAGACTTCGGGGGTCCAGTCTGCGGCGCACAGCATCTCCCCTCCCCGCCGTGCTACATATTTGATGCGGTGGCAAAGCAAGTTTCTCTGCTCCGGGACGCGGACTCCCGCCCAATTTCACCTCTCCATTTAGAGCAGAAATGCATTCAACTTTTTGGCGACTTCCGTGGCACAGCTGCGCGTAACGGGTTTCAAGTTCCGCTGGAAATGAAATCGGCCAGAAATAGTCCCGACAAATTGTTCATGTATATCCACATGGTGTGACATCCGCGGACCTCTGCAGACTTTGATTACGGGCGGAAATGACAATCTTGCCTCCAACGTTCTCAAGCTGTTCGGTGATGGATGCGTTTTGAGTGCCACAGTCTGTTTGCGTCAACGGCGAAGAGTGAACTATTTATCCGCGCAAAACAATCACACTCACGCTTCAACTGCTGGAGTCTTCAGGGATACAGACTTTATTTTTTTTTTATCACTTGTTATTTCCTGGTCACGAACCTGTTTGGTGTGTCAAAAGCACCGCAGGTTGTGCTGTGCGGACACCCCGGGAAGTTTCGCAACGGCGTAGCCTCGAAAGATGCTCTCTGTCCGGATGCAGAGTGGCCGAGGTGTCGCTCCTCTGGTTCTTCTCCTCCTGGTCCGGGGATGTGTCATCTCTGGCACCGGTAAGTTTTGAAATTAAAGATGATTGTGGAATGTAAATTGACTTGTAATTTTTTTTTTTTCTTACAGATTGATTCAAATGATTTAGCCTTATCTAAAAGCGTCCGCCCTCAAAGGCATTACCAGATCATAACTTTAGGTGTAATTTATAAAAGATTCACTAACTCATGCCGGATTTTGGGGTCGCCTGCTGCTCAACACTTGTTTTTTTCACTCACAGAAAACTCTTTAACCTTACTATACAGCAGAGCTTTGAGCTTTCATTTCTACTTGGGGCGGAAAAATCAAACTCCCCCGGTGCACAGGCAGTAATTAAGGCTTTGCTCCATGCCTTCTCGGCCTCTCCATAAAGAAAGAGTAAAAAGCCATGTGAAAAGTGAGGCAGAGCACTTGAAGTGCCTTAGGGAGCAAGATTACTTTAATTCTTTTTCTTCTTGTGAGATACGAAGTCTAAATTTAGTGACATTTGTTGTAAGTTTGGTGGCACAAGTTTTTTTTTTTTTTCGTTTTTTTTAATATTTAAGACACCCCAAAGATCACAAACCATTTCTACCTTTCTGATCATTATTTTAATAGACAGAATTTCAGTGCGAGCAGAACAGAGCGGCCTTTGATCAGTGGATTGCCCACAGTCAAAGGCAGTAGTAGCTCTTATGGAGATGAAAACGCTTGGTACACAGAGCAGGTCACTGACTAAGGTGATGGGGCAGAGGGTGAATGCTGCACAGCTCCAGTATTATTAATGATTCCATTCAGTGTGGCCTACTGGTAGGTGTCCTCCCCTTCTTTTGCCAGATCATATTGAAATACAGAGCAGAAAGCTGAGGGTTTAGTGGATTGTGGATTAAGCTTGATTTACAGTAGGGAAAAAAATGAACAATGAACAACAAGAATGATTGTGAAATCTGCACAAGCTGTGCTACAAGACTGTCATTATAAACCTGAGACTCACTCGAAAAGCTCCATCGTTTACTCAATGGCAGCAATAATCGTGTTGGGGTCAACCTGTCTCACTGTGTCTTTGACCATTTCTTTGAACTCCAGTGAGAACATCCCCCAAGACCCTTTGTTTGTATTATACCCTGATCAGGCGGAATACAAAAGCAGCTTACATTTATTAAAATTGTGGACTATTTTGAAATCCTTGCATGAGAAAGGTTCATATAAACAGTTGAGGATTGCAGTGAGGTTCTGTTAGGGGAGCAGAGCCGGGGAGGCGGAGGGAAACCAGTGGACAATGGCTCAGTGTGCCCCAGTAAAGTTCTCTGTGGCTGAGAGGCAGGCTGAGATATATTTAGGGAGTGCATGATGGGACAGACAGATTGCTTTTATCTTCCTTTCCGTTTTGTGTGTACAGTTCCTCTGCCGCCTCCCTTCACCTCCCTCCTGCCTCGCTCTCCGCCTGCGTTGTGTGGATGTGCTGAGATATCACATTTCTGTTATATGGCGGCCCTCTTTCTGTGTTGACATACACATTAATTAGTCAGACTGCCGGAAACACTTGTGCGGAGTGAGTGCCCTGCTGCCCATTGTTCCTCTTCATGTGTCTTTCATTATTCATGAGGTCATCCGAATGAGAAAACTGGCACACGGGAAGCGTGTTTGGGCACAGCTTGTGACACATCAGGTTGAAACAGAGACAGGAAGCGGGTCTCCAGTAAGCCTGGAGGGCAGGAGGAGATGGAGGGTGAGCTGTGGAGTGTTCAGAGTTTGGGAGTGTAGCATGTCAGTCACTCCCATACAGGGCTAGCCGAATAGTGATGTACTGTCCAATTTGTGTCTGACCTGAGGAACCTCATGCTCCTAAATAGCCGTGACATTACGAACACGGTAGAAAAACAAGGCCACTGAAATACTTGTTGTCGTGCTCTACAGTTTGGTTCAAGGACCTCTGTAATTTTCCGGCAGCTAAACATATACATTCTGGATGCATGCAAAAGAAAGGAATGTGACATTAGAACTCACCTCAAACAAACACCAAAGCAGATTTAGCTTCAAAGACGCTCAACAGATTGAGATGTCTGATTAGATTAAGGTGTCTCTGAAACATGTAGTCATAACAAAAGTGCTGCCACGCTGTTGCATCTGTAGAGATGTTGCACAGGTGGTTGGGCGCTGGGATAAATTAACAGACAGGCAGCTCTGTTTGGGCCAGGACGGGAGCCAGTCTACGTCCCTAGGTGAGTCCTGCCGGCAGACCAAACCGGGCCACGTTCTGTCCCACAGCATCGCATTAGTTTTACGACCGCGAGGCGGCAGGGGATGGGATTGCTGGCCAGCCTCTGCCCTCTTTGCTGTATTATTCATGCCTACAAAGTGCTCTTTGTTAATATTTAAAATGTGCTTATGATGCTCAAATTCTTGGCATCAAGAGACAGCAAAAGAGAGAGGGAGGGAAACAACTGCTCGCCACTCATAGACGTAACTAACCCACATGGCTACAGGGGTTAGTGAGGGGTTTTAGGGTCCCAATAGGCATTTATGGACTAGATAAAAGAGTCTTGGTGTTTCTATTGAAGGCAACTGGACTTCTTGTAAATAATATCTATCTTGTAGATAAAAGAGCGGCACTTTGAGCTGGGGTGCCAATTGAAGCCCCGGATTACAGAGGGAAGTGTTATCCATCAGAAGGTGAGGAAGAAAAAACCAGACAGAGGAAGATAAAGAGATACATTGAGACAGATTCATTTCAGGATTTTAAATATGAGAAAGGAGTGAAGAGGAAAAGTCCACAGCAGTGGCATTCAAGCACCATTAAACCTCTGGCACAGGCCTGAGAATGAGGCGGCGAGCCGGGGGGCAGGGTAGGTAAGTGGGTGAGGCAAAACCAGGTTACAGCTAGAAAAAAGAAACAGTGGCTGAGAGAGATGGATTTTGTCAAGGAGGGAGGAAAGTGAAAAAGAGACACAAATCCAGCAGGGGGATGTGTTTATTAAGGCTCTTATCGATGGAGAGCGCTCACTGTATTAAGAGAAGACACGTTTAATGTTTTGCCAATACTGTGCATGTTAGACTGGACCATAAATCTGCAGCAAACGGAAGGCACTCTGTAGGAGGGGAAAACAGCGAGGTAAATGGAAGGGGAAGCTGACAGGAAAGAATGGAAAGAAGAAGAAAGTTTTGGGCAGAGATTGGCAGGATAGAGATGGATACAGTTTTAAGCACAGGCCATTATTTTCTTTTTGCAAAGACAATATGTCCTCAAAGTGTTCAGATAATGATTCAATCAATATTGCCGAGGCCAAAAGCTATTTAAAACGGCATGTTGTTTAAAAAGTGTCACAAAGTGCCGTGGAGAATGATCTTTAAGTGAAGTTATTTAAGTATTTCATGTAGTACTTGCTTGGATCCCATTTCAGATTGTCTTCTTCGTGTCACACCAGCAGATGGTCTGTCCTACCTTTGTGCCTTCACATAAAACACTAATGAAATGCAGGAATGTTTTAATTTCGTCCGCACATTTAAAGCAGCAGTGGTTTGAAATCTGAAAGTGCTTTCGACTCAGGTTTTATTTTCCTCAAGGACAGTTTTTTTTTTATTAGTATCTATCACTATTTTCCATTTTATTTTGCCATGCAACAACTTTTAAAGGGAGCAGTTTTCTAAATAAAACAGAGATTTGGGTGGACGGATGGATGGATGAGGGAGAGTTTCGGTGGCAGATGGGAGTTGCTGCTGAGCCTGCCGGACAGGGTACCCCCTGCTCCTCTGTCCTCCCCCGTGGATGGGTGGGAGTACGGGGTGGGTGAGGCAGACAGGGAAACAGGAAGAAAACCTCAGTGGGGTTCCATTGTGCTGTAGATGAATAGGAGACTCCAGAGAGCTTTTTCTGCCCCTTTGTGTGGGGTAAAGGGGGGCAGCAGCAGAACACACACAAACTCAGAGCTCATTCACGTCTTCAGCAGGGGCCGTGCTTGCGTGCCTTCGTGCTCTTTTAGACGTTTGTCACTGAAGCACAGCCACAGGTAAAGATCGCACCTGTTTGTGTTAACTTTAAAATCTCTGCCTCTCCCGAGGATTGATATGCTAATAGGCACTCTGTGACATTGGACATCAAAACTGCAGCTCCCACCCACCCACATACACACACATATGTAAAACGGAGCCACGTCCGCTGATGAAGAGGTAAGATTCATGTGTATAATGGTGGAAGACCTGCTGGGTCAGTTGGGAGGAGTGAGGGAGCAAGTGCAGGAATTTTCATTTAAGATCTCAGCAGCACTCTGAGCATCGTGACCAATGGGATCAGGATTCACAATGGGGGGTCACGCCAGTTTCTGAGCAACCCCCTTAGAGACACATATATACACACACACTTGGTAAAAGTGGCTGCACTGGGGTCCATGGATCAGAGGCAGCATCAGCACTTTGATTGGCTGTGCTGTGAGCCAGCGCTCTGTGTGTGTCCTTGTCTTAAAAAGGCAGTTTTTCAGGCCATGTAGACTCCCCTCATCTTCTTAGCAGAAGCTTTAATTGTCTTCAAAAGACAGTTGAGCCAAGTCCACCTAGAGCTTGGACCACAGCCTATCTGTTAATGCTTGTGTTTGTGTCCGGTTCGGATTTGAGCGTGCCATGTGGGTCTGGTGAACAGGAGGAGAATTCTGCTTAATGTTTGTAAATAATACATAAGGAGAGAAAATGTGCTGGGTTAGGGGAGGCAGTGGCAGTTAGTGTTACTCCGACTTTCTTGTATTAATTTGGCTTACACCGCTACATTACTCCACATCTATAATAATTGCCTTCACTTGTCCCCATTTCCTCTTCCTCTTCCTTTAGTCTCTTGATAGTCTCATCAGGCGTATTTATAGCTTTACAGTCTCACATATACCAACTTCTGCCATCCTTATCTCGCTCACTTGATAATTTTTTTTCCAGCCAGTTCTCTGGCAGGGTTTGGGAAGTTCTCTTTAAAAGGCACTCTGAAGAATCTTATTTCTACTGAGTGTAATGCTTATTAGGGTCCCATCTGCCCTCTGGGTACTGATGAATGTGTGTGTTGGGGGTGTGGGTGAGTGGGTGGGTGTTGGGGGTAGCGGGTTAGGTAAAGGATGGGAGTGAGGGGAGCTTTGTCATACCAGTGTGTAAGTGGATGTGGGTGTCAATGGGGGCTTGTGTGAGGTGGGACAGGGCTCTGAACAGAGTGCAGAGCACACACTGAGCAGCTGGTGTGTCTGAAACAGTGGAATGACACGCAGCCCCCCCATCCCAAGAGATGGGCGTATGTGTGCATGTCTCTTGCCGACAGAGGAAACGGAAGCGATCCCACATCCCTCTGTCTGTGTGGCAGGCAGCTAGGCAACAGCAGGACTTTCAAGCAACTGAGAATCTTTTTCCATCCCTTGTGTTTTAAGTCAAGGCGAATGATGCTCACTGAGTGTGTGTGTGTGTGTGTGTGTGTGTGTGTGTGCGTGTGTGTTAGGGGGGTGAGTTTGTGTGATTAGCTGCATGTCAACAGTGTACTGCTGTGTTATTTAATTTAGTGACTTCATTGAGTTAGAATGCCATGTTTGTCTCTTTAGCTCATTGTCTCTGTCAGTAGCAGAGGAGTGATTGGCACTTAATCAGAGGTCAATAAGAGCACATTTTTTCCTTCCCCCTCCCGTCCTTTTATTTCCTCTGTTTGTCTTTTTGTTCCACTCCTCTTCTCGCCTCAGTTAGAGCTTTAAAGATTACAGTACGGGGAGATGTCAGCTATGCAGTATCTGGCTTCATCCCCAAGACATATGCAGGCACATACAAACACGCACAGGAGGATAGTAATCCCCATTTCTGCTCATACACTCTTGGATCGCAATCCTAGCAAAGAGACGAGTCCAAAAAAAAAACAGATTTGCCCCCATCCACCCTTTAATTCCTCCTCTCGTCTCTAGCTCCAGGGCTTGATTCGTACTTTTCCTCCAGTGGCTTTGACTGGGAGCTTCCTAACACACAGTAAATATCCCTTTCTCGCCTCAGATGCAGATCTTAATCAAGGGCTGACAGTCCCCTTCTTGGCTCTATTTGTGCGTTTTGCAGCGGCGTGTGTATATGGTGATGGGAAGCCAAGCGTATGGCTTAGATATTACTTGCTTTTCTGCATGGGTCACAGTGCGGTCACAGTCCTAGTCTCAATCCGCACACAATTCCCGCCGACGCCCATTTCCCTCTCGCTCAAGCTGCCCCTCCTGATTGCACAGGAGGATACCTGGTTTATCCCCCTGGTTCGTTCACGGCGCCAGGTGCATGCGTTGCACGTCACGAGATGCTTCCAAAGAGTCAGGAATCGTTTTAAATGGGCATCATGTGTGAAGTATCCGGACCAGCTCTAATGTGACAGATGTACCTGCATTAATTAAAGTAAGATTTAAGTGTATGAGCTCAGGAGTGCATCAAGTGTGTCAGCGGGTGTGTGTTTCAAGCCTCTTACCCGCTGCTTACCAGATGGGCTCAGTGGCCGACCTCGTGCTCACCTCTGCCTGCTCCTCTCCTTAGATTAGCTTTTGAGTTCAGCTAAGGCGCACGCATCACACACATAGAGTCACCACATAAAGCACATGTGCAGCCCTCTTTCTTCACGGACATTTTTCACATAACAATATGGTGTTTGTGTGGGTGTAGCTAGTCGGGCAGCGCCTGTAGCTTGCTGTTTATAGGGATTATGAAAGCAGATGGACAGCCATGCTGACTGGTGAGTGTTCATTAACTTTGGGTGTCTCTGAATGTGTGTGTGTGTGTGTGTGTAGGCACACCAGCTCACACAAGCAAAGCAAAGCCATATACAGTAGATGTTTATCAATCAAGGATGGATGTGAGCTTGACGTTTTGTTCGCACAGCGCTTTCCCTTTATATACACGCCTGCTTGTGTGTCATTCCTCATGTCGCTTTGTGTCCTAAAGGAAGGAGAAACTTGTTTCATATGATCATGCTTTAGTGCCAATTGAAGAGTTATGACCTATCATAATGCAATATCTCTTGCTGAAGACCATTTCCATCGAATTTCAGATCTGTGCCGGTGGAGATGATAAGGTTTAGTTATAGTGGGTCATTAAACATTGTGCAGCCTCTCTCTGTCTAACTTCAACCTTCATGCTGCATCTAGCTCATTCCATACTCCTCCATAGCTTGATAAGAAAAAAGGAAAACACAAATAGAAATATCTGTGGAGATCCAGACAGACAGACGGACTGGCACTTTCCTGGGGAGATGGACTGTTTGGAACTCATCAGAGACCTCAGCAGACAGACAGTGGAGCCATCGGCCACCAGTTGTGATGCAGACGTGGCAAAGATGTCATCAGGAGCATATACGTGAACAAAAAGTGTAAAACTGTTCTCTAAATCTTGGCAATAAAACAAATAATAATAATAAGTGTATTTCCTAAAATTGCCTTTGAATCACAATTGAACACTGTGACTACATGGTTTGTAAATAGGGTTTCAGTTCCTGTCTGATGGTGTTGGTCACATATCATCTTCTTGTCTCGCATTAGTCTTACTTGTATGAGAGGTGTGCTCCTGTTTCTAAACAACAGATGTTGCAAAACTATTAAAAAACAATAACACAGATTCCTCAGATTAAAGCCTCAGTTTTAACCACAGAAGCAGAGGGAGCTCATCAACAGGTTGCTTTCTGCTGTTTTGCCCAGCTCTGCCCTTTAAATAAAGCCTGTACTGGAAAAATATTGGAGTTTTACAGTGGAACAGCGACAGATTGGAACTTCACTGCTCCTCTTAAGCCCTTTATGGAGAGACAAGGGAGTCTTTTTGTGGGAGAGTATATGTCTAGCAGAAGGAAATTGGACGTTCATGTGTGCATGTCATTGTCCACCCACGCCTCTCACAGTACCCAGGTGTGTGTGCATGCCAGGATGCTGCAGTTTACGGCGTCTTCCTTTATGCTGCTGTGGGTGTGAGCTCGTGAGTGACAGTCATACAGTGGTGTGAAGTGTGTAGCCGTCCTTTCTCCTCTAAAGCTCTCAGCGGTGGGCCTTACATTAGCACAACAATTTACACATCTGTCCTGAGGCAAGGACCAGAAAACTCTGAGAATAATGAAAGCCTCAGTCACAGACATGGTGTGTGTGTGTGTGGGAGAGAGAAATCACAAGAGGTAGGAGAGACTCTGTAAACAAGAGACAGGAGAGGTTTATTAAAACCCCACCACAACTCACCATCCTTTTGTCCTTCTATTCTCCATGTCCCTCACCCCCACCCCCCTACCTCCACTTCTCTCAGCCAGAGAAGCGATTACATGCCCCTGTCTCTCTTGTCTTTCATCTCTCTCTGTGAAGAGGAGAGGAATGAAGGTCTTTTGCGGCATGTAATTACACAGAGAGATCCTGGATGAGGGCGTCTGTCGCCACAAAAAAAAGCAACTCTCACCCCTCCCACCACCCTAAATACCTCTTGATAGGCGGAGATACGAAAAAAGGCATTTAAGCACCTTTGATCCACCACTGGGCCCTTGTCTTTACCTGCCACTTATGGAGGCCTTAATAAGTAGTATCACAAGTCTATTTATTTCATTAGTCTGACACTAACATATGCGTGGCTCGGCTTCAGAACCGTGGGAATGATATACACAGCTTCTCCATTCATTCTAAGCACAGAGTCATAATAATGACACATTTACAGGCCGGTGTTCCAATCTCACCCATGAGTCATAATGCTGAGTGATTATGGAAGGGCGGGTTTTTATGGGCTTACATTGGTAGTGGCTCACCTCTAATTGGCCCAAAGCACATTTGCATTCTGGGAAGGTAATAATGGGGCTCTTTGGAGGCACTTTAAACAAGAAAGTCATTGCACTCTGACTTAATTCTGCTGATAGAAGTGCTGATGCTTCCAGATGGCTTTTTTACTGAGTGTGATATGGCCATTTTGCCTGGGTGATTATACACTTGCCAAATACTTTGGGAATTGATAACCTGCTGGCAACGTCACTTGTCCCGTGTTACCCTTCTCCGCATCATAATGTTTCTATTGCTTCTTATTTCATACTTGGAAGAGAGATGTAAATATAGCTGGCTTACAGAAATGCAAGTTAGGTGGTGACATTAAAAGGCTTGTAATGAATATCGTGGAAAAGTGATGTTAACAGTCCATTTGATGCTGGTCTGTTGCGCCTCTTTTGCGCCTCACTGTTCAATGTAAATGTCACAAAGGGGCCAAGTTTTCTGACATCTGTGATGGCATAGGAAGTAGCAACAGTCAAATCAAGTGTCTGTATTTAACATCGTTAACAAAGCAAGCCAGTGAGACAAAGCTGTGTCGCTTTATTGAGTGCGACTCACAAAAGCAGCTTGCACAAGTTAACAACAAACTCAAATAAGGAGAATGATAACCGGAAATGTTTTCAAATCCACTCATAACAGAGATTGTAAATAGTTGTTATTGGGATTCCACTGTTTACAAAGTGCTGCTCATCACGCACGTAAAACATCACACTAGACTCCACCACTGTTGTGTCACAATCGTCTCTCTTTTAATTGTGGAACGCCAGCTCACTATCTAAAATCACACTGCTGGGCAGTGTTGTGACAGCGTTATGGTGGTCTGTATAAATAAACAATGGCAGCATAGAAAGGGGTCTTTACTCCAACGATACTGAGCAGTTTCTTTGTAAAAAAAAAAAAAAAAAAAGGGCTTCTGTCTGTGTCTAAATTGTAGCTTGACATTGTGTGCAGAGAAGCAAACAGAGTCGATTGCATGTGGTTCGACATTCTGCAAAGGTCGAATGAGGCCAAACAGCCCTCTGTTTGAGAACTGGAGTTGGCCTGAATGTGTTTAACGTGTCTTTTTGCTTGTGTAAATCCGCCCCCATTCACAGCAACTTAACTGTTTCTCTGAGCTCACTGGGAGATGAAGTGAGCATTCTCGTGCAGCTCAAACAGTCAGACAATGGCCTGGGGTCTTCTATTGCACTTAGCTGGAGCGGCTGAATAAACTCGGAGTGGACCTGGAGTGGTGCGGCCATGCAAGCTGCTAGACAATAGCCCGCTCAGCAGAAAGGCGGCTGCTGACCTCAAGGTGTGCCCCGGCCCCTTCCACTCTGATCCCTGAACCCTCCACACACAGAGTCAGCACCAGGGGGGCCACAGCAGAGCGACTGGAGTAATCTGAGCAAATCAGCCAAAATGTGTGTATAGCCATGAGCATGTTCATTAGTTTCTAAAGGCAAGTATAAATGGAATAGCTCGACCTTTCGTGGAAATACGTTTATTTGTTTTCTTGCTGGGAGATGAGAACGGTAATACCACTTCTACATACGTGTGTTAAACATGACGAAAGGTTAGCTCACCTTGGCTTAGCACAGTCACCGGAAGCTGGGTGAAAACAGCAGCTTGGCTGTGTCCCAACTTTTACACCTCAAAAGTTGACTAATTAACACCTTATATGTAGAACCCGACTTATATATCAGGTTATCAGCGGATATTTGCCTATCGCAGATATATTCTTATCGGCATATACTGAATGTTATTGATATCTTCCTATATCAAAAATATTTGGTTTTAAAGAACACAATGCAGAATAACATGCTTGGTGTGATTAATGATTATTAAAATTCCAGTGAAGTTTACAGCCTCAGTGCACTGCTGTCATTTAAGATAATTAAAGTTCATTGTCAATCTGCAGAATATTTTGCCTCTGCTGAATATCTTTGTTACAAATGTTCAATAACCTCAGTTGATGGGTCGTTGCAAAATATTTGCATATATCGGCCGATATATAGATATTGGAAGTTTTTTACTCTCTAATGCCAACATTGGTCTCAAAAATTGCATATCGGTCGGGCTAATATATCGGGCTCTACTTAGTTGTTGTTTGTGGTTGTAACAGTAATTTAATTTAAAAAATTGTAATTTTTCGGCAAGTTCCTTACTAAAACTTCTTGCCACCGCCTGTCGGCACCATGAGGCAACAAAGAGTCAAACTTTTCTTTGAATATTGAAACTTCAGATTTCCCTGACATGGAGCCATATTAAAATCAGTTATTTTACAGTTGGCAGTTAATTCACAACGTCGTAACTGTCTCCAAGTAACAGTAGGTGAACTGACACTGACTTATTCACTCCGTGTATATGCCACCTTTTTTTAAACATCTGTCTTGTTTTTAGATGAGAGCGGTGAAAGGCAATTTGTTTGCACTGTTTAAACTGAATTTGCAACCAAAATGGATAATGACTGTTGGATTTAATGGTTATTTGTCTAACTGGTTGGAGATAATGTTGTCATAATCGTGGATCCCACTCGGAAATGAATGTGCTCTGTTTGGCTCCGTGGCTGAAACTGTTCAGGAATCCATCACGCTGATGGAATCTCTGTTTGTTTGAGCAGGTGATAGGAAGCATTTTATTCTACTTTAATAATAGCAACTCTGAGCCCCCGGCATACTCTCATTTCCCAAAAATAAACACCGTCATCATTCTTACTCCCAAAATCAAACACAACCTTACACAAATCCCACTATCAGGAAGAGGAACATCCACGCACGCGGGCCCTCCTCCCTGCATTCGATCACAAGCGCTCTCCCCTCCTCCCCATTTGTGTTTATTCAGGGGATTATTTTGACCTAATCTCTTTAGAGCATAATTCAGATTAGATTTTCTGTTATTATTATTGCAATGTCCATTCCCTACTGTCCTGCTTGGAGTGCTCCCGCGTTTGGAAAATTGATTAAAACTGCTGACCACTGCCCTAGATAGCGCAGGCTTTGAAAAGTGGGTGATAAAGTAAAGGGAAACAAACGATCCAGTTGTTCCAAAAACATGTCTATGCTGGGTGGAAACTTCCCTTTCATGTATTCAGCCTGCTTTGATCTTACATGAGAACATTATAGTATAGTGTTAAATACAATATTTGCCTCTTTAAACCTCTAACAGCTTTAAAAACAACAAAAACCCTGAGCTCCCAGCTAATTACTTGCAGCATATGCGTGCAGCTCCATCTGCACAGGAGCTGCCATGTTGGCCTGAAAGTTTTCTCAACAACTTGGTATTCGGACGTAATGTTTACTCAGCGTTGTCGAGATTGTGTTTAAACACCATCTGCTTTTTACTACCGCATCTGAATAGGCCCTGAATAAATAAAATGTATGCATAAAGATCTCTGTATGTCTGCAATACAATCATGATCCTTGTCCCTGGACTCTTCTCCCCCTTTCTTTGCGTTGCCTCATTTCAGGAACAGAAATAAGTAGCCATTGTGGTATTTGAGCCAAATGACAGCGAATTTAACATAAGACCCTTGGTAGTTTCTGTCTTGATGTTTTATTTATTTTATTTTGCACTTCATTAAAGGGAAATACCCTCAAGTAGCTAAATTTGCAAACAAAAAAAGGAAAAGCTGATGCACTTTTGCCACTGTGAGCACCTTTGTCATTCACTTAGTCCCTCAGTCCCAGAAATGCAGGGCGTGCACTTAACATCCTTCCAGTGCTTTGCAATCTTGTGCTGCTTGTTATTCTCAATTAAGATAAATTATAGAATTGCACTGGGGATCAGGGACAAGGAGCCCTTATTGTGATGTTTCCCTGAGGCACTCAGTCAATGAGTTGGAGAGAGAATCACAGCGCTGTGGATATTTTGGTCTCCGTGCCTCTGATTCTTAATGGGCTGCACGATATGCAACCATAGTCGTAAGGCATGTGGTTGTGTGTGTTTGTGCGTAAGAAAATGGGGAGGAAAAATGAGGTGAAGCTTGTGTTTATTGTTCATATGAGGAGATGGAGGAGGCGTGGTGGGCTGAATTTGTGCTAAGCTGATTGAAATGTGGACATTGACCAGGTGTGCAGTGTACATTTCATTAGTCTGCTCTCCTCCAGAGGCCCAGGTGTGTGTTGCAGCTCCTTCTGTGGGCAGCAGATGATTTGATGAGCTGCACCTCAGTAAATGGATGCTATTGATCTCCGCACCCTGTTACATGGACCACCTCAGAACACGATGAGTCTCAGACAAGACGGCGTCATGAATCTCACACAGTCCAGAATTGCCTCTACTGCTCAGCTAACCTTCTCAAAGTCTCATCTTCGCACTCATTAGGAGCACATGTAGCTTTACCCTCTCTTTACTTTCTTTCTGTAACGCTCTGCTTCTTGTTTGATTTGCTCTGCCGATCGTTTCCAGTATCTCAATGGCCATTAAACAGATTGGAGACTGTGTAATGTATAATAATGTAGCTGAGCTTACTGTAATATTTCATGGGGAGAAAGCATAGTTGCGAGTCCGTGTGTCAAGTAATTAAATTCAGATTGTGATCTGGTTGTGGAGAAATTTATGCAGATTAGCTGTACTCTATCTGGATCACATTGTGTTATTAGGTGGAGGTGAGAGGTGAGGGTGAGGGTCACAGAAAGGTGCTAAAGACAGATAGATGCAGTATAAGGGGAAGTTTTCTGGCATCGAGATTTAGCGCTAGTTATACACAGTAATGTTTCTCCCACTGGAGTTCTTACTCAGCCCCTGTCTTGCGTTTTTTGTCTTGAGGAAATTGTTCAAATATAAAACCTCCATGGATAAAAAAAATCATGATAGGAAAGTTGGGAGAAGTGCTGGCTGGGCTGTTGGGGACTGTTTTGCTACATTGGCACGGGTGGCCGCTGGGCAAAATTGGAAGAAAAATCAAGTAGTCCTGCCATATATATGTCTCAGTGATACACTTCTTTGACAGTTGTGCTTGTTATGTCAGTGTTTTATGAGGTCTTAGGTGTTTGAAGTGTCACCTTTGATATGGAGTTAACAAGGGATGCGCTGATTTTTACTGATACCCAATACTGATCAGTATCCTTTTGTGATAAGAAAATAAAGAAATCCTGCATGAAAAATAACTGAACTCAACTTCTACAACAACCCCACCCTTACAAATTCTCTAAATTATTTCCTTAGGTTTTCCACATAGAAGACCCAGGGTGTCAACATTCTTTTTATGGGGAGGGTCATTGCTAAATGGCAGAACGAAGCCAGGAATCCTCAGCCAGGACGTTGACTGTCATTCATGCTGTGTGTCTTAGTGCATACAAACACATAACAAGGTCAAAACATTATTTCCATCAGATGGGTTTGTTAAAGCTGAACCCAGGTGCAGGTCAATGTAGCCAGTGTAAAATTAATGAGACACAACAGATTATTATCTGCCACTGGGATTGGTGAATGCCACCATTTTTGCTGATACAACAGTACTAGGCAACCATATTGGCAGATACCAATATTGAGCTGATCAATCGGTGCATCCCTAGAGTTAACAGAGGCCTATGACCTCTGACTAAGCAATTTGCATATATGGTGATGTTTTGAGGGGACTATTGTGGGCCACGAATACAGAAACAAAGCAAATAATGAGTGATGTCAGGTACAGTATGTATATAGATATTTTGTATTTAGAATCTACAAGAAGTCTTATTACATTTACATCTGCCATTCGCTGTTTGTTTTTTGGTATGGTGCTAGCACTATTCAAACAACCCCAACCTTATTATTGTACTTAAGATATAAAACATAATAAACTGCATTCTGGGATTTTGTGTCTGTTTTTGTAATCTTTTCGACCACCCAAGTAACTCTCACCTGTGTGCTCTCCAGCACATCCACTCTCAATGCACACACACACGCACACACACATTAAAAGCTGTTTTTTTTGTTGGTGTGGAGAATGGAAGTTGTGAAGTCAGTCATGCTGAATAAATTGTAAATTGTGGGAAAGATATAAACACCTTTATGTGTGCTGCCTGCCATTGTGCTTCACAAATGACCGCAGCCATCTGCAGGTCAAGCAGTTCCTCTGGTTACCGGCACGTTGTGGCCATTTAAGGCTGCACTGTTGTATCTCTGTTGGCCAGTATTAGACAGGCTAAAAGGCATCTCAGGAAAGAAATTGTTTGTTACTTACTGCATACTTTGAACTGTACAGGATTGTGAAACTCTTACCATTAATAGCTACTACGCTGATATTAACATAACATTAACATTGATACGAACCAATTGACAATGTCTGTGTGTGAAATTATTAATGTGTATATGTTATTTTCAGGTATCTTAATTTGACATTGCTGTTAACAGGAATTAGTAGTGTTAACTTTCAAGATCATGGTCATATATGTAAATGTAAATCGTCCTCTAGATGTCTTGTATGTCCCTATGTTATCTGTCAGCTTCTCCTATCCAGTTGAACCCAGACAATGAAGAGTATTTTTGACAATGATACATATCTGCAACAAGATGGGGACAGCTGTAGCCACAGCATGCTTAGAAAACAAACCACATTTAGACAAAAATGTAAGATTTGTTGGCCATTCAGTTATTGGTGTTAACCAAATTAACCTTGATGCAACATTTTTCGTTCGTTAAATATTTGGAACCCTTTGGCATTTTTGTGAGTGACCACAAGTAACTCTGACCGCATCTCTGTCAGAGCTTTCACTTCTTTATTGCTCCACATCTGTTCACAAAATATATTTCCGTCTTTTGGTCCTGTTCCTGTCTTTGGTCAAGAACTTGGTCCACTTTGCTGTCACACCTCAAACAGACCGCAACAGGATTCACTTTGGAAGCAAACCAAGACCCCTGTTTTCTTCCTTTTGGTTGTGTACATATATATTATATTTCCAGTTTCAGCAAGCAAATTATTATTGGCTTGTCAACTTTCCAAATTGCTGCTAATGTTGCTCTTCAAACGCCCAGTGTGTAACTACTGTTTACGCTCAGTTTTGCCATATGAAATTTAAAAGGCAATAAAATGTCAGTGTTGTGTTTACGGCTGTCCCTAAATGAGCAAAAACATCGTTTAATGTAGGTTTAATGTGAAAATCCATTTATGTACTGTTCACTAAACATTTAGGAACTGGTTCGGGTCATTATGATGATTTAATGACTACTTGCACTCCGACACTGGATATGATTTCTCCACAACTTCTGTCCTTAAAAGTTTTTCTAAGAGCTGCAACTGTCAAATTGCTGTTTGGCAGGAGTTGATGTGCTACCTGTTTCATTTTATTGTACCATGAGTCTTGGATGGCGCATTAACTCAAAACTCTCAAAGCAATTATACCAAGTTAATCTGTGTGAAGCAGAGTAATCCGGACTACAAATGGAGAGATGAGCCTAACCGTGGTGTGCATGCATACCATACGTGTATGGTTTTGAAACCCCCTGCATCATATATACACACATAGATTACCTCATTAATTCCACATAAAATAAAATCTAATCAGATTATCCAGCTTCCCATATGCTGCATGTGCTCTATTTAATGCTGTTTGTGTGCGGATTCACTTCCACCTCTTACCCGCAGTACTTACTGATGGGTCAGTCAGTATTATCCTTCATAGCAGTGGATTTACCAGCTGACTTGCCAGATTTAAAACAAAGCAGCCACAATAGTGAGATTCAGGGTGTGTATGTTTTGTTATTTGCTATTTTCCTCCTGTTTTGTCTTTCCTGGTCTCTATGGGCAAGTTAATTTATCTAGTCTCTGAGCAGAGCTCTTTCTTTGGCTTTTCATCTTCAAGCAATCAATACTTGTCCTATGAATCCAGGTCATCTTGGCTCCTGTGGCTTCTGTCTGCCGTTGCCTCTCCCCCCTTTGTCTGTATCAATCTCTATCGCTCTCATTTCTCCTTTACTTCCTTTCGCTTGTACTCTATCTTTGTCTTCTTCCTCTCTTTTCCTGTCTCTTTTTTCCCCTCTTCTGCACTCACGGCCTGTCTTCTTCCTCCCACTCTCCCTCTCCTGAAAAATTACTCTGCCCATCTGGACAGAGCCCTGAACGGCCGTTACACTATTAGCCCCCGTGTGGAACTGATTAAAAATAGATCCGAGTACTGACTCAGAATTTGTCAAGACTTTCCTTCTTCCTCTCTGCACGGGCTTGGTCCTCTCTCCTTGTACCCTAAACTCTATTGGCTAAAGTTAAAAATGTATGTGTTAAAAGTGAAAACTTAGCAGTCCTCTTTTTTCTCTCTCTCTCTCTCTCTCTCTCTCTCTCTCTGCTCAGAGTTTTGTTTAAGAAGTATTGAGTGTTTGTCAGTGAGTACGTGTACCGCCTGCGGACGTCTTCGCTGGGTGCTGTCTCATGTCGAGCGGTGTGTTTGAGAGGCTTGTCGAGGTAAAGCTCCTGTCAGCGCCTGGCCAGAGGGAGTGTACTGATGAAAGGCCTCTTCATCATCCTAATGGGATACACAAACCTCTTAACCAGCAGTGCTGCCATGACTTTGGCCGGGTGAAGCTCAAGAGAGAGACGGCGAGAGAGAGAGAGCGAGCGTTGAGTGACTAGTCTGGCCACACACACGATAAGACCACACTGAAAACACACACATCTGCACAGGTCAAAACAATATACAGTATAAAACAAAAACAATGCTGTTGGAAGGCAGTGCAGAGGAGGAGTTGGGCTGCCTCAGGTATGTGAAAGGTTCAGTATGTCAAGGCCATTAGGATCTGGGCTGGAGAGTTAATGCCCTGCTGTCCATTGGAGCAACCACCATGTGCCCCCTATCTCCGCTGGTAGCCCAAAGGTCGGACCAGAATTTATACTCCTCATGTCAATCCTTTTGATTTCCAAGCATTTTGATCCCAAAGGATTTGATGGATTGTGATCAAATTTTGCTCTGACTTCCGTGCTCCCCAGAGGATGAAACCTTCTGACACTGATGGATTGCTTTGCAGATTCTAACATTTTAGCTGGCTAAACTCAGACCGTGAACATTTTCAACATCTTACGTGACATTGCATTGTCATTGTGAGTAACACTGAGCTCAGAATTCTGCCATGATATAATACTGTAGAGGATAGAGCCTTATTCACTGAATATTTCTAAATGTTTTGTCTGCATGTTTACAGCATGTAGGTGAGGAGAGTCACCTACATGCTACATAGTCTTAGTCCACATCACCAATTTGACAAAAGCCAGAGAAATTCTAAGCAAGTGCAGTCAACTGTTTCCCCTTTAGCGAAGTGACCCAAAAAACATAAACAGTAGTAGCCAATTGTTAAGTTATGAGTCGCTTTTGATCCAAAACCTTTGTGGACAGGCTGATGCAAAGTGTCGCAATCACTGTTAGGCTTTAAAAAAAAGTCAGCTTCAGAGTAGTTTTGAAAAATATCTGTTTGTAGTGGCCTAATCATTACTGATTTATTGAACGTTCCAATTCCCATGAGATAATCTGCCAAGCTTTCATAACTATTAGCTTTTATACAGAAGTTTTTATTTGATTTGATTTTATTGAGAGCTTACAGTGTTTTGTCATGTGGTCATGTGAACGACGCCGTGTGAAATTGAAACTCCTTAACACTTCAGCTTGTCGCTTAATTGGGCATGAAAATGGTGGGCAGACATCTGTGGGACAGTTTTTGTTTCGAAAGCACATAATGTTAGCACATCCACAAAAACGCATCAAGCTGCTTCCCTCCAGGAAACGGAAGACGAGAAGACCTCCAAGAAAACAAAAAGATGTAGCCGTAATAGCAAGATAAATTCAAATGGTTCCGTGACATTTGTGAGAGGGAAGGAAGGACAAAGGCTCTATAAGTTTGAAGTCCTCTGCACTTAGCGATCACAGTAAAAGCTTCGTCCACACGTTGTCTATTACTGTACTACTACAGCAAAGTCTCTTGAAATATCACTGTGAAATGTGTCCATATATGAACCTTGTCTGACTGTTGTTTGGTCTGACCAGAATTCAGTAACATTAACACTTTTCTCACACTTTTTCTGTTTACGCAACTTTATTCACAACATAGGTTAAAGAAAAACTTTCCCCAACTTTTTTTAGGTTTCTAAATAATAATGTTAAATAACAAAAGGAAGATCTATAATTTTCTATGGAGTTTTAGGGCCACAATGAATTTTTTTCTTGGATTTTGATTTTGACAATAACATCACACATTTCTGAAAAAAATTACATTAATGAGAAAAAAAGATGGAAATCTTACAAGAAAAAAGTCATAATTTTAGTCACAATTTTACAAGAATAAAGTCATAATTTTACAAGATTTTATGCGTAGGTCCTTGGACAGCCGCCAAAAAGGTGATTTCCAAATCTGTGTAGCTCGTCCTCTGGAATAAACACAGTTTCTTTCAAATTCTTTCCAAGTCATGATACTGATGATAATTTGGTGATGATGTGCCAGAAGATTAAGAATTTCCCTATTTATGAAACCTATACTGAAGAACACCTTCACAGAGTTCTCCTCGACCCTCATCCCCCTCATGGTGCAGGGGATTACTCCACTGATGCCTGTCCTTGAAAGTAACCAACCTAAATTATGACTTTTTTCTCATAATATTTGAACTTTTTTCTCCTTTCTCCTCCTTATGTCTTTATGCTCCAAAAATTACACATTTTTTCTCATTATGTTTCGACTGTTTTCCTCATAATATTATGACTTCTTGTCTCGTACAGTTTTGACTTCATCCTTAAATTGTCAGAGTTTTCTTTTTCTTATTGGGGCTTAGTACTCTGTCATAATTTAAAAAATTGTAATAATTATATATCTTTGTATCTTGTATTTGCCTTGAGTCACTTGCACCCTTTTTTCCACTCTTGGGTGGAAGAACTTTTGGGAGTTGGTTTCGGAGGAGTTCCACACGAAAGGGGTTTGGAGGATCATGAGACTTTGCTTGCTGATGCGATAAGACCCAAGCCAGTGGTGAACACACACGGTGAGGTTGTGGATCAAAGCAGCAGCCCGCCGCAGGGGAGAGAGGGAGAGAGAGAGATTGGAAAGAGTCTCTCATCATTATTGTCATGGTGTCGCACACTCCGGCCACTCAGCGTCACCGTCAGTCTGCGCTGGCCGCGGGCGTCTGGCTGGCGACACTCTGCCGCTCCTTCCATCCATCAATCTCTCCCTGTTTCATCTTACGCCCACACACACACAAGCATGTTTTTCTATGTCTCATTCGCTGTCTCCCATTTCATTTGTCTCCGCCAATGGGGACTCTTGTGTCATGCTCTCTTCACCACCGCTCTCCGTCACCAACATTCCTGCCAGTCCACTCATACTGGTTCTGGCCCAGAGGCTCTGGGATGTCCTCTTTTCCAATTCTAGCCCAGTCACCGTCCTACCCCTGAGTGAAGGACAAATTCCTGTAGCCTTGGCGAAGAGCCGCGAGAAAAACCTTCGACATACGGCAGGAACAACAGCCTCATGAATGATTGATGCGTGAATGCTGACTCATCACACAGGAGAGAGAAACCAATAGTTTGACCTAAAGCGTAGCAAGATTTCAGATTGTAAAACAGAGCAGAGGTGCACACAGGCCATCCAGGTTGCAGATAACTTTGCAGCAAAGATACCCATGCCTTTGTGCAATGTTGCATTGTCATTTCTAGCTGTTTCATAGTCTGTTAGCAGCTGAGATTGCCAGATATGTAAAAATTGGTTTGGCTTAAAGAGATGCTTGTGCTTTACTTATTGCTTTTATGTTTTGCTGGTGCACTGTACTGAGATTACCTGGCAGTCAAACAGCACGCTGTTTCTCGCCTCCTATCTTGAGCTGCACATTCCCCTCTGGAGCTTGACTTCCTCTGGGTTTCAATTTTTTTTCCTCTTTTCTGGCTTCCTTGTTGTCGGATCGGAAAAATAAAAGTTGGCACAACAACTGTTAGAAAAGTGCAAAATGATGTCCTTTTTTGGAATAGGAAAAGTGACATTAAACATGCAGAGCAGATTCAGATTTGAAAATAGCGTTATGGATGGAAACGTCTTCTGAAGTGTGTCCATGTTGTTGCAATTTGTTTTGAGAGAATGATGAAGCGAGGTACAAAGGGACTGAAAGAAAGAGATCAAAGGGGTTAAATACTTATTAGCTTCTGCACAGGCCTACTTTGGCTTAGAAGCCCCTGACATTCTGCAGGGTGAGGAGATTAAATCTCAACTCTATTTTCTGCTTCTCCATTTGTCCTCCTCTGCACTCGCCACATCACCTCTCGTCATCTATCTCCTCCAACATGGATTTTCTGCCTATTAGTGCCCTGATCTTTTTCTGTGCCTTGTCTACTGCTCTGTCTCCCTTCACTATCTGTCTCTTTCTATTTCCATCTCTATCATTTTTATTTAAGAATAGCTCATCAAAATCAGAGCCCCTGTGAAAGCGGAGTTATAAAAACCTTGTTTATTCACCAGAGCAACAGTTTGATGTCATTGTCAATATTTACTCTTTGTCAGTCCTCAAATAAGTTTTGCATGGAGCCTCTACAAAGCGCTCTCATACTTACCGCACAGGCAGCGGCTGGCTGACAGTACGTTGCTTGTTGTGTACTGCACATCTAGGGATTTCTCTGATGCAAGGGGACGCAATGAAACAGAGTGACGCCAACACTGCTGTGTTTGCGCGGGGGGGGTGTGATCCTGCGTCTGTGCATCTATGTGTGTGCTTTTAGTGTTGGCGCCCTTGTCACATTGACTTGGTAACTTGTTGTTTGTGAGTGGGGAATCTCAGCATCGCTGTGTCATGTAGCGTACACATTCATGACAGCGAGGTCTGCTCATGTCTCGGCGCATGCCGTCCGGTCCTTTGTTTCTGTGTGCGCGTGTGCGGGAACGCACGACCTGTCGATCTGTTGTCAATCCGGCTCATCTCCTCATCCGTTCATTAGCATGACAGAGGAGCTCTCCTGCCAAAGCAGTTAGTCACAAGAATCAGCACCTGTCACAACACATTACAGCAGCAGGCATCTCTAACAGCACTGGCATCGAGGCAACCATAGCCAATGCCCACAGCGCACACACACACTCAGACCAATCAAGAGTTGCACTTGATCTGTACCCAGGGAGCGTTTCTGTGTCTCTCTCCATCTCTTTCTCCCCTGCATTTTCTGTCCACACATCCTCGCTCCTTCCCTCCCTGTCCTCCTGCATGGCTACCCAATTACAGCAAAGCTCACAGCCTCGTCATTAATCTCCTGCTTTCCTCCCTCCTACTCCACCTCTCCCCCCGTCATCACCCTACATTACCGAGCTTACCTGTACTTACTCCTCCGTCTCTCCCATTTACTTGTCCTCTTCCTGAAGTTCTCTCCCTCGGCTGGCTCTATTTCTGTCTCCTTTCTTTATGCTCTCCGTCTTTGCTTCAAGACATCAAGACTTTTCATTTTTAATCCCTCCATCTTCCCCTTGTGAGGTTTTAGTCCCCCCCCTGCAGCTCTTTCCCCCCCCTTGAACAATCTCCTCTTTCTTTGTTATCACCTGCCCAGGGTGCCTGATGTGATTTGTGAAGGATGTTTGATCTGTCATCTTTGCCGGGGAGCCATTGTTGTCATATCAAGTAATAGAAAACACATATGTTGTGCTTCTTCTCATAATTAAAGTTCAGGCCTCTTGACACGGGACACTAGTACCTTAAGACTAAAAAGAACTGGTTTTATACAAAGAGATCTTTAATGTACACACTGTAAAAGACTTCCATGCTGAACATGTACTTGAACACAAATGACAGAGTAGTGGAGACTCAGACTGTGTGCTGTTGTGACAGTTGAGGGTGTTTGAGGGAAGGGCATGTAATTTGTCTGTCTGTGGGTCTCCAGTCTTACCGGAATCCCGACAAGGCTGGACTTACTGGTTTTGTTTCGGTTTTGTGTATGTGTGAGGTCACAACCCCCCCCCCTCCACTGTGTG
Organism: Mola mola; assembly: GCA_001698575.1. Taxonomy (NCBI): domain Eukaryota; kingdom Metazoa; phylum Chordata; class Actinopteri; order Tetraodontiformes; family Molidae; genus Mola; species Mola mola. The sequence goes on from KV751317.1 coordinate 11,417,227, forward strand.
TGTGTGTGTGTGAGGAAGACGAAAAGTAGGGCAGGAATAGGAGGGATTCACTGTGCCTGTAAACAAGTGGCTATTATTGTTGTATGGCATTTTATAGCAACTATGCAATTAACATTTCCTCCAATCCAAGAACTAAAGTGAATTAATAATTTAATGATGAAATGATGCGAACTAGAATTCAAAATAAATTCATTTGATTAACTCAACATGCACATTGCTTTGAAGATGTAAAATATTATTTGTTGAATGAAGCTATCTCAGTAGCTGAGCAACAAATGGGCACATCTGCTCTGCCCGTCCTCACTCAGCCAATCCCCACAATACTTGCAACTTTTGGCCAAAATTGACAATTTTCTCTTTATTTGAATCACTTTATTCATGTTATTCGCTTTGCCTTTGGTGAGTAGATGCAAATTTGGATGTCCCCATATTCTTTTGACATTTGCGTAATCTGAATTTGCAAGAAAATTTTCTTGCTTTCTGTTTGAACACACCGTTAACCATCATCATGGTTAATGGTGTGATAAACCATTCCAGTCTAGCTTTGGCTGTGTGCTTCCTGTTAGAAGGTGACCCTCTCCTCCAGTCTATGACCTCCTGCAGCCTGAAACAGATTTCCTTCATGAGCTGTCCTGTATTTTACTCCATCCACCTAGCCCTTAATCCTGACTTGTTTCCTGCTACCTACTAATGAGAAACATCCTCACAGCATGGCACCACCGCCTAATAGTTATCCTGTGGACGAATTCATCCTGAGTGGATCTTTCCAGCTCCTTCAGAGTCACCGCTGACCTTGCGGTTGCTTCTCTCATATGCTGTTATGGCTTATTACCACCACCGAGCAGGTTTTGTTTTTGCGTCTGTGTATTTGTTGGGAGGAAGATTATGCAACAAATTATTGGAAGAATTTTAACTACATGTGGTGAAAAGATAGAGAGCAGGCCAAGGAAGAACCTATTAAATTAGGATACAGATCCAAAAATGATGCAGGAATAGTTTCTTTTAAGGGTCGCTTAGAGGAAGTTTGCCCATTTTGAGTGCTTTTAGTTTTTAATATTTTCCAATAGTGGTTTTCGATGCTCTGTGAGATTAGAGCTTTTTCTATGCTCACATCCTTTGTACGTTTCTCTACAGGTTTACCCTGACCTTTTTGTTGAGCTCTTCGGTCTTCATTATGCTGTTGTGTAGTGCCCTCTTACAAACTCTGAGTCCTTCACGGAGCAGGTTTATTTATACTGAGATTAATTTACACAAAAAGATAACTCAGAACAAGCACAACCTTTTACAAATTATGTGCCAGTTTTGCATTGGCACAATGCAAGCAACCCCAGTAAAGTTTGTTTTAGTTTGAGCTTGTAACGTTTGAAGAATGTGGAAAAGGCGATGATGTTTTGGGGGTACTTGTGCAAGTCACTGTATTTGTCCTCTGAGTGGTTTCTTACTGTCAGTCTGTATGTGGAACAATCAGCTCGAGAAGCACAGAGAGATGCCTGAAGAGTGACCTGGTGAAGGGAAGGGGAGCTGAAGTGTTGCAGAAGTCAAGACGGAAGAGAGGTGGATCGGAGGACAGTGGAAACTTGGTAGGGGGGGGAGAACTAGCCTGTAGCTCACCAAGCAAATGCAAGTACAGTGGGATGGAGGGTGAGCCATTGGGTGGGGGTAGAGTGGGTAATTACAGGGGCCCAAAGATGAGAGGCCTGTAATCAGCCTGCCCTCAGGAAGGAATGCAGCTCATCTTCTCATGTAATTACTGCCATTTAAACAGTCTTGGTTCCAAACACTCATCCCACTGTACTGCTTACCTATTCACTCCACGTACACTCACTCACACACACACACACACGCACGCACGCACACACACACACAGTGAGACAATCAGGGACAGAAAAGGTCAGATTTTCAACAAGACTTCAGAATGGAGGGAAGAAAGTTAGGCAGCA
>KV751317.1:11419181-11429367 GCA_001698575.1 Mola mola
GACAATGCGTGTGTGTCTGCAGTGGGTGTGCTCTGGTTAATAGCTCTGCAGACTGCAGGCCTCTGGAGGAGCCAGCTCCATGTGAATACCCACCATGGCAACCAGCCACTCTGGGTAGATTTGCGCAACTCTCATCAAGCAACTTCACTGTGGTGGAGCAGACAAGCCGTGGCGCCTTATAATCAACACATACACACACACACACACACATGGACACAAGAAGTGGAAGAGTCCCTCTAGTCTCACTCTATCATATGAGTTTGACCTCCAAGTAATAGTTGTGACATTGGTCTGTAATTTCAAGAGGATGATAGGAAAAACAACGCTCTCTCACCCAGTCTGTCTCCGCTCCCACCCTCTCTTCCTCCCTCTGACTATGTCCTCACCCCTCTCTCACCCTCTGCCTCCCCACCTCTGATAGTGATTGATAGCGCGTCTAGTGTATGCCTGTGTTCCCATGCACTATGTGGTTGTCAAGGCACATACAAACCCCACAGAGCCACTTGATGGGCAGTGATTAATGAGCTCTTTGGGGGGTGGCGCCCCCTAGCTGTGTTTGGACACACTTATAACCAGGATGAAGCCCCCACCACCACCACCACTACCAAATCTCTGTCTATTCAAATGTGCCAGTAGCAGCAGTGGGCTCATAGCTACAACACAAGCGCAAATCCTCTTAGTGCTCCCACTCTTGCAGTCACACTCACCCACACATTCGAAAACACAGTCACAGAATCGCTCTCAGTGTGGGCTGTCCCCTGCACACACAGTGGGTAAATATAATCCATAGTCCGTTACAAACACGCCCGCCCCACCTCTCACATACACAAATTCTTCAATGTTCAACCAGTTATCAGTAAAAAACACTGCTGACTGTCAATCTGTCATTGGAACTTATTTACTATTTAGAACCGTGAAGGTAGATAACATGTTCACATGTGTGTGTTTACCCCTTGGCATACCCTCCGACAGGGTTGACTAAGTGTCACTATCCCTCCAAGGACTCATTGGGGAAAAAAAAAGAAGTTGAGTGTTTTTACGAAAGGGCAGGTCACACTGCATTCACAATTAGAGGGTTGTAGGGCGAAAACACCTTGAAGCTACAAGTGTGGGATAACGCTGTTTACTAGCAGATCTGTAAATTAGGTCTTGCAAGCCTTTGCATTTGCTGTGTGTGTGTGCGTGCATGAGACCATGTCCTGAGGCATGCGGTCTCTTTCCTCCTGCCACCCGGTCATGCTGGATGGACAAGCGAAGCATTTCTGTCACTCTGCATTTCCATCACCCGCTCGGCCTTCCCCCTCCGCAAATCTGCTTCCCCGGCACCTCCCTCTTTCTCTCTCGCACCGACACACACACACGTCTTCTATTCATTTTTCACTTGCACACGCCTCGCACAATCAATCGCACTCATGTCTTGATGAAACAGGGGAGGCTTCACACGTCACAGAAATAGCCGGTCACATGTTGGACGACAAAGTCTGGATAGGCTTCAACAAGGAGTCCACAAGTTCTTGCAGTCAACATGATTATGTGTTTTGGGGGGCTTCCTAGTTGACATAATTAGTGTAAAGGTATTATTAAATCTATTAATATAATTATTTTTTGGTCACATCAAAATTGTCGTCTTAGAATCCAATAAGCCAAATTGCCTGCAATAACAGACCAACGTGGGTTACACTTTCTAGAAGGAAGGATAGGTCAGACATAAAAAGGCATCAGAAAGCTGTTCTGAAATAATAAAAAGGAAGAATATAACATTCTACCGTCATTATATTGGCATTATGCAGATGTATTTTGACACCTTTACAAAGACCAGCGGGAGCATTGGTTGCCTAATTACCTGAATTTAATTACAAACACAGATCCTCCACAGTGTGGGATATTATAAAATTTAGCTCTGTTTTTGTTGTAAGCCTTTAACTAGGAACCCATTAATCTCATTACATGCAATGAGGTGTAAAGAATTGAGTGTTTTTTTGTTTGTTTTCTTTGGAGTTAGCTTAGCTGCTTTATTTTGATGCTGGTTTCTGTTAATTAACTACATTAATAAATAATACGCGTTTTAGTGTAGACCTGCTCTGTTAAGTGTCATGAGATCACTTTTTGTTGTGAAGTGGCACAGTATAAATAAAATTGGCTTGTTTTTTGGCGAGGGAAACACAACTTGACACTGTGTTTTACTGAACACACACTGATGAAAATTTGGCTGGATGAAGCGTTGTTTTATTTCACGGTAAGGGGGGGGCACTTCTCAAATATTAGCCTGTTAATTTTGCTGGTTTGCTGTATAAGAGATGAATTCTGTTTGCAAACTCCCATGGAGAGTACAGAGAAACAGGCTGCAGAGCCATGTTGAGCTGCCGCAGGTGCACATCTTGGCAGCTGTATCACAACATCCAGACAAGAAGGCCAAAGTGTTGAAAGCAGTACAAGAAAGCACATGGATGGGTCCGTGTTGCTCATGGCAGGACGTCAGACTGTGCTTCTGCCCTCCTGTTGCCTTGCAGCTACAGTGATGAAATGGAAATAATGGCGTGTCCTCTTAGTCACTGGTGAATTAATGACGTTCCCTGTTAAAAGATGACCAATATTCCTCCCTGACTGTGCTCAAAAGAGCTGCTTATACCGCACGTCCATGTGTGCGTGCGTGTTCAGATGGATGAACTGCATGACTCCTCACACCCCCGTCTGGCTTAGTTGATGTGAGAAGTGGTGTTGTGTCGCTCCTCCAAGCTGCATTGTGTCGCCTCATGCCCTGCCTGATCAACACACACACACACACACACACACCTTCGCTGACCGCTCCGATTCACACTTTCATGTCGCTTGCTGTTTTCCAGACCTCATGTCACTTGGCTTCATCTTTCCCTTCCTCCTCCACCTCGCCCTCCTCTTGTAGTGAATTGTTTTCACGCCGATGAGGATGAAGTCAGTCTGAATATCAATCACTCAGTATAATTGTCCTTTAAGGAAGGCAAGGGGAGACTCTCCCACCATCAATCTTTGTCTCTTTCGGCTGGCCTCCCGTGTGCGCAGCTCCACCTCGGGGCTTCCTCTCAACAATGTCGATAATGAGATAGATTGGGCGAGGATGATGAATATGGTCAGCCAGTCAATTTTACATAATGACCGCCGATCACTGTATTTACTGGCCTCGTTTCTTCTGTCACCAGAGATGCTGTCATGCAAGACTCTCTGTCCTTACATCTGTTTGTCCTTAGACCAGTCGAGCCTCATAGCTGTGGGCTGCATTTCTCTCTCTCTCTCTCTCTCTCTCTGCGTGTGTTTGTTTTTAAGGCTGTAGGATGTAATTTGAAGTCTACTGGAGCCGTGTGAAGTGCTTTGAATCCAGCAGGCAGGAGCGAAGGTGTCAGGGGAGGGCCAGGAGAAGAAAAAGCACTCCCATGTCAGACGTAAAACTGGAAAGCGGAAGGGAGGAGCTGGAACGCTGGGCTGTTGTTTGTTTGTTTTTGAACTCGGAGGGGAAAAAGATTGAGATTGCTCAACTTGCCAAACACAGCCTGACTCCTGTGTCTTTTGAGTTTCATCTTCCCGTTTGGCTATTCTCCTTGGCTCATTCTCTCTCGTGTGTTGGGAAGGTGTGGGCACTCGAGGGGACAGTAATGACTAAACCCATAAAGGTAATGATAAAGTACAGACACTTTAGATTCGACTATGGCTAGAGGCGCTGGGGCTTAGAAAATTACAGTTGTGTGTGACCGTGTGAATGAGAGGCGAGAGAAAAGAGAGGGTGGGGAAAAAACAGGGCAGAAGGAACAACGGAGACAGTCTCACAGTGAGGCTGAGACAAGGACAGCAATGCTGTGATTCATTTTCCTCGTCAACTATCATAGCGACCCAGTATCGAGTGTGTCTCTGCCAGCCTCCCTGTCTTCCCATCCAGTCACCTCTGTCCACATTCCCCCTCTCTCCCACACAGTCTTCTCTTCTAGTCTTGGCCTTGCTTCACTGCTGTCACTCCAACTCTCAGTTACAGCACTGCAGCTGTGCACTCCACCACACTGAGGGAGCCCCCTCTTGAATCAGAGTGGGTGAGGTTTTGCTGTACATGTATAAGCATAGGTTGTCATCTAGTGTGTGTGCTTGCGTGTGCACGCTCTAGAAAAGAACACCAGAAGCCTATGTTTGCTTTTTCGCTGTCTGCTGTCTGTCATTAAAGTAATAAAAGACTTGCTGTTTTGAACAGCGAGGAGTTATTGTCTTTAAGGTTGCTCCATTCCGCACAAATTGCCAGCTGCTGAGCTCTGATGGATGTTTGCATGCTGGCCCAAAAACACAGGTTCCACTTTAAACCCCCTCGCTCCATTATGCTAGAGAGAGACAGGGGGAGAGAAAGAAGCTGTCTCCTGCATCTTTCATCCACAAGTGTTCTAATTACTCTACAAGTCCGCGGCCCAAAGAAGACGTACACATCATTACACTGAGAGAGAGAGAGGTTCATCCAAAAACCCATGGCTGTCCCTCCCATTCTGTCTCTATCAGAGCCAGCGTCTCTCTCTGTTTGTCTCAGCTCGCTTCCCCTCTCTCTCCCACCCTGTGCCCCCTCTCATCGCTCCCGATGAGTGACAGACTGTGTTTTTCAGCCGGTGTTTGAACACTGAGCGATCAATGCTGGACAAAGGGAAAAGAGCGGGATTGAGGGGCTGGGAGGGGCGATACAATTGGTTATTGACAGTGAATTCCAAGTCTGAAAAAGACTGGAGGCGACAGCTTAGTAAGAGGAGAGCAAACAGACAGGGAGGAGATGACCAGGAGACAGTCACGACAATGAATGCGCCTCATGGTTTAGCGTCACTTTGAGACGCGCTAATTTTCATTGTTCCCAATGATTGTGGTCACCTGCCTATGTACGTATTTATTGTGTTGGATGTGCTTAATCAGGTGTATATGTAGTATGTGTATTCCAGTGTGATCAGAAACACGCTCTGTGTGTGCATGGATACATGTATATATTCATGTTTCGTTATTATTCCGCCTGACACTGTGCTCACATGATTGAACAATCACAAATTATTGGTTGTATTAGAATTCAGTAGGTTTAGTGTCTTACCAACTTACAAACTTTTGTGTTTCCTGTCCATCCACATCTTGGGAGAGGTCATTTCTTTGGTGTAAGCGGATGATCAAACCATTTGTGAAACAAGTTAGAAAGCACTTGAGTGCATACCTCCACCAGCTGCCCAAAATAGGCCTAGAAAAAATCAATCAAATACAATTGGTTGGTGTTGGCTGAATTAAGGTTTTGTGACTATATGGGGACGTGTGTTCTCTTCTCTTTGTACCTTCATGCCGTGTGCTAGTATCTACACACATGCACACGCACCATTTCATGAAAATCTGTACATTATTTTTTGAATTACCTTCAGGTTTTGAAAAGTAATCCAGATCCAGAATCCAGATCCAGACCTGGGTCATGACCCACAGTTATTCAGTTCATTCCTTGGCCACATGCCAAATTCAATCCAAATCCGATCAGATTGAGTTAAACAGGTAATTTATATACAGTTTATTCTGAATTTATGTATATGCAGTATATGGGCGACGTATAGGAGAAGTTTGTTGGTGAAGGTAAAAACAAAGTACAGCCTCTTTACTTCTATGTATCAAAACAGATGAAAATTTGGCAGCAGTAAACAGTCAATATACTAGTACATAAACTCTCTGTGGTGGTGAACAATTTGAAATAATGTAAAACCTACGTCATTAGACAGATCATGTGTTTGCAAGACTGCGTTGGTGTTACTTCAGAATACATTAGGCTGTGAAATGAATTTAAAAAAAAAAATCTTTACACAAGTGTGGTTTTGTGATATCTGGTGTTTTTCCATTTCAGCTCCTCTGTGTGTAGTATATCATGCATTCAGTTGTGTCCTGTAATCACAAAACGTGTGTGTGATAAAAACACCTCTTGACTTTACAATTCGGCACCTCTGGTGAAATATCATATGCACCGACTTTGGAGAAAAAGTCCAAAAAGGGGAACCTCCTGTCTCTTAAGTTAACATTTTCATGTGTTTTTATTGTCCTGTTAAAGTCCACTCGAGGCAAAAATGTCTTTCTTCATGTTCCTCCAGTTGAACGTTTTAGCTTCACTGTGCAGAGGGGGTGAGTTTGTCACAAGAAAGCTGTTTTCGTCTGCTAAAAGTGGAAAGCCTCTCTGTGCTATTTAATAATCCAGTTACAAGGGGGGCCAGAAGCCTGATTTGTGAAAACACCAAAATGGTTTGGAAGCCAGTCCTGTGTCACTATTCAGCGTTTGGCCGCACAAAGCCTCTAACGCACATGCACAAGAATGGATTTCCTAAGCAAAGAAATTAAACATTTGAAGTAGGAGAGAAGGGACTTTTTTGTGCTAAGTTTAGTAAGACAGACTACATTATAATTACAAAATGTTATATATAATTTAAAACTTGTCTGCAGTCATTAGAAAGAGTTGGCACAAAATCGCACACAGTCATTTGTGACAATACAACATGAAAGATAATGATGTTGTTGTTCGATGTAGATATAATAACTTGTTTCAAAAGAATAGCATAAATGATGTACAATATGTGCAGGGAAATAACAACAAAACCTCTCAAAATTGAAATCATGGTTACAATCGCATCTTTCCGCAATGGTAAAACATCGGTAACATTCAATATACAACTGTTCAACGAATTAATTATTAAGAATTTTAGCATATTAATGTGTCATTAAATCGTGAAGCGTCACACCGCTGGTCATTTGTTTGCTCGCACAGCCCTTGACTGAATAAACTGGCACAATGTAATGGATGTTTAGATTTCTTTCTCTCAACACGTCATGAAAACATTGTTTCATGACAAGTGAGTGATATTCTACAAGTAGCCGTGACATTTCAGCACAAACAAAAAAATGTTTTCTGTAGGAAAAGTTACATCAGGCTTAGTCCAGCTTCACCTGAGCAAGAATTTCTGCTTCAACTGTACAGCACCAAGGTGTCCGTAAAGCCTACCTAAACTCGTGCAGTGGGGAGGGTTCGGCACGGGGTCACTGCACAGCACCGGGTTACTGAATGGAAGTAGATTGTGGAAAGTCTTCATAGGAGAAGTGGCAGGAGACGAGCGAGGATGTGTTTGCTGGAGAGAGGCAGACACAGATTAAGGATGACAGGTTCATCCTGGATGGCTGTTTGGCCCCGAGCAGCTGTTGCCCTTTCTGCCGGTCCTGTAGCCACGGCACTGCCGGGCTCCGAAGTGTGGGCAGTGCTGCTTCAGCCTCTTTTCAGATTCGAGATTCAAAGGATGGAAGAAGAGGCGGCAGAGTACCTCTAAATCCTCTGAATCCCACTCCCTTCATGTTCTGTGTGTGTCTTTCTCTCCGTGTCTCGTTGCTTTCCTCTAATGTCTCAGACAAAACCTTCGGGGGGAACTGGGGGATGAGGGTTGGCGGGGGGGAGCTGCTCACTTTCCTAAAATAGGAGATGGTACCTTCCTAAGTAATTTCTCTTGTTCCCTGGTTGTGGAATAGCTAACCAGGTTGGGCTCAATATGTTTTGCTTGTCCAGTTTAAGTCTCAGTGTGGAGAAGAGGCTGCATCTGCCCTCCTACTTCTTTCTTTATTCACTGAATGGAGAGAATGAGATTTAGAAACTGTGTGTCGAGAATGTTGTGTAAGAAAAGCATAACAGCCTGATATATCTGCATGTGTGTGTGTGTGTGTGCTATGTCAAGAGAAGGATTCGTTGGCACTTTATTTATTTCTTTAGTTTTGCATCTACCAGCTGGAGCTGACCCCGACAATCCCCTGCACTCCAATCCAGTCCTCCATTAAATCCTTTTAAACTCACATCGTTTTTGGAAGTTTTCTATCTGGAGGTCAGGTCGGATTACACAAACGGGAAAGTCAGAAAACGACTGTAGGAGCTCTATACTAGATGATGTCAAGAAATTGCATAAAAAGAGAGGGGACACTTCTGTCAAGTGCTGCCTTATTGTCGCTTTTGAACCATACTTTCACAAAGTGTGCGTACATGTTGGGTTTCAGGCAGACCGTCTTAACCACACTGCGGTCATGTTATTCCTCATGGCAGAGACTACTGCAGTCCTGGTGTTTGCGAGCCAAAATTCTTCTCCAGTCGGCCTCTATGTTGCACATGGGCTCAGTTCAGTAAAAGACATAAATATGTATATAAGGAGTTTAACAGTTCATCAGTCTAGATCGATGCACAGGTTGGCTGAGCAACAATCTACATAAATCAAATCGATTAAAGGTAAATAATCGACCCTTGTCGCTGTGCTTAAGATAACATTTGATTTTGAAACTCCTACTGCACAGTAGTTTCAAAGTTTCCGCCCAGTTGCGCGTCGTCCACCTCCAAACAATGCTAGTGGCTAGCAAACAAAGGCAAGTTTAATATGAGGGACCATTTATGGAAAACTTTTGCTTTTTTGTTGATTTTTTTTGTTCCGTAGAATTTAAAACATTCTCTCACATTTGTTCAAAAGGTTTTCATTTAAATGCGTGAAATGTTTCAGCAGTACTTTTTTAAAAAGTTGAAATGTAACTGATTGTGTTTACTTGGTATCGTCTGATATCTATCGCAGGCCCCTAAGTAGACTTTATGATACCAGAAAATATCAGATTGATGTTCAAAGAATTCATATTGTGTCGTATCATGAAAAAAATCGGTGATGATATATGTAATGATATGAGACTATATCTCATAAGAGAGTGGATATTATTGTATGATGTAATTTTCTGGACTTATCAGAGTGTTCCTACCTGCTATGATATTTGCCTTCACCCACCTCAGTAATTAAATCCACATTACTGATGATCATTTATAAAAAATCTTATTCTGTTAATATTTTTATCAAAGTACCAATAGTCATTCCTACAACTGCCTGTTAACTGCATTTATAAGGAGCTTTTAAGGTTATATATCATGATGAAAAAGACATTGTGATATTACCTAGCTCCAAATGGTCATGCATCAGGTGTGGATTGAGCTTGTATCACTGTCTGCCAACCTGAAGTCATGCAAACAGGAAAGTCTGACTGATACAGGAACTTTGAATTGATCGACAGAAGACCTTGAATGATAAGATTGAAAATAAGAGAATGGGTTTGACAATTTCTGGCATTATGGCATTATATCTTATTTCAATCAGGAGAGCATATGTACATACATATATATATACATATGGAAGATGTTATCTTGAAGAGCCATTTGTGCTTCAGGTGGCGTTGGGCTTTGCCAGTCAGCTGTGACTGCTGAGAGACAGCAAGAGAGAGGGGACACTTCAAAGTTTGGTGGTATATACAGATAATGGCTATGGGAAAGTGATAGAGGAAGAGGAAAATGATGTGGTGGAGTTAAAGAAAGAGGAAATCTGCTAGTGACTTAAAAGGCATGTGGAAAGGTCATCTTCCTGACTGAACTTTTGCTAAGCTCCATATCTTTGTGATCAACTTAAAACTCTAACTGTCAGTTTATATATGTCATGCTTCTCAGGTCTTTACAATCTGTAAAGCAAACACCTTGTTAAACACAGTAGTAAATAGTTATAAGTGCAGGTACCTATCCTCCCGAGTAGCCACTGTAAATTGCAGTATTGACAAACTGCCTGAGATCCATACATAATTATTAGAGTAACGGGTCTGAGTGAAGTGGTCAGAGATACCGTGTCCTTCCTGCCAGGAAGAGCTCTTGGCAGCGTGGCTGGGAGGGCTGTGTCACATTGAAAATGTCATGAGATAATGTGAGATCAACAGAACCTGTCTGTGGAAGGTCAGCCTCTCACCTCCCCAGCTGAGAGGACCCTCTCAAAGGGAGCGGAGCAGGATGGCTGCATTGACCAGATTTCTGGCAGTACAAGGAGGTGAAAATGTCACGGTGGCCCTCTTTACAGTGCAAACTGTCAACAGCTTAAATGTCCTCTTGAAATGCTCTAACAGGTTTGACTTGTCGTGCACAGTAAAACACTGTCACACATTTGTTCGCACACCCTCCAGCTATGTGATGTTCATCTGTGTGGGACATTTCAACAGTGAGGTCATCAGCCACAAAGGAGCCATTAAACTACTGATGATTCTCTCCTCCATCCAGAAATCTCTGGTGACCGTCTTTCCAATCACGTCTGTGCACTTTGTTTTCAGAGAGCAGCGACTACAGCGAGGCTGAGGTTCTCCCTGACTC
>KV751317.1:11429432-11445527 GCA_001698575.1 Mola mola
CCGTCCAGCTGCGATGCCGAGCGTCACCGGCAACCCAGATCTACTTCAAATGTAACGGAGAGTGGGTCAATCAAAATGATCACGTTACCAGAGAGAGCCTGGACCAGATCACTGGTAATACACACACACACACACACACACACACACACAGAGGTGTACTGTAAACACACACACACACACAGTAATGTCACCTTTTATTTCACTGACATAAAAATCATACTCAATTACAAAACATCACTTTCAACTACATAATCCATTAGCTCCCTTAGGTGTTTATGAGCACGCTAACAGCGTTTGGCCCGCAGCCAATGCATTATTTATATAGACTGTGAAAGGTATGCCCCTCTAATCTCTCCCTCTCTCTCTCTCTGTCTGTGCACAGGTCTGGTGGTGCGGGAGGTGGACATCTCAGTGTCTAGGACCCAGGTGGAGGAGTTGTTCGGACTGGAGGACTACTGGTGCCAGTGCGTGGCCTGGAGCTCGGCCGGCACCACCAAGAGCAACCGTGCCTACGTTCGCATTGCATGTCAGTGGTTTTTGTGTGTGTGAGTGTTGTCACTATGTGAGGGAGTGAGAGACAGAGAGAAGAGAGACAGCAGAAGGGCAAATGCTTCCAACTCTTTGCTTTTCATAAGTGTCAGCTTAAGTGTATATGCAAATGATTTTGCTGTAGCACTCCATCATTGTCCCCCATGGTAATGGTTTGTGCAGTGTGACTGACAGTCAGCATGAGGGTATCAAGTAGGGCGAAAAAAAATGATTTTTGGAGCTTTGCGGTGTGTGTGTGTGTGTGACAGCCAGTGTCACAAACAGGCTGTCACTGCTGCCACAGGGCAGCCTCCCATAAATGCTGACTACGACTGTGTCACCCACTGCAGACCTGAGGAAGAACTTTGAGCAGGAGCCGCTGGGGCGGGAGGTGCGACTCGAGCAGGAGGTGCTTCTACAGTGTCGCCCCCCGGAGGGCATGCCTGCTGCTGAGGTAGATCTCCTCATGCCCACTCCCGATGCGTTTGACGGTTGCATTTTCTGGTTTTGTAACTGAGTGTACAAGAGCATTTTTTTTTTTTTCTTTATAGCTGATCTAAATAATCAGAACCACGAACCTACACACGCAGTTATGTAGCACCATTAAGATCAAAAAAAGCAAAAACATGCAGAATTAAAAACGAATATGTTTTTATTTAAGCGACAACAAAGGCTGTGCTTAACCGTAAATCCATTTTGTTTCATGTTCTAACGCTAAGCCAATTTAAGTGTACAGCCCTATATCAGACTCTTTTATATCTCTCATAAACAGCGGAACAACAATAGGCTTATATTTAAAAAACGGAAACAAATTATTCTTAAGTGTAGATTTTATTACTAAAGTAAATATTTATAATCTGACAGGTTTGTGTGTGTGTATAAACAACATTAGTATGTGGCATAAAAAGTGTATAGCATGAAGATGTAAAAGCTTACGAGCATTAATAAGACGGGGATGTCAAAATCACAAAGTAAGTTTCTCTTAAAGAAACCATAAATTCCACTTTTTCTCAGTGAAGTATGAATGTTTAGAAATTGGCAGTATTTGATCAATTACGGGTAACATCGAAGCGTGTCTTGGCTTTACGTTCGCACCGTGTTTAATAAATGGGCCTGTGTGTTGCTGACTCATTTTTTATGAATGCACACCTGCTGATTTCTACATTGAGTTATGTGAAGAGTTATCCAACGAATTAATCCATCAGTCCCATCACTGTAACACATTCCAGAGTGTGATTTCCAACAGCTATGTTGTGTTTTCTCGAGGTGGACTGGCTGAAGAATGAGGACGTCATATATCCATCGCAGGACTCCAACTTCCTGATCACCATCGATCATGATCTGATCATCAAACAGGCCAGACTCTCGGACACCTCTAACTACACCTGTGTGGCTCGTAATGTGGTGGCCAAAAGACGGAGCAGCACGGCTACTCTTATTGTTTATGGTAACAAAGGTGTTGTTTTTCAGGGGAAAATGTTTATATCTTAGCAACTCATGGATTGAACCAGAATTATCAGTAAGACCAACTTTCTGTATCTCTGTATCTGAAGGTTGGATTTAAAATCTTTCAAACTTTTAATGGCTTAAAACCGCCATCATTCTCCTGGGGTTTGTTTTTTTGGGCTTTTTTTTTTTTTTTTTGCATTTGTCTCTATCCCTCTCTCTCTCTCTGTCAGTGAGTGGAGGCTGGTCTTCTTGGACTGAATGGTCAGAGTGTAACGCTCGCTGTGGGCGGGGCTGGCAGCGACGGACACGCAGCTGCACCAATCCGGCCCCTCTGAACGGAGGAGCCTTTTGCGAGGGCCCGCCCTTTCAGAGGGTCACCTGCACCACACTGTGCCCAGGTGACATACGCATGAGGGTCTTTTATAACACCTTCAGACTTTATGCAGTAGAATCTCGGAAAGTGTCTTAAATGAGCATTTGATCATTTTTAGACATCAGATGCTTGTGCTCAGCTCTGTACCACCATGCATGGTTTAACCTCGAAAAACAGCCGATTTTTAAGTTTATGAGCTCTTACATTTATGTTACCTGATTTTGTGCCCTATGTGTCAAATCGCCCTCATTTCAAAATCATTTAAAACAAACTTCAGAGGTTATGTTTCTAATTCCAAAATGTTGCCAATACATAGCATCAGGTTGCATTGTACCATCACATCCTGACCTCCCGCTGCCTGCACTGAGGAGCCGTCGCTGAGATTTAAAATGACAAGCTTCTGCTTCTGCGTTCCAGTGGACGGCGGCTGGACGGAGTGGGCAAAGTGGTCCGCCTGTGGGACGGAGTGCACGCATTGGCGCAGTCGCGAGTGTCAGGCCCCCCCACCCAGAAATGGGGGGAAGCACTGCAGCGGCAGCATGATGGAGAGCAAAAACTGCACGGAGGGGCTGTGTGCACGCAGTAAGTCACCATAACCACGTGTTTGAGCTGGAGTGGTTGTTAAATATCAGAGAGAGAGCCAATATTTGGTTCGTCCATAGTCTTGGTGTAATGTAATTTTTCAGTCTGCCTTTTAATGGAAATAGCAGCTACAAGTGCACATCATCAAAAAGAATCAGTTGTTTCAGTTGGTGTCTGTGCCCCAACAGCCTGTTTGCTGCTTCAGGAGGGTGCTGAGTTGTTAATAGCAAGTCTTGCAGTGCACTTTTATAAGATATGTTTCATTTCAAAGCTATTTTGTATAGAGCTGTATTCCCAAGGTGTTTAGTCATTGCAGCGTGGTGATGTGGAAAGGGATGAAAGGACAAACAGCTAAATCACAGGCAGATGTTTCATGAGGCAAAAGGTTCAGAGAGAGAGAAGGCAAGTGATCCACATCTGAAGGGCGCAGATGGAGAGAGAGCGAGCAAGTGTACAGAGTGCGAAGCAAGCATGTCGGGCCAAGTTAAAAAAATTAGCACGGGGAAGAGCATATGAGAGTGAGTCAGACTCACAGTGACAACCCATGTGCATCACGGTGATGAGCTGGGAGAAATCCAGTTGACAGCGCATTACAAACTTAGAGAACCGCATCCGCGGAGGCAGCGAGTCACATTCAGCTGCACACTTAAAAACACACAAGTTCACTCGCCAACATGCCCGGCGCATACAGGCAAACCTCCTAACATGCACGTGCAACAGCGGGGGAGCTGGGGGAGTGCGGGCAGAGATCATAAGCACAATCAGAGCGCCCTGCTTCATCTCTAGCAGACACACATGCAAACTTTGACATAAACAGGCTGCTGTGGAGCTGCCAGATTAGACAAATTCCCTATGTGATGTGGCTGCAAAGAGCCTAGTATTCTCATGAGGCTGTCAGGAAAACATGCCCTGAAGGGGCTCGGATGGAGGGGGCAGAATTATATAAATGATTTATTTCCCCAGCACAGTAACGTGACTATTCTGCAGGCAAATTGTCCCGATGAAGGTGTTGCCATTCTGCCTGTCTTCAGACAAACAATAGAATCTGACTGTAATGTCTCACTCATTGTCAATCCCTCTGAGCATAAACACTCCAGTTATTAATGCTCTGAGACACGGCAAACCATTATCTTCACTGCCTCCTCATGGATTCCTGTTGGATGAACGTGGAAATCAGGGGAACCTGTTTGGTGTTTTGACAGTGCTTGAGGAGACAATGAGACCTCTTTGGTTTGAGATAACGTAAGTGACACGCTGCTGACGGATTGTTTCCACGTTCGGCAGGCCACTCAGGGATGATTCATGTCGATATTTGTCCCATTAGGATAGAGATATTTTTTCACAGGATGAAGGTATATAAAGTGACATTTTTCAATCCAAATTGTTTCCTTTGTGCTCCACACACCCTCAGCATCCTCTCCACAGCTGTTCTTCAGACTTCACCACTCTCATCTGAATGAGCCCATCCTCTTTCAAAGTCACATCTAATAGGCTTTGTGCACTATGTTAACAGTTATGCTGAGCCTTATTCTGCAGCATTCTCATTTCTAGATTGGGTTAAGTTTACATTTCTGGTTTCGTATTGATGAGCTATTGCTTATTCATCGGTTTCTGCTTTGAATTATGTTATCTTTCATTTGCATAACAACTCGTCCATCCATTTTTATGTTGTTGTGTTTTTTTTTTTTCTGTTCCCCTTCTCTTGTTTTTTTCTCCTGCGACTCGTCCATCCATTTTTATGTTGTTGTGTTTTTTTTTTTCTGTTCCCCTTCTCTTGTTTTTTTCTCCTGCTCAAACAGATAAAAAGATTTCTATTGAACATGCAAGCCATCGTAAGTTCACCTTCCCATGACGTCACTCTTTTGCTGCCTCATACTGTCTGTGTGTGCACTGCGTGTGCGTCTCTGTGAGTCCTAACATCTGTGCAAGCTCGTGGAACTAAGCGCGTGCAGCATGTAGTGTCGAGGCTGTCTGTCTACCCACACTTTGTCATCTCATGTCGTGTTTGGCGGAGACGTGCGTCACCTTCTTGTCAACCCTGCTTCTGACTCCTGTTGTCCCCCCTTGTCTCTTATCTCTGTGAGTAAGTGCAACACAGGTTGTTTCTGAGCTGGTTTCTGCGTTAGCTCTGCGCGTCATTCACAGAACAGCTCGCTACATCTGTAGACAAAGAAGATACATTTAAGACAAAGGGAAAAATAGATGTTGGTGTAATTAGGCAAAATGCCTAAAAAGTGTCTATAAGCAAAATGTTAGAGGAAAAAAAATCTGCGAGCTGTGTTGTGACAGGCGCAAGATGACAGGCCTGTAATCTGACGCTCTTTGAACCATAAGCTATGAGATGGAAGCATAGCAATTGCAGTGGAAGAACAGTTGATATCTGTCTGACTTTTCAGCTAATCTGTGCTATGGTTTACATTTAAAGTGATGCTAATTCCCCCAGCTCAATGCGACATGGGCTGAGGGGGGAGAGCAGCTCCGGTAATGCACCTAATTGGCTATTGTTCCATTTGTGGTAATAATGGCGGACGGCTGTCGGATTCGGTTCAGTCGCTCCACGTGAGCTCTCCTCTGCCAGCCCGTCTGCCTCCGGCTTCTCTCTCCTCCACTCTTTCTTCTCCTCTCGGTGCTGCTCTGCTTCCTCCCAACTTCTTTCTCACTCTCTCCTGCTTTTTCAACGTGGGTCTTTTTTCTCAAGCACAGCTCCTTTTATCTCCTCTCTGCTCCTCACCACTCTTATAATCCCTCTGTCCTCTCAACAAATCACAACCTTGTCTAACTCCTTCCCATCCCTTTTGCCAAATTGCCTCTCTTCCGGCTCGCCCGACTTCTGTTTATCCAGCCTGTCTGCTTGTTGTCCTTCGCTCCTCATTGTCTCCCGCCAACCTTGTGGTGTGACTGGCTCAGGTGCCTGGTCTGGGGTACGGCTCTGCTAGTGTTGAGGAGTTAGAGGTAAACACAGGCTACGGTGGGGTCTGCTGACCAGTCACAACTTATCACCCGGCAGCTCAGCCCCCACAGGGATCAGGTGAAGTTAGGTCCAGCCAACCCCCTATCCTGCCAAACCTCAATTCCATCCAGACATGCCCTCTGCAAGAGGAGGAGGAGATGTTTATTAGTGCTGCTTTCCTGTATTATTTAGAGAAAACATTTGGCTCTGACCTTTGCTGGTGCCACCAACCACTCTCACATACCCGAATACAGACTGAAGGCTAATCAGTCATCATTCCTTCTGTCCCCATGGGCTTTGCATAATGTATACCTTCCCATACCTCCTACTCCAAGATACTGGCATCATGTAAGGTAGCATGATGAGTGAGTTTTATAAACACACGTACAAAGACAGACTGTATTTGATATGGATACTGAGTCTTTTGAGAGATTATTTACCTCTTCTTATTTCCTAGATAGTGTTTGCTTTCTGCATGTTGATGAAAGAATGAATCGAGCACTGAAAAATACTTTAACCTGTGAAGTTGACTTACTCAGACAGCAGAATCCCCTCCTTTACACTGAACTCAGATTGTAGATTATTCCACAAACCCAGTATGGATAGCAGGAACAATAACTCACTCAGTGTGCATATGGGCATGAGCCAATTGTGGAAGACTTCAATTCCAACTTTGGGAAATTGGACTGCAATCCCTGATTATTTAATTTTTCTAATAATCTGATGAACTTTAGAGACCAAGGTGACTGGGTTTTGTTCTGTCCAGGCAAATATCCAAAGTTATTGAATCTATAATATTATAAAAGTCAGAAATCCCCACATTTCTGAGACAGGAACCTGTATTTGCATTGTTGCAGATGAAAATAAGCGTTAAAAGTGGTGGTGGTATAAAAGGGGGCGGGGGAAGCCCACAATTGAGCAGGAGCTCAAACTAATTATGATACTTTCTGCTGCAACAGATGTGTATTAAAAAGGGTTGCACAATGGCAATAAGAGGAAGAAACATGTTTAGTACAAGCCCGAGCATAGAGTCACACTGGCTTAATTTTTTATTTTTCAGCAAAAATGAATAATTGTGATTCACTGATTGTTAATCATATCACAATCGCAACAGCTGTCAAAATAATCACAATTAGCTTTTTTGACAGGTCATGCAGCCCCTGTATTAAAGCAGACTCTATTTTCTTCCCTTTTGTATGTCCCTTGCATTTGTGTGGGTGTATTTTTTTTATGTTGTTTCTCTTCATGAATTCATGACCACCGTGCCTTCTGTCCTTCTTCCAGCGCTCACCCCAGGTACTGGTGTAGCGGTCTACGCCGGGCTTGTAGGGGCTTTGCTGCTGTGTGTGATACTGGTATTATGTGTGGGAGTGCTCGCTTATCGGCGTCAATGCCGCCACCTCCACGGAGACATCACTGATTCTTCGTCCGCTCTCGCCGCCGCCTTCCACCCCAGCAACTACAAGCCTCCCAGACAGGGTACGTCCACAGTCACGCAGTCACATCCTCACACGATCTGCCACTGTGATTATTTCCAAAACTTTTCTTAAATTTTTCGTCGTCTTCATGGAAATACTGTGGCACAATTCATTTCATTATGACACTGCTATTTCTATCAACCCATAAATTAGTTCTATTTAAACCATTATCTCCTCCCACTTAGTCAATTCTCTAATCTTTACTGCATTACATTTTTTACACTTTAAACGTTTGTCATGGTGCTCCGTCTCTTGTTCTTGCAATCAAATATTAATTAGGAACATTAATCCATTTCACTCGCGTCACTTTCAGCACTCTCAGCACGTCCTGTGTCATTTGTGCTGATAAGAGAACAGTTCCTCTCTTCTCCTCCGTCTATAGATAACCCCAACCCTCTGCATCCCTCAGCTCCACCGGATCTGACAGCCACGGCGGGGGCTTTCCGCGGGCCGCTCTTCTCCCTGCAGCAGGGGGTCAACGACAGCCCCCACAAAATCCCCATGACCACCTCTCCCCTGCTGGACCCGTTGCCCAGTCTCAAAATCAAGGTGTACAACTCCTCCACCCTCTCCTCCCTGGAGCTCCCCGCGGACATGTGCTCCGACGGGGAGATCCTCAGCTTGAAGTCAGTGGGCACCGTCGGGAGAGAGCGAGACTACCACAGCCACACCCTATCCAGAGAGCCCGGCCTGAGCACCGGCGCCACACTGGGGAGTCTGGGAGGGCGCCTTACCATCCCCAATACAGGTGACATACATTCCCTGCAGCTGTTTACTAACACGCAGATGTAACTGAAAATCACTTCGGCGCTAACGCATGACACTTTCTTCCATTAGGCGTGAGTTTGTTGGTCCCCCCTGGCACAATCCCCCAGGGGAAGTTCTATGAGATGTACCTCATCATCAACAAGTGGGACAAGACGACGTGGGTGCCGCTCATCATTTTATCTCCACTCTACTCGTCTGTTGTTACGGCCACATGGCAGAGTAGACCTCAGTCTGGCTTCAGTCAGGCGATTTCTCATTACATGGCTCACCTATAACGAACCATGTTTATTGTTTATGTTTACTGAAGGTTTGATATTCAGCGAGCCTCAAACACATCAATACCAGCAAGTTCCTAACCGGGTCACTACCATGATGTTGTTTGATAAATGAAGTTTGATGTTTTGGCAACTGTTGAAAATGCCCTAAGTGTGTGTGTGTGTGTGTGTGTGTGTGCATGTTTACAGGCTACCATCTGAAGGCAGTCAGACTGTACTGAGTCCTGTAGTGAGCTGTGGTCCGTCCGGCATGCTGCTGAATCGCCCTGTGGTTCTCACTTTGCCCCACTGTGCCCAGTTGGACACACCCACACCTGACTGGACCCTCACACTCAAGACACAGACCCACCAGGGGGCTTGGGAGGTCAGACAGCCTCTGACTAGTACTAAACAATAAATATCTCTTTGTATAATGTAACGTTATTGAACTGTTGATCTTTTCTTTTTGTTCAGGAGGTGCTGACAGTAGGAGAGGAGTCTCTGTCATCGCCCTGCTACCTGCAACTGGAGGAGGAGTGCTGTCATGTTCTCATGGAGCAGCTGGGAACTTACAGCCTGGTGGGCCAGTCCTGCCCTCCACAGCCCGCCTGCAAACGCCTGCAGCTGGCGCTGTTCGCCCCCCGAGCCCCCTGCCTCTCCCTGGACTACAGCCTCCGAATCTATTGCATCCATGACACCCCGCATGCACTGAAGGTTTTTCTTCTATTTGCCCATCTTTCTCATTGTTTGTTTCTTCAGTGCATCTCTGCTAATTTTACTTAAAACGGTAGGATATATTTTTAAAAATATGAATAAATTATGTAACGTTTACTTGTAAAATTCAGCAAAAATAAACCTCAGTTTGGTTTGGCCCTAAACAGCATACAAATGAGTCCAAGCCAAAGTCCACTGTATAAACCTCAAAATTTCTTAAATCAAAAACCTTTGTTTACATCATACTACTCACTAAAACACCCACACATGAACATGGGGAAACACATATAAAACAAATACAAACTCTATTTTCTTACTGCAGAAGGTAGTCATACAAATTGTAAGCAAAAAACCCCTATCATGAGCCAGCTAATCCACAATTTATCCAGCTAAACATACTGAAATTTGAAGACTTAGAGGATTAAAGTACAATACATATTATGCACAATGCAAAAAACTGGACAATTACCAACCAGTATCCGGAGGTTGTTTATAATGAAGGACAGCCAATACAGTCTGAGAGGAATAATCATATTTTAAAAACAAAGGACTCAAACAAATATTAAAAATCATTATCTGTCAGTTAGAGGAGTGAACCAGTAGAATACTTGTTTTGAAAATGCCAAATCATTCAGTACACAGAACAAGCTCAAAAAACTTTATAAGAAACAATAACAGAGTGAAAGAAAATATGAAATACAGCACCATTAAAAAACTCTCGACCCAACAGAGCGTGGGCACTCCATCCAGACAATGTTGGACTCAGTGATGTTAAATATTTTCCCTGTCTGAGTTCCTTTTGTGTGAAGTGTCCACAGACCAGCCAGGGTAGTAAACAGGAGTGTGCTGCGTGCAGCTTACTGGCATCACATTGCAGGATTTCTGGCTGCTAGAGCAAACAACTCTCACACGATCCCACTCCGAGGCACCGACTGAGTGAATGCACTGCACATTTTAATTACCCGTCTCTTTGAGAGCAGGTCTTTAAGTGGTAAACAACTCCATAATAAAGTCGATCAGATGAATGACACTGTCTTCTCTCCACACAAACCCAACCCCCCCCCCCGGTGCAGGAGGTGCTGGATGTGGAGAGAAGTTTAGGTGGAGTTTTGCTGGAGGATCCCAAGCCACTGCTCTTCAAAGACAGCTACCACAATCTGCGCCTGTCCATCCACGACATTCCTCACACTCACTGGAGGAGCAAACTGCTAGCCAAGTATCAGGTGAGACTCTCAGCGGACTCTAGATATTGAATAGTGTTCAATAAAAATCATCCCAGTAGGTCAGAAGACTATTTTATCATGAAATACATTGGACTGTTGACATCCAAACCCTCTGCAGCAGCAGTGAGAGTGCAGTCTGCATACTGTTTCTAATTATGGAAAGTCCCGGTATCAAAATTAAACATATTTCTAGTAATAAGACTCTCCCTGGTGCTGCTCAGTTAAACACATTCCAGAACGTTTTTTCTTTCTTATTAACATTGTTCTTTGCTGACAGGAGATCCCGTTCTACCACATCTGGAGTGGCAGTCAGAGACCCTTGCATTGCACCTTCAGCATGGAGAGAGGCAGCCTGGCGGTGTCGCAGCTCACCTGTAAGATCTGTGTCCGACAGGTGGAAGGGGAGGGGCAGATATTCCAGCTGCACACAGATATTCAGGAGGTATGATGACAGCCACAAAAAACACACCGAAAAAAGTTGCTGTAAAGACAAAAACAAAAAAAAATGCAACATATCTTCACTTCTCCTTGCCTTCTCTTGCAATGCAGACTCTGCCACCGCACTCGCCCCTGCCGTCAGGAGGCTCCTGCCTGCCGTCCTCTCAAGTGGGACCGTATGCCTTTCGTTTGCCCAACTCCATCCGCCAGAAGATCTGTGCCAGTCTGGATGTGCCCAGCGCCCGAGGATGCGACTGGAGGCTGCTGGCTCGCAGCCTGGGCTTTGACAGGTCAGACCAGACTCACATGCTTTACCTCACGTTTTAGCCAGAGAGCCCAGTGTTGATAGTCATAGTTGATAGTTGATGGTCCTGGAAAGGAGTTTAATTGTCTGACCTTAGCTGTACAGAGGTTATTTATTAATTAATGCTTGAATATGAAGCTCAGGAAGGTGGTTCAGTCGTGGTTTTGTTTCATCTTGCCAAAATGAAGCGGTACCAGTATTCGCAGCACACATAATCAGTGATTTGAAAATGTTTCTGATCAATAATGGAGTGTTTTGTTGTCTTTCTCCCCCTCAGGTATTTGAACTACTTTGCAACAAAGCCCAGCCCCACAGGTGTTCTGCTGGACTTATGGGAAGCTTGTCACCAAGCTGACGCAGACTTGGTCTCTCTGGCTTCCGCGCTGGAAGAGATGGGCAAAAGCGAGGTGCTAGTTGTCATGACAACAGATGGGGATTGTTGATTGGTCAAGGAAATGAAAAAGCAGGCAAGACCCCCCCACCCCCCAGCAAAGATGAAAATAAAAATACCTGCCTACGAATGTGCTCACAGAGCGTTTTGCCTCCTTCACATGTGCTATGTCACCTCGGCCTCATCTTCCTCTTCACTGTCGCCTGATCAGCCACTGTAGCTGCCCAACCCCACGAAGGACGTCCCATGATAACCCAATTGAGTGTGAACCCTCCAAAGCAATGTTGCGAAGGACACAAATCCAATTGGAGGGTGCAAGGCCGTAAAACAGGTGTTTAGTCGTCTGACCGTCCTCTTCAGTGATCAGAAATTATGCTCTGCTTGGATACACACAGCAAATCTTTGAGACAAACACAAAAAAAAACATCCATGCATTCAGCACTCACAGGAAAACACGGGCCTACCCGTGGTTCAGTAGCAGCAGGAAAGTGCATGATTTAGCAGCCTCTCAAATCATGGCGGTGGCTTTCGCTTGCTTCATGGTCATTCTGTGTGCGGCATTGAATGACGGGCAGCACCAGCCTGTCTGCAACTTCTTCAGGTTACAGACGCACGCCGACACAGACAAACTGGCCCTTAACCGGCTCCGAATCGGACAGCTAAGGATTTCTCATCTAACTGCCCCGACTGTTGGCGAATCGTACCAAGAGCATCCCCCTCGTGCTTTTAAAGGCTTGAGCACATGGCTTTGGGCTGACAATGAAAGCTGCCTCCTCTTGGCAGAAGGAGGGTGAATCATAAAGTTGGCGTAAGAATTTGCAGATAACTAGACTGAGTGACTCTTTATATTGTACCAACAAATGCCTCAAAGCCTTGGCGTACCATTCCGACTCGCAGGGGTGTTTCTCTTTCATCTCTCCTCGCATTCCTCTATCGCTCTGCCACACTGCTATCTGTTCGGAACAAACTGCAGGAGAGGTTCCTGGTTATCCCTTAAAAGTTTCCTTTGGGGAACGCTCTTTAAGTTATTATCCATATTTGTGGATTTTTTTTTTTCTTCATTGTCATCGCTTTTAAATGATCACATGGAACCTGTTCTGTCATCTGTGTGTCTTTACGCCACCGAGCTGTTTTATTTTTGATTCTAGTAGAGCAGGAGTGCACAGTGACAAACCCGTGTTTACTTGTTATTTTTAATGCTGCGTATCTATTCAAAATGTACTTTATAATCTGTAAAGCGTGAGCGCAGGTGGTCAGATGTCCGGATGAATACACTGTAGATGTTTTGCTTCTGCATTGCCACTGTTCAGATGGACATCACAGCACTGATTAGATGCTTGAATCAACTAGACAGCAAGGGACCATCAAATTTACCTCAGCACTCACTGCATTATGTTTCTCTATGTCTCCGTCGCTCCACGCATCGCCGCAAAAATTCATCATGCCCCGCCTCCTCTTTCATTCTGTTAACACGCTAACCTCCTTACCAAGCCACCTGCTTTGTGGTCAGGCTCCCCCACCTGTGTGCATTATCGATATTGAGCTGTCGTTTATTGTTCGTTGGGAGACGAAATACTGTCATTGCTAAACTTCGGTGTGTCAAAGCGTCCTTTTCTCCCCCATGGCAAAAAAAACAAAAACAAAAAACAAAACAAAAACAAGTGTTCGTGTCCGAAACCACAAAAAACCAAAACACGGGCAGTATCCCTCCCCTTCAGCAGTGAGAAGTGTCGCTGTTGTGTGTGAATGACATGAAAATGCAAGTGTGTGTGTGTGTGTGTGTGTGTGTGTGTTGATAAGTGGGTATGCTTGGGCAGGTGGGTGTGCACGTGCAGCACGTGCACGCGCTGTCATTTCTCTTTGTAAGTGCTATGCAAAGTACATAAGTAAAGCGAAGCATTTTAACTTCTACTGTTTCTTGGAACAATAGTTTTATTTTTTCACATCAGAGCATTGACAGGGTTTTGATATTGTATCCTGTGGTAGTTCAAGAATGTTTCTGGTGATGGTGTTCACAATCTGCATTGGACGAACAGGATCACGAGGGCCCAGGAAGCCAATGCTGGTGCAGCACATGTGGGAAGAGCAAAGCGAAGCATGAAGCAGTGGCTTCAAAACTAGTTGGGACAAACATCATGACCCTGCAGGTCTTTGCCCGTGAGGACATATCTGAACACGCCCGGTTCAGAGCTTCGGATCCCTGCAGTACTTCTTTCTCTTTTTTTCTTTCCTCAAATCTTGTTACAGAGATTGGCTAGCTGTAGACCACAGTGTTTATGTGTACAGATTCCTCGAGTATCCGTTGGATCTTTGGTCTCAGAAAGAGAAGAATTTAGCCTTTGTTCAAGAGGACAAGCGTTTTTACAACCAAAATGGATTCAGTGACATTATTTTATCTCTGTAAAGTACCAATTGTAAATAAACATCTAGCCTTCTTACCTGTAACTAAATATAATTTTTATGCAATAAATTATATTTCTTAGTTTAACAATTGTGTGTGTTTGGTTGCCTTTGTATGAAAGCAAACGTGGGAGCAGCTTCCAGGAATCGGGATGTGTCTGGACTCATCAGATTAGGCTGTGAGTCATGTGGTGAGTGTGCGCTGCAGTATGGTCTCGATGGCAGACAACACTTTGGCCCTGTTTCATTAGATGTTCGGCTAATGAAAGACTGATATGCCTCTTTTTAGTGATTAAGTTAACTGAACTTTTTATAGTACCCATGGTGGTAGGCTATAGCTGACTGCAGTTTCAACCCCATAAATTAGCCGTATAGCTGGATTTACACTAACATTTGAGAGAATAGTTAGGAAGTTGCCTCCTTAACGCTTTGGATCGCAATGCTTTGCGACTTTTAAAATCTGCTGTTGTTGGTACGATCTGACGGAAATGTCTGTGGCTCCTTATACACTTTAACATCAGACAGTGAACTGAAATCACAGGAAATCCCTGAAAGTCCTATCTGATTACGTTACATTTTTTTCTATGTCCCTTTTTTATACAATGCTTATTTTGGTATTTATATGTATTTTTTTCAACCTTACAGAACACAGTTTTTCTAACCTTGGACACTTAAATCATTATTGTATGAAACATGGAAATTTTCACTTCAAATGGGCTTGAAAAAAATGCTTGAACGGCATTACTTTGATATTAGCAAAAGGATCATTTGTAAGAAATACAGACCTGATGAACTGAATGATATAAAGAACAGCCATAACTATGGTTTCTTTGTTACTAAATCTAAGGGCTAGAAGTTTGATTAAGCATTATGATGATCTAGTTACCCTCCTGGCCATTCTACATCATAACTTTGATGTCAGTGACTGTAGTGAAATCTGGTTCAATGACAGAACATAAGTATACAGATACCGTAGGGTATAAGGTACTTTGATGGTTACACATTAAACAACAGAAACAGACTTGGCAGATCAGGGGGAGGAGTATGTATTTTTGTTGACTCATGGTATTCTCTAAATACAGTATATATGATGGTGAACATCTCATTGTCGGCGTCCTCTCTCGTCCCTCAGACTCTGCCTTTGACGCTTTCAAGATCAAAATTAGATTAAATTTTAAATTGCATATTCAAAACAAATAAAAAAGGTTTTATCCATGGAGGTCTTAGCATTGACTTACCTAAAGAGGATAATAGGAAAATGATTTCAAATGTGCCCAAATGTGTAGGTCCCTGGGTCAATTTCTTCCACTTGAATCACTTTCAACGTTGTACCCGTCTCAAATCTTCAGAGCCTCAGTTAACTTTGTGCAATGGGATCTGGTGTAATACCTCTCTAAGTGATCTCTTACAACTTAAGACTGTGGTCTAAGGGAAATGCTCCCACTAACCCTCTTTGCCATTTTTCCCACATTTTTCAAAAATGTCTGTAGAAATAAAACATTGTACACAAGCTTTACAATAGACTTTGTGACCTTATTTCAATTTTCCATCCGTCTGATATAAACAATACTAGGAGGAAAAACCACTTGTTAAGAGGCAAGACCCGTAAACTAAAAGCCACATGTTTTAGTGTAGCTTTTAGAGGTCCTCAGCTTTGGAATAAAAACTGATCATGCTGCTAGAATGTTGTCATATCCGTCTGTTTTTAAAAAGAACACAAACAAGTGGTTACTACAAAGATACAGTATGCTCAAACATAAATTATACTGCCTGACTGAATATTTTCAAACTACTCACTAAATTTCTATTACTTTGTCTCTGCCACCTGCCTATGTATTTAACTTGTTCAGAAGGAATTTGATAATCAAAAATGTATTGATGCGTTATCTCCAGTTAGCTTCTGGGCATTCTAGTAATACAAATCGGAGTGCTTACATTTGCACTCAAGCTGGAAACAAGAAATCATATGTTACTTTTGTACATCTCTGTTTGGTGTCTGGGGACTAATTCGTCCCTATTTCAATTCTAGATAGCTTATCAAGGTGTCTCATTTCACATATATTTATTTATATTCTAAAACTTTATCTATGTTACATTATAAATTGATGAATAATTTAAATTCGAACTTCGAACACTCGATTTGCTGTCCTACGGCGCCCTCTTCTGTTAAACTACTGGCATTTCATCAAAAGAATATTGCGGAAAGTTAGTTGTTGCTTTTTTTTATTAAGATTTGTGTTTAT
>KV751317.1:11445555-11485188 GCA_001698575.1 Mola mola
AATTGCTTGAAAAAAATTAAAGGGACGCTTTGAAAACATCAGATCAGAGGGGAATAAAAACAAAATAACATGTTGGATATCTATACTGATATGGACTGGGTAATGTGTTAGGAACAAAGGATGCCAGATTGTATGATTAATTAGAATAATTAAATTATCAACACACAGATGACTGAAGTGGAAAAATGATGCGGCAGGCTAGTCCATTTTGCTGAAATTTCATTGCAGCATTTCAAATGGTACTCAGTAGTTTGTATGGCCCCCAGGTGCTTGTATGCATGCCGGGGCATGCTCTTAATGAGACGACAGATGGTGTTCTGGGATATCTCCTCCCAGATCTGGACCGGAGGCCTCACTGAGCCCCTGGACAGTCTGAGGTGCAACCTGGCAGTGTTGGATGGACCGAAACATAATGTCCCAGAGGTGGTCTTTTGGATTTAGGTCAGACGAGCATGGGGTCAGTCAATGGTATCAATTCATTCATCCTCCAGGAACTGCCTGCATGCTCTCATCACATGAGTCCAGGGAATGTCGTGCAGCAGAACCAGAACCCACTGCACCAGCGAAGGGTCTGAAAATGGGTCCAAGGATTTCATCCCGATACTTATTCACACCAGTGGGCTGCTGGAGGTCATTTTGTAGGTCTCTGTTATTGCTCACCCTGTCCCTCCTTGCACCAAGGAGCAGATACTGGTCCTGCTGATGGGTTAAAACCTCTCTATGGCCCTGTACAGCTCTCCTCAAGTAACTGCCTGTGTCCTGGAATCTCATGCATGCACTTGAGACGGTGCTGGGAGACACAGCAAACATTCTGGCAATGGCACGTATTGATGTGCCAAAACAATCAGAAAAGATGAAGAGGGAAATTTTTTTACAAATGAAAGAAACAATAATATTTTTTTTAATTCTATTTATTATTATTTTAGAAAAACTGTACCGGAACTGGACGAAGCTAGACGAAGTTAGTAAAAATGATACTTCCGGTTATTGGGAGCGCCGTTCGAAAACTACGTTTGATTACTTTATTTTTTAGATTTTCGTTTGTGCAAAACACCATTTTGAGTGAGACTGTCGATTTTAGTACAAAAATACACACTTGTTGTTACTGTGCACACTATTCATTATGATCCGGTCTGTTTTAGATTTTCGTAGATGTATTGCGAAGGATTCACACCGGAAGTCTCCTTGTTGTCACCACTGATGGGCCACAGAGGCTGAGCGATGTTTGTTTGTCAGCTGACCAGAAATGAAGTTTTGCCGTGAAATGGATTTGTGTGTCAGTGAGCCACTTCTCGCGGAGACAGGAGCAACGGCCGACGAGTCACCATTAGTCAGGTATGTTTATGTTTTACTGAACGAGCTCAGCGTTAGCAGATCAGGTTAGCTCCGTCTGTGGGAACTGAAACAATGTCACCTGCTTAGCTAGCCTCTAATGTTAGTTTGCGTTCTTCACTATACAGCTGTATAAACAATAAACAAATAAACGTATAAACTCTCCAATAGCTACCACTGAAGAATGACGATAATAAATGTGTCTGTCTGCATCATTGACCCGAGGTAAACTGTTGTTCCGTGCAAAGCGTTTAATTGCTTTTTGGAAGCATCATATGAAATGTAGTTCCTCATTAGTAACACACATCTTACTTAAGTCTGCCTTCCTCTTAAATAGTTGTAACTTCAACATTTTGCAAGCAAATGTGCTTGTGAAAGCCGATTTGTGTCGGTAGTGGAAGTCCCATGACTGTGTCAGTCATGCTTCATTCCTTATTTTTAGGTGTGAGCTTGCAGAACACGTTTGAAGATGTGAAATAAAACTGTGCTGATTGCTGAATTCAGTCTGATGAATCAGACAATCACAAGGCTGAGGAGAAAAGTGTGATACAACACAGTCTTTAACTAATGGAGCATTGTTATGCTGCTTAAATCAGACAGTGCTGTGGGAGAGCAGTGAGTTCACCTCCACACGTTTCTGTCAGCAATGATTTCACAGCCCACCTTGATATTGTTCCACTGTGAGAGTGGACCCATTTGATGTTCCACAGTAATCGTGATCACTGTTTAATTGTGATCCTCTCATTCCCCACTAAGCAAGAGCAGCCGCTCCATGTTGCGTTTTACCTGATTTGGCATATGTGTTTATAAAAGCAGGACTGATCTCTGCCAAGGGCAGCACAGAGACCTCCAGACTATGGCTCTGGAACAAACACTCATTGTTTTCCTGCTAAACCACAAGTAAACGTAAGTACCAACCGAACTTCACTTACAGCAATGACATTATTTCCCAGTGATGTTTTTTTAACTTGTGTTTTTCTCTGTCTCCTTCGCAGTGTTCTGGCCAACACTTTACTTCATTACCCCTTTTTCTCTCCTTTAATTTTCGAACACCCTGTAATCTCGTGTGAGAATGGACGGCACAGACCCGGTGCAGCCCAGCCTCAACTCTTCCTATCTTCCGAATGCTCTTGGCAATGACCAAGCATCTGAGGATGAGGAGAGTGAGAACCAGAGTCCCTCTGCATCACTCTTGCCCAGACCCTCTTCATCACCTCTGGCTGTGCGCTACAGTCCAGAGGACACTTACTGTTTGGTGTACATCATCTTCTTCCTGATGGGCATCGGCTCCCTGCTGCCATGGAACTTCTTCATAACAGCCAAACAGTACTGGCTCTACAAACTGAGTAACCACACTTATCAGAGCAGTAATGAGGATCAACTGTCAGACCTCTGTGTGAGTGAAAGTGAAAGTAAATATAACTGTGTTGTGTTTATTGGGCATGTGTGTGCAGAGGAGTCTGCACATGTGTGTCATTTCGCATGCTTTTCATGGTACTGTGAGGGTCATGTGACAGGCGAGAGGACTGAGTGTCCTTTCACTCCTCACAGAGCTCTCCTGCAAAACATTTTTGCAATTAAGAAACGCGTAAAGACTTGTTGAGGAAAGATCTACGAGATAGATTTGCTTCAAATGTGAAATGTGGAATTTCATTTATTTGTTTAAAGAACAAAAATATCACAGAGGCTCCTATAAAAGAAAAATGTATTATTGCAGGTATGGTGAGCTCTTTCTGTCCATACACACCTCAAAGTAAACTGCAGTATTCTGTGTTGAGTTGAGTAAGCACACTTTCTTTCTGTAGGAAATCAGTCAACACAAGCCTGTTTGAGATAGAACAATACAAGATCGGAGCCAAGTTATTTTCAACAAGCTGTTATTCTGTGATTAAAGCTGGACTTTAATGTTAGTGACTGCATAAATAAAGAAGAAAAGGATCAGGGTAATTTTTATGTTTCTCCTCACTGCTATCACTTCCTCCTATTACTTTCTTTGAGATACTGTGTGACTGTGTGTGCACTGTTAAGCAAATTAAATGATGTCTTCTGTAACTATTTACAGTACTACTTTGAAAGTTATCTCTCCATTGCCTCCACGTTACCCTCAGTGCTCTGTCTGGTACTCAACTATTTCCTGGTTAACAGGTTGGTACTCACATGCAAACACACACACACAGTCATGCCACATTTGTGCTATCTGACCCTTATAGATTAAAGTCATGTCCTTTACCCTGTGACTTTGATTGGCTTATCTCTGTGCTTTGACCAGCCTGTGCTGGACTGAGATAAAGTAGAGCAAAGTGGATGTTTTTCATTTTGAACAGCATCTGTGCAGCACAGTGCATTCTTTCTCTTATTATTTGTGTGGATAAATAAAGCTTGTCTCAAGTTTATGTGCGTACAGTGGCTGTACTCAGTCAAACCAAAACAGTTTCAGAGCGCAGCACAAAACATCTGCTATATGTTGTATGTTTGATCAATCTGGCCTTGTATGTGTGTGTGTGTGTGTATTTAGGTTGTCTCCAAATGTGCGGATCCTGTCGTCTCTCTTTGTCATCCTCGCGGTGTTTGTGTTGACCACGGTGCTGGTGAAGGTGGATGTATCCACCCGGCGGATGGAGTTCTTTATTTGTACACTGGCCAGTATTGCCATCGTCAGTGGAGCCTCCAACGTCTTCTCTGGCAGCATGTTTGGGGTCAGTGGGCACTTCCCCATGAGGATTTCTCAGGCCCTTATATCAGGTACGGTTCACGTTCACGTCAGGGATGTCTTTCGTTTTCACTATTTGTAGTAATTACTCAGTATCATACACATACCTTTTGTGCTTTCATACATACATACCTTCATAAAAAACAATTGACAGTTTTCACTGTTACATAAAAATGTATAAAGGTAGTTATGGGGCAATATAAGGCAACTCATGCATCTCTTGTTAGTTGAGTACACATTGTGTTTTAGAATGTCCTTTGTTCCGTCTCAGGCCAGGCCATGGGAGGCACACTGAGTGCAGTAGCTTCAGTAGTGGACCTGGCTGTGGCGAAAGATGTGACAGAGAGTGCTCTGGCCTACTTCCTGACAGCTGACATCTTCATCCTGCTCTGCATCATCACGTATCTGCTGCTGCCCAAGCTGGTATACTCAAGGTCGGTAGAAGTCATACTGTTACTGTTCTGGTACCCTTACAAATACATACCCTACCTAGCAAAGCTGTATTTTAAATTAAAGATGCAGATGATACCAACACCCACTCATGTCATGTACAATTATCATTTTTTATTATCTTGTATTAAATACAGGTATGTCAAATTGTCCCGTAACAGTTACTGAGTTTGTGTATTTTAAGCAACAGCGAGGCAGTTAAAAATAAAATTATATTTTTTCAGTTAATGCTGTACCTAACACAGTTGGACTGAGTAATTAAGAAATAATTTTAAAGCTTAAAGGTGTAAGCTGCTAGAGTCTCATTCCCACGACATCAGACACTGATGCTTTGGGTTGGTGCCCAAACATCTTGCAAATTGCTATATTGCAATTATTAACCGGGGCCTGAAGCAGCATGGAAATCTAAAAATAAAACCTACTTTAATGTGACAGAATACAGAAAAGTCACCTTGTTCGTAGATTTTGAGTGATTTTGGTGCACTGATTATAAAACCTGCTGCCTTGTCTTTCTTTTCTCTCTAGACACTACATGCAGGCAGCAACATGCACAAACCCGGGAGTGATGAGCGAGGGAGGAGTTTCAGCAGAGACAAGGAGCTCTTCCGTCCCACCATTGCAGCCTATCCTCAGGAAAACATGGGTGCTCGGACTGAGTGTCTTCTACGTCTTCTGCGTCTCCATCGCAGTGTTTCCTGCTGTGTCTTCGGGGATCCAATCTGTCAACAAAGACAGCAGTAGCCCTTGGACCACCACTTACTTTGTGCCCCTCACCAGTTTCCTCCTCTACAATCTGGCGGACTTCTGCGGCAGGCAGGCCACGGCCTGGCTGCAGGTCCCCGGTCCTACCAGCCCGGTCTTGCCTATACTGGTGCTGTCTCGCTCCGTCATGGTGCCACTTTTCATGTTTAGTAACTACCAGCCGAGGGATCACCTCCATACTGTACTTTTCAGCCATGATGTGTACCCTATAGTGTTTAACTGCCTGCTTGGCCTCTCTAACGGATACTTAGGCACACTGCCAATGATTTATGGCCCAAAGGTGGTACCTCGGGAGTTGGCAGAGGCCACAGGAGTAGTCATGTCCTTCTTCCTCACTCTGGGACTGGCTGTGGGATC
This sequence comes from Mola mola, assembly GCA_001698575.1. NCBI lineage: Eukaryota > Metazoa > Chordata > Actinopteri > Tetraodontiformes > Molidae > Mola > Mola mola. Next base: position 11,451,167 of record KV751317.1, read on the forward strand.
TGCTCTCTCTGTGCTCATCGTGCATTGCATCTGATCTGCCTTAAGACAGAAACCCAGTCATTGACAATGCTATAGTGAAACTAGTATGACGTCCATACCCCGGTGTCGCTGTGATGTAATGTGAACCATATAATGGACTCCTTTTGCACAAATTTAATCACATAAGTTGTTATGCAGAGGATGTTATGAATACAACTTGAATAAATATGCAGATGTCAAAGAAGCACCACGTTGTTGGACTAATTAGCATGAATGTACACCTGCAGTCTGTAAATCTTAATCAGACTTTACACTGACCATTTCCAAATGTGCACTCAAGCTATTGTTCAATAGACAATAGGAAATAGCCACCATATCCTTGGAAATTTAAAAAAAAAAAAAAAAAGCTATACTACCATTCTTTTCTACTTGGTAACATCTTTTTAAAATCTTTTAAAATCCAGAAGTTGATTCTCTGTAGCAATGAGTTAAATACTTAGCAAAACTGACTTATGTAGTTTTTTTTTTTTTGTTTTTTTAAATTAAATAAACCACATGATTGCAGGACCCCATACACAATTCTTTTTTATAGAATAAGCTTACCAAAGGATATCAAGCTAAATATAGTCTAAACCAAAATATAAAAAATAAAATTTGAGTGGATTGAGAACATTTTTATTGTTAAAAATCAACAGGTCAACTGACAGTTGGCACAGGGATTAAAGCAGAACACACTAACTTTAAGAGGCTTTATGTGCGTTAGAATCAGTGATTTGTTAACAGTATTAGGAGTGCAGACAATGACAATGAGATGTAAGTAATCACATATAGCTGGGGGAGGGTCCTGAATATCCATCACAACACATCAGCTTTATACAACGTTAGAACACAGAGCAAAAAAACCAAAACAAATAGATCTGCAAAGCCCAAATTGGAAATTGTATGTCTTCTACTCAGTGCCACAGTAAAAAGCCAAGCTGCAGGCTACTGTACATGTAATCACTCCTCCCACCCACCTCACTTAAAACAATGTCCAGTCCCTTTCCACCATCACACGATCCAAAATATCAAAGGTCATTTACATATTGCATTCATGCAAGTAGATTTTAAAAACGAAAAGGACACAAATTAAAGTGGGAAGCAGCACTGCAGTATCTTTAATTCCCTACAAGTCAGTTTCCGCTTGTCTTCCTCTATACCCACACATGGCGTTTGCAGTGAATCACAGCCTGAAAGAAAAAGTGTTAGACAGGCCTCTCAGACCAAAGTGTACAATAATGAAACATAATGCAGTTTAAAAAAAAGGGAATAATGTGTCACAAACATCAAGCTGTCAAAACGTGACTTAACTACTCACATTGCACCGAGCTGCTGTCTCCATGTTTTTGCACCAGTAGTCGGGTCCCCAGCTGCACTCTTCTGTTCCCAGCAGCCTGTGCTTTGATTCAGGACAGGCTCCCACTTTCTAGTGTACACACACACACACACACGCACAAGCACACGCGCGAGAGAGAGAGAGCTCAGGTGCTAGAATGGGCTGTAATGATGGCCACATATCACATTTAATGCCCAATATGGAAAATTGACACTGGACTTATTTAATCACATTTCCTGGTTAGACAGGTAAGGCTGATAAAGTATTTTTCACATTACTCAAGTCATTAATTATGATCTAATAAAGTACTCTAGTTTACCATGCACACAAAATCTGGGTCAAGCGTCTGGATCAGCAGCTGGACAAGCATGGGCTCGTACTGTTCAACCAGCTGGTCACACTGTTGACAGACATACACAAGTTAATGCAAGAGTATCACAGTGAGGACGGTAAGAGTTACACAGGGTAAAAAGACAGCTCCTCACCTCAGTCTGCATAGAATCGGGCAGGAAGCTGCAAACTTTCCTCACAGCCTCCTTGATCACTGCCTCTGTAGAATTATTCTCTAGGATGCCACTGATGTACATCACAGCTGCCTTGCACACGTCGCAGTAGCCACCGGCTTTGAAATGTGTCTGGTCGAGGGTAACTGGAAATAATTGGCAAAGGAAAAAAAAAATAAACATCTCACACCTAACTGCATTTACAGAGTTGTTTTATGTTAGTATCAAATTAGTTCTAATGACTTTTGTGCAACATCTCTGCAGTCAGCAAAGCTAAGGCTTGCGTTTAGTGGCGTGACAACTTACCAACAAATGCACGGCGGGCTTCATTGCAGAGTGCCAGCACAGTGCAGACAGTCTTGGGGTCAGCCTGTTGCACCAGCAGCTGAATGATGGCCTCACCATAGGTCTCAATCAGGTCTTTGCACTGGCCACTAAGAGTATGCGGCAAATATGTGCAAACCTTCTCCACAGCGTGGATCACCTCCTCCTGAAATAGAGTAATGTTTCAGTGAATAACTGCATCAACAACAGCTTTTTAATTTTGACCAGTCATGCTGGGTAGATCTAGTAGCACATATCCCACCTCTGTGGCCTGATCCTCCAACATAGCTTCCAACTGTTTCATCACAAACTCACAGATGGCACACAATGGGGACTCACGGACGCGCACCATAGGCTGCAAAGGTGGGCAAATCAGTTGTACAACAGACCTGGGCTACAACACTAACGTTAACTTATAACACCATTAAGTACTGATGAGAGTCAGCAGTCAGGTGCTCAGCATGTCCTACCTGAGTGGGTTTGTCAGCGGCAAGCTCCACCTTGGTGGCAGGGAAGAGCTTGAGGGCGGGTACAGTCTTGGCAGCAGGCACCATCTTAGCAGCCGGTATGGCCTTGGGAGCCAGGAGCTTCAGTAAGGGAGTAAACTTCATAGCAGTGCAAAAGCCAGCATGGACACAGATGTCCTTGGGGTCCTGAGGGCACAAACACAAAATTATATTAAGGTGCAAAGCCAAAGGTCTAAAAATCAGAATTAACGTCACATCGCATGCTGTTAGCATAATGTGTACTAATCTACTATTCCGCTGCATTATCGCCCATGCGATATACACAAAAACACAACTAATGCAGCTTATTATCATCACACACACAGCAACACAAACCCATGACACAAATAACCAACTCTGACTTCCATCAAATAAGATCAGCCACAGCGCAATAAGGATAGTGTTTTGATGACAGCCACATCAATGTTAGTAAAACCAGTGCACGCTGTGCAAATTAGGTCACAAGATTAATTAAGCACATGTTAAATATGGCACTGCTGCATGCACCTTTGATGTCAGGAAACAGGAGAGAACCTTAATGTGGCCCTTCCCTGTACAGTTCCAACAGGCATTTCATAGGCAAGTCACAAGCTATAAAAGCAACAGTGTCCAACTTAATTAAAAAAAATAAATAGTCTCATTCAAAAGTAGACCACCGTGTAATGAGGCTCTACAGTGTCACTTGAGCAGTGCTGGGGTGAACAGCACAGTTAAGAGCTGAGGTTTAATAGAGTACAGGCGAACACAGAAAGACCTACCTGTTCCTGGTAGCAGCACACAAAGCCCAGAGCAGGAGAAAACAAAGCAAGACAACATAATTGAAAGGTAGATCAGTAATACAAGTAAAAAGACAAAAGGAACATGGGGGGAAATTTAAAAACAATACAAGGACAGAAAGCGATTTATAGATGAGAATATATTAAAGTCAGCAAGACAGGAGATTTTTCAGAACATCCTATGGATTTAGCAATGCCAAAACATGTGAACTAGAATAGACTCATTATTATGACCAATTCATTAAGGTCATTACTAATTATTTAGACTGAAGTGACCATTTATGTTATAAGCCTTAAAAATGCAAACACAAATGGCTTCCCTGGACTTCATTTAAAAAAAAAAAAAAAAAAAAAATCAGTAAAGAGGTTTGGAACTCACCATGGACAAGAGCTGCTCAACAACAAGCAGACCATACTGGTTGACATATTCCTTGCACTGCAGTGAGGGGGAAAAAAGGTTAATATACACAAAATAGAGGGAGGAAAAAAAAAAAAAAAAAAAAAAAAAAAAAATGTTTTTGCACTCCTGCCAGGTTCTCACCATCTGAGCCAAGGACTCGCCCAGCAGGTCACACTGGCTCTCAATATTTTCAATAAGAGTATTGACAAATGAGGAGTTTGACTTTGCTTCTTCCTGAGCATCAGTCAGGAACTTGATGCAGTCCTGGCACACGTCACCATTTTCCTACAGGAGAGGTTAAATTCAGGGTTAAATGAAGATCAGGTAGAACATGTTGTTCACCTGGGTGGGGAAAAAAAAACCCAAAACGCATCAATGTAACTGCTTTGGACTCGCCTGTTTGGGGATGTCCTGCTTGGGACTCTCCTGAGGAAAGAGAAGCAGGGGCACATTGATAAGGAATGGAGACACGCGCTGGGAAAGGTCAACCTCAGGGATCTCATTGGACATCAGCTGCTCCTGAACCCGAGCCAAAGCAACCTGCTGAGACTGACACAGTCCCATGGCTCCACACACCACACCAGGATCCTCCTTTTTAAAAAAAAAAAAAAAAGACTTAGCACAACCCTTCCCACATGTTAGTAACCTGCAAATTATACTCACAGCCCAAAATCTGTTACAATTATGGTGTCAACCGTTTTATATTAATGTTTGTTCAAAGTCTGTAACCGTTAGTTACCTCACATGAGCAACTTAAAATGCCCCCATCCAGTATAACCCCCCCCTCTCTGTGCAGGTTCAGGCCTGGTGATGATGATATTTGGAGGGCAGCTCCTGGCCTATAAACTCTTCAGTGGCAACTTTGTCTATCCAATTGAACTACAGAACTTCTGATCAACACAGCAAGGAAAGCGTTTAACTGGCTCTCAGGTTAATCTCATATCCAGATACCTCCTGTTGGATTCACTATTCAAACATTGTGCCACAAGGTTCATGTTAGGAAAATACCTATTTATATATGTAAATTTGTTTAACTAATAGTCAGATTCCTTCTTGTATAAATGGCCAGATGTGTATTCAACAGTTGTTTTTTTTATTTTTAACATTATGTACAGTTTAAATGTTTTGTATGTTTCTCTCTCACCTGTGGCTTTCCATGAAAGACTAGAAAGAATCTTGCAGTAAGTAGTAAGTAATGTCAGTGTTTCATTTGTGTTATGCAGCAGATTGTACTGTGTAGTGTGTGTGTGTGTGTATATATCAATCTATCCATAACTTTGGGTGATCCTGTTCAAAGGTCAATTAAAAACAAAGAACTCAAAAACGTAACCTCCATCTTGACAATTTGATGACCCACAAAGTCAGAAGAATTTAAGAAGGTGAATGAGAAAAGATCTGTTTTTTTTTAATTCACAGGATCTTAAAGTCTTTTTTTTCCCCCCAGAAATTGATGCAGCAGGTGAGAGTTGAAATTACAAAAACCCAATGCTCCCAGTCATGAGGTCCTTTACACAACGATGACTTTGTTCCTCTTAGACTTCGGCTCACTTCCCCATCAATAGCCCTTATTCAGCTTGCTGCACTTTGCTCACACTCGTCTCTTAAGACACAGAGGAGCAGATCGGCCGTTTTACTTAAGAGCTCCTCAGCTGGAAGCTACCCTAACCCAATAAACGAAGATGCGAGTCAAACACCCCGCTTATTTTGCTTTATTCTTACAACCCAGGAGCACCTACCATAGGTTTTCAATCAATATTTGAACTAAATATAGGCCAAAATGTGGATAAACAGTTTGATGGTGCTGACCAGTTCTCCAATAATGATTCCCACAAGGATGGGGTAGTAGCTATCCACAATCTCCTTGCATTCTGCAGTTAAACCTTGATCAGGGATGAGCTGGCAGGCCTTCTCCAGGTACCCAAGAATCTCACCCTGCAATCACAGGAATAAACGGATATCGATCTTAGGATGTGCCAGTATATTTAAAAGTTACTCATTTCATTATCAACAAATGTCTCAATGTTGATCAAATTGTATTCAAATCTTACCTCTGTGCCATTGTCCTTCAGTATCTGGCCCACCACTATCAAAATCTCTTTACACAAGTCACAAGGAACAGTTTTCTGAAACCAGACAATTCAAACAATTTCATTCAAAATGTGCAGAATATTATACAACAGGCTTTCAGGGCGTGATAGACTTCAAAACTATTCTTAGAACAAGGGGAGGATATAAACAATGCGTTCATAGGACAAAAAAGTCTTACCATCTGGGGCTTATTCCATACATTCTGCTGGCAGTGAGTTACGGCTCCACACAGAGAAGCAGTCTTTACATTGTGACACCAGTAGGGGGGGCCACGAGCACACTGCTCAGTCCCCAGCAGGGGAGTCGCTACGGCTGCAAAACCGTCAAAAAAAAAAAAAAGAAATTAGGTATAATTTCATTCCTCAAGAGAACTTTCACTAAAGAGATCAAAACGTGAAAAAAGGAAAATAAGGCAAGAGCAGAACTGGTCTCATTCTCCATGTTAAGACTTCAGTTTATTCCTTTAGTAGGCGCCATCCCACTTGTTTTGACTCATCTAGAGTAAATGTTTTAACAAGTCATACACGAAGATTTCCCCAGAATTCCTATCTCATCCAATCTAGTTTAGCTAGGGGAAAATTCAAGGTGGACAGTTTCCTCCTTTTGTTAATGTTTTGACCAAGTTAATAAATTCTCAGTAGAAAAAGATAAGCACTCAACCTGGACCCTACCAGCTGAGTTTTATTATGTTTTGATGCTGTATTTTTTTTTTTTTTTTTTTTTGAAAGTGAACTTTCATCTCTCAAACCTTAAACATTAACTACTAAAATTTAGCACTAAAGATCTCAAATGTATTGAAAGTGACGCAGCACAGTCAGGGTCATATGGGATTTTCATTCAGAAAGGCACATGTCTGTTCAGTTTAGGAGAGGTTCAGGTTGAAATTTCAGTTGAGAAAATCAAAGAAAAACCACAGAACATTTGTTGGCAATACTCTAATTGTTTGCCGTCAAGGAAAAGAAAAACACACCAAAAATCCTATCAGTTCAAATGTTAAGCTGTTTGCCTCTAAATGGAGTCCGCCAACATTGATAATCAATGGTTTGGCATATTACAAAAATGCAAACAAAAAGATTTGAAATCCAAGTTAAGTAGAGAAAGCATTGTGGGGAAAGAACCTGCTTTTTAGCACTAGTTCCTGTTTTCACTCTCACTTCTTTAAAGCCTGTCTGAGAAAAAGCAAATCATTTCTACCTCAATCTCAAGAGGTTTACACAGAATATAATACTGATCGACATTAAGAGTCGCAAACCAACCCACTGCGAGACCCCTCCTGCTCATTATTCATAGCAGCGGTTATTGGGAGTTTCACTGCAGGTTGGACCCTCCCATCACCCGTCAGCTTGAGTCACATGAGCAGTCAGACAAGCTGTTTTCAAGTAAACACAAGGCTCCCATGACAGGACCGTCCCACTGTACATTTTTAGGAGGCAGTATTGAAATGTCCACAGCAAGCGAGTCAATGTGCAGCAGAAAGGATAAGACTGTCCATTTCTACTGGCTTTATGTAATCACATTTAGCACGAATAAGAAGTCATCGTATAGACAAAGGCTTTGTTGTAAGAGGGTTAGTTACCACAGCAGTTGCAGCTATCAAGAAAGTTTTATATTTATTTGAATGTAATTTCGAAAATGAGAACTCAAAAAGTCATAGAATGTGTGACTCATCATCACATGAAACAAAGACTCAAAGTGTACAATCAGTGAGACAGCTTAAGATCAGCAAAAATACATTAGATGTAATCCTGCTAGAATGTTATGACTGACACCTGATCTTGTGACATTTAGCAAAAGGGAATGTAAAAGTGCAAAGATGAGTGCAGCTTGTTTTTTTTTTTTGTTTTTTTTTTTAAACCAGAAGCCACTGATAAGCACTAAATACACAAAGCACAAATACCACGACTTTACAAACCAATACTGCCTCCAGACTGAAAGAAACCACTTCTGCCCAGATAGATTAAAATTTGAATTTTAAACCCCATATTTCAAAGGCAATAATGCCAAACCCAAATTATACAACTGAATAAATAAGCTGTTCTAATGGTCTGTGCTGTAAGGCAGATTTACAGTGCTGCAACAACAGGATCTGTTTATGTCTCTGACCTACATTTGTTTCCCCAGGTCATAAGGATAAACTAGCAAGGCCATTAGTGGCAGGTGTGTATGAAGACAAATACAGATATCACTACAGGGGAACAAAAACCAAGCTCTGATATTGTGCTAACATGGAAAATGAAACCATCTTCTAACACCAAACCAGTTGATGAAATTAGGTGGTCAAACCTGCTAACACCTGGGTCGCTGAGAGAGAGCAGAGTTTAAAGATGAAAGAACAAAATGCATTATACCCGGAGGACACCATGCTAATAATAATGAACGGCTTTATCTAACTAACTTAAGCTTAGCTCTCCACGATCAACTACCTCTCATTTCCCCTTTTTTTCCCAGCAAGGAGAGACACCGACATTAATGCCGTCCAAAATTTTACCTGCATGCTAGTGCGCCGTTGTAATCTGTAGCTAGCATTAGCTGTAGGCTAATGCTAGCGGGTGAGTAGGCCAACAATAACGCCTGTAAACTCCGAATGATAGAAACTGGTCCGTATTCGCGTTGTATAATAATAGCTACGATTATATTCAAACAATGACTCGTTTTTTGTCTTACAGAATTTGGACCAACAATTGTTTGCCGAGGCTAACGCTGTTCGACACGCTTCCGCCTTTTCGTGTCAACAAGCAGTTACACAACAGAAACCGTGCTTTGCGGCGAAATCTCCGCGCTGACATTCGTCTGCGCGGGGCTCACCTGACGACACGAAGAGCAGAGTTAGAAGCAGCATGACTCCGCTGTTTCCCTGTTCGTCTGTTTCTGTGTCGGTGCGTGATCGGCTGGGGGTGAGCTCGTCATTGCGGGGGGACGGGACCGCTGACGCCTTTATGGTGGCTCACTGTCAGCTGACTGCTCATGTGACGAGCCGCGGCCTCGGTGCCTCTGGTGACGGCTGATCCAGCGTGTAAAACGCACTTTAATTCAAACACAACGAAGCTGGTGAAACGAACAAGTGAGGTTGTTTTTTTAAAAAAAAAAAAAAAATAAGTTAGTCACTCTGCTCTATGTTAACACCAAACCTCAGACTGTTACTGATTGCAGTTTGTTGCAAGATTCAACGTTAATTTCTATCCCTTAAATGAGATGTGTCTTAATATCGTTCATGTAACATTAAAGACATCAAAGACAAAAAATACCTCAGCTTGCTCCTAAATCATCTGCTTTTTTGTTTTTATGTGAAAATCAGCAGTTTTTGTTTCAGCAAACTGCGTGCACACGCATTTTCACCAGAACCTCCACTTCTAGTTTGAGGTTGAAAGCTCAGCAGTCAAGAAAGACTTGCAACTGAAATAGAAAATGTTTTTTTTTTTTATTGTCACACAACATCCAAATGTAGGTTAACAGCTATGCAAAGCGTCAAAGGGCAGGGGCGTCATCCTGGACATCTTATGGATATGGGCTGTAAAATCCTGTAAAAAAAGAGGAATCACACATTAAGTTGGGTTACGTGAGAGCAAAGTCAGCACATTATAAACTCCAGAAACAGACGGTAACAGACACATAAACACATTTTAAGGTTGCACCGGCCTTTGCAGCCTGGCTGATACCGATGTTTTAAAGACAATGATGCATTTAAATGCAGTTAAAAATATGCCAATGGTGTACCAGGTGTTTTGGTTTTTAAAATCATAAACACCAAAGTTGTGACAACGATATGTACAGAGTATGAATTGTACTGCAGAAACAGCGCTCTCTAGTGGACAAACTATAATAGCAACACAGTTTTTAAACTAATATTTTTGTACCTTTTTTACGGCAACAGTTTATCTGGCCAATAGGAACACACAGATATGTAAAGTTGCCACATGATCGAGCATATCAGCACTGATCATTGACTCTGAATAGACAATATCTGACATTACTGAGTGCAACATTTGACATGTCAACTCCTGGATGTCCATTTCTGTGATCTTGTAACCTTGTGGTGGAATGCGTGTGTTTTTGACACTCTGCCTCTAGATTACAGAGCTCTTCTCAGCGTAACAGACATTTCAATGTAAGGATCCGAAGTCTCTGGGTCACTATGTTCAGATGTTACCTGTAAACAGTACGCTTACAAGGACCTGTCAGCCCGCAGCAGCAAGTCTTTGTACAGTTTACAAATATCCTAAATCTTATCACACAATTTGAGGATTGATTTGTAGATTTGGACATCGCATCTATGATTGCATCATAGCTTGGTTGAACTAATTTGAAAATTTAAAGAGAATCATTGCATTTTAGATGAAATTCGCCAATGCAGTGGCAAAGAATTTCCGTTTCCTGTTTCGGACTTTAGGTCTTTATTGCACTTGTCAATTCATTGATTAGTCTACCGATAAAAACAACACAAATTCCAATAACTTTTTTGGTTCTTGATCAATTACTTATGCAGAAGCAAAGGCGTCACTATGAACTGTGTCTTGTGATTGGACCTTCTCAATGCGTTGACACTTTGCAAAAAAAGAAAAAAAAAAAATTAACATTAAAACATTACTCAGTACACACACATCTTTTTGGTATTTCGGTGCATCTGTCTTTATCCCCTGCAACTGTTCCTTACATGTTGTCAGTGCTGGGGGGCCACAGCAGTTGCTGTTGGGGACCTGGGCCTCCTTCTTCAGCACGGTGGGCCTCACCACGTCCACATCGCGGTGGAGGTGGTCCAGCAAGCCTGTGACGATGCGGGGGGCAGCGTAGAAGTCAACTAGAAAGTAAGTCCCTCGGTTGTGGCTCTGGTTGTGTTTTCTCATGGTGTAGGGCAGCGTCCTCTCTCCGAGGTTCTCCAGGTCCCTGACCAACGCGCCCCGCTCCATCAGAGTCTCCACAGTCCGCCGGAGAGCAGCCGCCGTCTCCGGCCGCTGCATCGCCTTCAGGATCAGGGCCAGTTCGTAGCGAGGCATGGATCCGGCAACAAACCCACGATTCAGACCTTTCAATTCGGGCGGATCCGCGTCGGTGTCATTGCCAGGTTCCTGAGTACGGCGGCGACCATGTTATGACACGCGGGATGGGAGGCGATGACGCATAAAACATGCGACGTTTTTATTATCCACAAATAAAAATGTTGCTTTTAACCAATAAGACGTTTCACTTAATTATTACAATTATGAGCCTGTCTAATAAACAAATACATTTCCATTCTTATTTGTATTTTATTTGTAAACTACGTGAATAGCAAGAGGAAAATGGAGCGAAAATTGAATTCGTAACAAATTATTTTTTTCTAATTCTGCGCTGGGACTCATTTATTTTCTATTCATTAAAAGTACCTGAATTTTTGAATATCATATGATCTAAGATATTTTTTCTTGAACAAATTGCACGTTCAACAGATTTTCACATGAAAAAAATATAGTACAGAAGTTATACAATTTACCGTGGGACTTTATTTAAAATTTGGAAATTATTTTTGATTTATAATAAACAGACAAAGTCATTGATACATATATGAACAAATTAAGAACGGGGCAAACAGAATAAACAAAGTACACAGCTGAAAAGTTTTAGCAGTATTCTTAGTTTTTCCTTTCTAAAAGCTAAAAATTAAGGTTTAGAGAGACTAAATTTAGCCTTGTGGGTATGGTATTCTCCTAAAATGATCAACAAGTTAATTATGAATAAGTCTTTCTCAAATGATCCACAAGCTCTCTGGCTGCGACAAAGCAGAGGATGTGGGAGGAAGAAAAGGCCTGAGTGAATACTCCACTGGTGTTTTCAGCGATCTGTCGTTTCCTGAAGACTTCATTCATACATTTTTCTTTACAAAGATTGTGCTAGCAAATAAAACCCAGCAATGATCAGACAGTGCAACATCAGTCACTTCAGTTTTGAGATGATCAGGTACAGAGTGTATAACTTCTCCCAAAGGTTTTCTTCTAATTCAGACAAACTTGATGAGTCGACCAATGTTTAACAACTTTTATTTATCTTCAAGCCACCATTGTTAAACAACGTTTTCGGTGAAAACTGAAACAAAATAATACACTTCACTCTCTTGGTACAATCACATCCTGTAAAATTAACAAATGCAACACACGGCCTCTATTTACCATGAAAAGGATTTGCTAGTGCTGAACAGCAATCTTATCTTATTACAATTAAACATATACACAGTACTTAATATGTGAGGTCCACATACTGTTTTGCCTTCTGCACAGAATTTTGGATCTGTGTGGATATCTTTGCTCTCGACTCTTTCTTCTCTAAACTAATACATCACTCAATACAACTCTTAATTAGAACAGTGGGGTGTGCAATCAATCAAAAATAAATATAAACTTCACAGAATATTACTTACGTAGTAATATTACAATCTCGTATGTAGAACAGTAAATTATTTATGAACACAATCAATAACTTAAATTCAAGACAGTTACAGAGAGATATTTATGTGATGGCTCTGACAAATACACCTTATATTTTTCTCAGTTCTACTTTCATTAAACATTTTGGAATATTAATCTTTTTCTGAGTTTTTTTTAAATTTAATTTGATATTATATTCTTATTCCTCTTTTCCCATGATTTCCCCTCATATTGAAGCTACTGTGGCCTGTTTATTCATTTAACGATAATTATGATCTTTCATTTTTGACAGTATTAAAGTTTAGCCTCTAGCTTTTTGAGCAAAACATTTCACCTTTTACGTATTTTGCAGGTAAGCTAACAGTAGTAGCACAATCAAGAAAATTTAGTCCACCAGAGACTACAGACAATAATTAACTTTTATCTTGCTGTATCTACATGTAAGCTATATATTTTGTCCTGTAAATAATCAAATTGAACTTTCTTATTTTGAGCAGTTCAGCTACATAAACGTCATCATTACGCGCCGGCGCACATGCCCACAAGTGACGCTAACGTAGACTTCCGTGCCTTCCAGGAGGAGCGTGGTGAAGATGGCGGCGCAGAAAACGACACCCAGCGATCTCTACAAATGCGTGTACTCGTTTCTGCTGGAGAACAAGTTCACCAAGGCGGCCCAGCAGTTTCTGAAACAGACTAAAGTGGTAAGCGAGTCGCTCGGCGTGGTTGACAACATAATGGCCGTGCTGTTTGAAGACGCACAGCAGCACGATGGTCACCTGTAACGCACCGGCGTTAGCACGTGTAGCGTCGGTCTCGAGCACGAGCTGTGATTCAGCTGCTGTTTATACTGTGTTAGAAATGTGCAGAAACTGTAGTGTTGTTAGACTGCGGGAGAGAATAATTCGGTATATATCACTGTAGGGAGCTGCGGCAGCTGTAACGAAACGGTAAAAACTTACACGTGTTGGATGTAAGTGTCCCTTTATGTTCACGTGTCTCTTTACAGACGCCACAAGATCAGAATGAAGAGAGCCTCGTCAACATCTACAATTTCTGGGTGAAGTGAGTCACTTTAAGTCTATTTTTTTCCTCTTTAAATGTTAAACTTGGATTAGTCAATAATTAACAATTGCAATTGAAAATGTGACCCAGTCTGATTTGACATGTTTCGTCTCTGAAGTTCAACATTAGGGGATAATTTAACAAATTAAAAACAAAAGCCATTTTAGAGTAGATTCTCCCATTTTAATTCCACTTTGGCTCTTCCTAGGTCTCCCGAAGCCAAGAAACGAAAAGCTCCTCCCAGTAAGACTGGAGCTACAAATGGTCCATCAGCCAAGAAAGCAAAAGCCAGCACGCAGACTTCCAGCAGCGAGGAGTCGAGTAGTGAGGAGGACAAAGCTGTTGCTAAAGTACCAAAGGCAGCCCCCACAGGTAGCATCATAATATTTTGCACAGAAGACTGATACGTATTCAGTTATGTGTCACACTGGGGAGAAAAAAAAAAAAAAATCCTTATCAGATTACATTTCTGTGTAACTCTAATATTTTTGCACAAAGACTGGTACGTATTCAATTTATGTGTCACACGGGGGAAAAAAAAAAAAAAAATCCTTATCAGATTACATTTCTGTGTAACGTTTTTTTTTTTTTTAGCAGCCAAGGTAGTTCCTGCCAATACCACAAAGGCTCCTGCAAAGGTAGGAGGAAACACCCAAAATGGAGACTAATAATCCTGAATTGAGTCATTAGTGCAAGTCTATGGTTGTTGTAGTTTAATAACTAGTAAAAGAGAGTTTCTGTGCACAGGCTCCTGTGAAAACACCTGCTGCTCCACCTGCGAGGAAGAAAGACAGCAGCTCCAGCAGCGAAGAGTCTGACTCTGACGATGAGCAGCCTGCCAAGGCCCCCGCTGCAAGTGAGTTTATGGACAGAATTCATTATTACAGTTTAGGGGTGAGCAAAATTTAACCAACGATGAAAATACATGTTGTATCTAACTTTCTCTGAATAAATAGAAGCCAAGGCAGGTGCTGCCACAACACCCAAACCAGCCGGTGCTGCTAAGGGTGCACTTCAGAAGAAGCAGGAAAGCAGCAGTGAAGACAGTTCCTCGGATTCTGAAGATGAAGAACCACCCAAGGTATGCTCAAGAACCTGGCCACATCGTGAATGTGTTTATTCTAAAATAATGTACAACAAGGTAACTCGAATGGTACTTGTAGTTAATTTAAAGGAAAATGAACTGCTAACTTAACGTGTCCTGATAGGCTCCAGCAGTCAAACCTGCAGCCGTAAAGGCGAAGGCAGCGGCTGAATCGAGCAGTGAGGATTCTTCGTCTGAAGAGGAGGCTCCGCCCAGCAAAAAGCCCAAAGCAGGTGGGTTTTTTAACTGCTCAGCGGCGTCCCCACAGCATAGAAATTGATGATGTGATACGAGAGAAGTGTGGTGCTGGAAATTGCATGAACATGTGGTGAAGTTTGATCGCTCTTGCAATGAGTGTATTTACATTCACCGATCAGACTGCTGCATTTATTTGTTTCTAACACGTGACTGGCATTCCCAAGTCCAACAGTGCTATGGAAAAAATATCCTAAATACTTTTTTACTTTTTATTTGATTATTGCTTATTAAATTAGTTAGTATTAGTATTTTGAATATTTGCCATAATCATTCAAATTAAAATAGAAGAATGAAACATTTTCGTGTCTATGTAATAAGCCTAAAATAATTACATTTTCATTGTTGTAAATAACCAAAATCACACTATACTAATTTTTTGAAATGCAGTAGAGTTTTGAGAAATTAATTCTGAAAATTG
Organism: Mola mola; assembly: GCA_001698575.1. Classification (NCBI taxonomy): domain Eukaryota; kingdom Metazoa; phylum Chordata; class Actinopteri; order Tetraodontiformes; family Molidae; genus Mola; species Mola mola. Next base: position 11,466,338 of record KV751317.1, read on the forward strand.
AGCGGATTCTGTCTGAACTCGGTCTGCTCCGTGCAGGTTGGCTCATTTGCGTGTCATGATGATGATTTCCTTTCTCTTGGTAGGAGTGTACAGTGCAGTCCCACCTCCTACTTCAGTCCAGAAACCTGCCGCTGTACCAGCAGCCAAGAAGGTTCAGGCCAGCGACTCCTCGGACAGCAGCGATGACAGCAGTGATGAGGAAGAAGACAAGAAAGCAGCTGGTGAGAGGAGCACAAATTTGTCAGCTTGCAGTGTCCATGCTTTTAATGGCACATCTAACGGCAATGTTATCCTTGCAGCAAAACCTGCAGCAGTAAAGCCCACTGCCGCCAAACCAGTTGCAGCCAAACCTTCTGCAAAGAAGCCAGAGTCCAGTTCCGATAGTTCAGGTAACGATTAAAATCCCAGACAGTCATTTTCTACCCTGTTATTAAGTCGCTGTGAGATTCTTTTTTTTAATGTCCACATTTGTCCAGATTCAAGCTCAGATGAAGAGGAGGCAAAGAAGCCTGCAGCTCCAGTCAAACCTGCCCCAGCCAAGGCGACAGCTAAACCTACACCTGCCAAGACAGCCCCGGCTAAAAAAGACGCGTCATCAAGCTCAGGTAAGAGACAAATGATTTGATTTGATTTTTAGCATCTCAACAATCCATGAATTGATATTACTTGTGATATTGGGCTATAGAAATAAAATTGACTTGTACTTTGAATTTTTTTTTATTTCTCTAAATCCCTGTGCCTGTTCCACCAGATAGTAGTGGGATCAAGGTAGCATTATGCTTTAGTAAGTTATGCCATAACTTCTTATTCAACTGTGGTCATTTTTGCCATATAGTTGAACTGTTATTATCCAGAGAGGTATTTTTCTGGCTGAGCCTTGTGTCACTGATATTAATGGGATGAATAATGATAATAAAGAGAAAAAAAGATAGTCAGTAGAACATTCTTTATCTGGGAACCAGACAGATCTGCCTCGTTTGGCAGATATGCCTCTCCTTAGGTCTGGGTAGTTTTGCTGGTTTGGTCTGGTGTGTAAGCTTAAACCAATTTTATTTGCTAAATCTTGCCAGGTATAGGTTGAGAGAGGTAGCAATACACAGCTAATTAGCAGAAGTTTCTGGATAACTGATCAGCCTGTAGTTGAGAGTTGTGCGCACAGTACGCTACTCCAACTAACTGGAGAACAGTCAGAGTTGTTGCAGATTATCTATTTCATATGCTACAAAACGTCACTGAATCCTTGTTTTGATCCCTTCAGAATTATTGCAGGACAAGGTGTACATGATAAACAGGAGTGTACGTTTATGTCAGTTAACAAAATGTTTTATTTACTCATCAGATTCAGATAGTAGTTCAGAAGATGAGGCTCCAGCAAAACCTGCAAACAAAAAGGCCGTGGCACCCAAACCTGCTGTTGCTTCTAAACCCCCAGCCAAGACGGCAGAGAGCAGCTCTGATTCCTCTGAAGAGGAGGAAGAGCCACCAAAAGCCAAGCCAGCAGCTAAACCATCTGCTGCCGCTTCAAAGCCTGCTAAACCGGTCACAAAGCCTTCTGCAGCAGAGGAGAGCAGCTCAGACTCTTCTTCTGAGGATGAAGAACCAGCTAAGGCTAAGCCGTCTACTCCGGCTTTAAAGCCTGCCAAACCTGTGTCAAAACCCGTCTCCGCTGCTTCAAAGCCTGCTGCAGCAGAGAGCAGCTCAGAATCTGATTCCTCTTCTGATGAGGAAGAAGAACCAGTTAAGGCTAAACCTGCAGCGATTCAACCATCTACCCCGGCTTCAAAGGCTGCCACTCCTGCAGCAAAGCCTGCTGCTGCAGCAGAGAGCAGCTCAGAATCTGATTCCTCTTCTGATGAGGAAGAAGAACCAGTTAAGGCTAAACCTGCAGCGATTCAACCATCTACCCCGGCTTCAAAGGCTGCCACTCCTGCAGCAAAGCCTGCTGCTGCAGCAGAGAGCAGCTCAGAATCTGATTCCTCTTCTGATGAGGAAGAAGAACCAGTTAAGGCTAAACCTGCAGCGATTCAACCATCTACCCCGGCTTCAAAGGCTGCCACTCCTGCAGCAAAGCCTGCTGCTGCAGCAGAGAGCAGCTCAGAATCTGATTCCTCTTCTGATGAGGAAGAAGAACCAGTTAAGGCTAAACCTGCAGCGATTCAACCATCTACCCCGGCTTCAAAGGCTGCCACTCCTGCAGCAAAGCCTGCTGCTGCAGCAGAGAGCAGCTCAGAATCTGATTCCTCTTCTGATGAGGAAGAAGAACCAGTTAAGGCTAAACCTGCAGCGATTCAACCATCTACCCCGGCTTCAAAGGCTGCCACTCCTGCAGCAAAGCCTGCTGCTGCAGCAGAGAGCAGCTCAGAATCTGATTCCTCTTCTGATGAGGAAGAAGAACCAGTTAAGGCTAAACCTGCAGCGATTCAACCATCTACCCCGGCTTCAAAGCCTGCCACTCCTGCAGCTAAACCATCTACCCCGGCTTCAAAACCTAGCACTCCTGCAGCAAAGCCTGCTGCTGCAGCAGAGAGCAGCTCAGGCTCTGACTCGTCCTCTGAAGATGAGAAAAAAACAGTAAAGGCTAAACCAGCTGCAGCTAAACCATCTACCCCGGCTTCAAAGCCTGCCACTCCTGCAGCAAAGCCTGCTGCTGCAGCAGAGAGCAGCTCAGAATCTGACTCCTCTTCTGATGAGGAAGAAGAACCAGTCAAGGCTAAACCTGCAGCGATTAAACCATCTACCCCGGCTTCAAAGCCTGCCACTCCTGCAGCAAAGCCTGCTGCTGCAGCAGAGAGCAGCTCAGGCTCTGACTCGTCCTCTGAAGATGAGAAAAAAACAGTAAAGGCTAAACCAGCTGCAGCTAAAGCATCTACCCCGGCTTCAAAGCCTGCCACTCCTGCAGCTAAACCATCTACCCCGGCTTCAAAACCTAGCACTCCTGCAGCAAAGCCTGCTGCTGCAGCAGAGAGCAGCTCAGAATCTGATTCCTCTTCTGATGAGGAAGAAGAACCAGTTAAGGCTAAACCTGCAGCGATTAAACCATCTACCCCGGCTTCAAAGCCTGCCACTCCTGCAGCAAAGCCTGCCGCTGCAGCCGAGAGCAGCTCAGACTCTGACGACTCCTCTGAGGAAGAGGAGGAACCTGTGAAACCCAAACCAGCAGCTGCTAAACCACCTACTCCTGCCACAAAACCTGTAGCAAAACCTGGGGCAGCAGCAGACAGCAGCTCTGACTCCGACAGCTCAGACTCTGAGGACAAGGCAGCCAAACCTGCAGTCAAGAAAAAAGCTCCAGCAGCGACAGCAAAGAAAGCTGCCCCTGCTGTCACCAAGGCCAAGGCTGCAGCTAAGAAGGCTGAAGAGAGCAGCTCCGACTCTTCGGACAGTTCTGATTCAGAGGCAGAGTCCAAGCCTGCCCCTGCTAAGTCTGCAGTTACCAACGGCAAGGCAGCCACTCCAGCAGCCAAGGCCCCAGCGAAGCCAGCAGAGTCCTCCTCCAGTGACAGCAGCTCGGAAGAGGAAGAAGAGACAAGTAAAAGTACCCCAAAACCTGCCACACCTGCAGCCAAGTCCACCCCAGCTTCTAAGGCTAAAGAGAGCAGCAGCTCCTCAGACAGTTCATCTGAAGAGGACGAGGTGCCACCTAAAGCAGCCACGGCACCCACTACCCCCACAACAAATGGTGAGTGTCTAATATTGAACATGATGCGGCCATTTACCAAATGTACCAGGTGAACCCCACGCATGCATTCTACATCGCCTTTACTGGTCTTTTAATTGGGCCATCATTTTATACGTCTTAGAACACTGAAGGTGGATTCACAACTGGCTTGTTTTAGTGGGCTTCAATACTTAAAATCAGTTAGTTTGGACTGACGATAACCTTGCAGCGGTAGTCTTAAGAAATGATGAAAGCAGATTGCTAACTCATGGAACACTACAGATGTTCAAAAGCAAACACGGTAGATAACGGATGTGTGGTTTAGCACAATTTCAAGCGCTAAACTACTTATAAATCCTTCTGATAGTATTTAATTAGGAAGAAATCATATAATTGAACCATTAGAGCCATAATTATGCAAAGCCTGTTAATATATATCCAATTCGGTAGGTCAAAAGCTGTGCGCATAGATTAGTACTTCATGTAGTTAGTCTGTTCACATCCCACAATCATTATTTCTATTGAATTTCTAGTGAGTTAGGGGAGGGCAGTATATTGAATATACTCGATGTACCGCAGCTCATTAAATAACTCTATTGCGACCATCAAGTACAAATTGTGATGCGAATGTTTCAAGCCATAGGGACGAAATTCACTTTTGAGTTTCGCTTCTCTCGCTGCCCTCCTGATCCGCTCTCACAGCAGATGGCTCGCGCCCCAGCCAATCCAGAAAAATCTCCTTGGCACATGCGCGTCAGAACTTGAGTGAGGGGAAAATGGAGAAGAACCCATGCAAGTTTTCAGTGTTCAGAATCGAGTCATTTGAGTTATTTGTGATGATAACGTTGTCAGTGGTTTTTCAGCTTGTAAATAGTATAATAAAGTGTCAGCATTTGATTGCTGTGAGATAAGGCACGGCGTCTCAGGGGAAACGCGTGGAAACTGTGACAACCCAGTAACACAACTCTCATAGGCTGTCTGTTTATATTACGGCCCACGGGACTTAAATTGACTGGTCTTGGAAGGTGCACTGATTATGGCAGTTAACTTGTCGATACTGGTAATGAGCTTTACGGGTGTGTTCAAAACTGGACCCGTGCAGGATTCTTACCATGTGTCAGTGGTTTGGATTCGGATCATTATATAGGTTTACATAATGCCATTATTTATTTTCATTTGTTAAATCTTATATGTGCAATTATCTTGTTTGAAAGAAATAGTTAAAAATTGATAATAATTTTAGCTTGATTGTGTTTTCCCCCTTTTTGTGTGCAAAAAAAATAGAAAACTAATGAATAAATGGTAACCAATGCAGACAAATGTTGCAGGGACTAGTGGAATCATCACATTGGGGCCATCTTATGCATAAAAATGATGAATTGTACATTTACGTGCTTTAGAGGAGATTTTGAAATATTGCGCTTTATATATATCAGGAGCACAAAAATACTACACACACAGTTGGCCGTGTTGATCCTGATGCAAAACGACAGCCAAACTCAGTGAGTCTGTTTAACACCACCTTTTACTCCTCTCACTTAGTTTAAGCGCATGTGAAAAGGAACCAGAAATATAAGGCAACAAAATGTCTTTGAACTTTCCTTCAGTACTAAGATGTGAATCTTTGGGATGTCTCATTTTGGATGTGATTCACAATTGATTTTTGATTCAAAGCTGATTTTACTTTGTGGCAAATTGACTTTAGTCCAGTGAAATTCAATATGCAAGTAATTGGCCTTTTCACAGATATCAGTATCGGCTTATATGTTACTAATATCGGCTAACATGAAAAATGTGGTTTTTAAAGAACCCATTGCAGAAACAGATGAGATGATTTATATTAAATTTCCACTGAGTTAATTACTGTTTCAGTGCACTGCTATTATTTAAGTCAGTTAAATTCATTGCTAATCTGTAAAGTACTCTGCCTCCATTGCATATCTTTGTTACAAATATTTGATAACGTCATTTTAGGGATCATTATGAAAGATGTGTCTGTATGTCAGCCAATATTGGGACTTATTTACTCCCGTGTGTCGGTATCGACTCCAAAAGTGTCACCTCGGTCAGGCTTTAATTTAAATGTCTGAGCTTTTTAAACAGTTATGTAATGAATGGAAACACCTGTCTCCTGCTGGCGTGAGAGGAAAAAATTGAGTGGGAATAGATTTGCTCTGCAGTTATCACTTTGTGGAGTCCTGTGCAGGAGTTTTTATCTTGACTGACTAAGAAGTGAAGTTTATTAAGTACTCCTTATTGCTTCTTTGCTTAAGTTATTCTGAGTGAGTAGAATTATTCACATTTTACTTCCTGTTCATCTGGTTAATTTAGTCCTTAAATTATTAAAACTGTGAAGAGACAGGGAATTACAAATTAGAACTCCAGTGTGTCACACTGTTTACTGAGTTCCATCTTCATTCCATCAACATCACATTAACAAATTGTGGTTTGTATAAAGGGAAAAATGTAAATAAGTTTTTCCTTTCTAATATGAGTAACTTTTTCCTGCTGTGATTCATACAGGTACCAATGGAAAGAGAAAAAGAGATGAGGAATCAGAAAATGAAGAGGAAGACACTGATGTGAAGACACCAAAAAACAAGAAAGCAGCAACGACACCACAGACCTTCCCGAAAGCCAACAAGAAGGTAAGACACGTTGAAGCCTGAGTCACCAGTGACGGTTGGGATTTCTAAAACAACTTCAGCCAGATCTTGTAAAAATGAAGGCAGCTGCAATTGTTTTCCTGAAGGGTAAATTCCTTGATGAGGATAATTATTTGTCTTTCAGTCCTCCAACATACCATTCCGTAGAATAAGAGAGGAAGACGTAAATGTGGATCCCCGTCTTGCAAACAACTCGTTTGATGCAAAGGTGAGTTCAGTAACCAGCGTGAACATTGTTACAGCAGCAGAAAACCCCAAGAGTGCTGTGGGTGACCCAGTAATTCACCGTCAGACAGCACGTTTATTTGTCTTATCTGCTATTTCAGTTGGGAGCCAAGGGGGACTGGGGCCAGAAAGCTAACGACGTGCTCAGGTTCACAAAAGGCAAGTCATTCCGCCACGAAAAGACGAAGAAGAAGAGGGGGAGCTACCGCGGCGGGGCCATCTCCACCTCGGTCAACTCCATTAAGTTTGACAGTGACTGAGCGCCGGCTCACAGCCACCTGAACTGTACTTTACCTGTGTGATCAGGACTGTCACTTGCCTCCTCCTCATATAAATATCCCCCGAGCATCCCCATCCAGCTATAACCCTCTGCAGAGAGATGTGACCTGTAGCGCTGAGCTGGCACACACCTTTTTTTTTAGCTGACATTTGTTTAATGGACTACATTCATGCGATCTCTGAAGCTGTAGTCAGTGGAACGATGAGAGAAGTTCCAGCTGTGATTCAAACTGTAGGTTGCCATTATTACCACTTATAGCCACTAGGTGGCTGCAGGCCACCTGCTAATGGTTAAAAGCCAGTGTATGTGTGTCGGGTACCCATATTTGCTTGTTTGGACTAAAACCTGTACTTTACTCTGAAATGACATGTCTTTTTCATTTTGCTCTAACAAACAATTTCACTTATCTGTGTATTAATGACAGCCATCCCTCCTGGCAGGTTCTTTATGTGCTGAGCTTAGGCTGATTTTAGTAGATTGCAGGGATTCTTGAAAATTTGTCAATTTTTATTTGGCCACATTTAAATGTGGAGAGGATGTATGCTGGGGGTTTTGTCTTTGCATTACACAAGAAAAACTGAGTTTTATACTGTCTGTATTTATTACGTTTTATTCCATTTCAACCTTTATGACTTCTTCAAGCCATCTCAAAATTTTTTCTGGACCCAATTTGTATAAGGTTATTAAGTTCAGGTGACCCTTGTGAAACCCTCTGTATCAGTTCAACATTGAAATTTATTAATCAAATTCTTTGGAATGAGCCATGTTTTCATTTATTTGACTGTACTGTATGAGTTGTTGTGTACCTCTTATTCTGTCAGTTGTTATAGCAGTAATTAAAGACTAAAAAGAGTAAATTTTGACAAATGGAATAATGATTTGAGGACTTTAAACCCTTTAAAATCTCACTTGTGTTCATGGTTTGTCATGATGGAGCAGAAATTAAAACGGCCCACCATGTATCAAGAGTGAAACAGACATCAATATCTGCACCGACATCGACTGGACAATAATCTATGCAATGTTATTGCAGCCACTAGACAGGTAGTTCTTTGCTGTGGGACTGACTACATAGTATGAGCTATCTTCTACCTCATTCCTACTTTTTTTTGTTACATATCACAGCTCTTTTTTTCAAAGTGCATGCATGCAATTGGGAACTATAACTTCATAATGTTCCCTGTACTTTTGATTATACATCTGTAGTTGTCCACATACTGTGTAGTCTGTGTATTCCAATAATTGCACAAGTTGTAGAAATATCCTACATAATTAGCTATTGTGACTTCTGTCTGTGCTCTCGGTAGCTCGGACTATTTGACGTCATAACAGCGAGAACGCCATGCTGATTGTAGCATACAGCACAACGGAACCGGATGCAGTATTTTTGCGGTATTTTTTGGCATACAAAATCATGTAAGTCTGGGTATTGTAACACAGGGTAATAGCACAACATGTGACCTGACAGCTGATCAGGTGCTGGGGGCAGGTTTGAGCATGGATGTGCTGTGTTGTATAACACAATAGGCTTGTCAGGAATTATTGCTCTTTTAGAAAAGGTAGGGGACCACTAATTTTTTTAAAAAAAAAGGGGTACTCCAACAATTTTAGTGTAACACCTCCATAAAATTTAAAGATTGCGCATGACCAATTAAAAGTAATGGTGGTAAAAACGAAGCTGATGCTGAGATAACTTTCTAGTCCCTCATACAGGTACTCCATGAAGGTTGTATCCGTAGTTGTTTAGCTGATCAACTAGTAAATACACCAAAGATGGTGTCCGTCTGAGCACGGAGTTTTACATGTATAAAAGCTCCATGAATCAAGTCAAAGTAGAGTCATAATTGATTTGTTTGCACTTGAGATGTGCTGTCAACTGTTTCACAAATGTTTCTTATGGAGAAAAAACTGGAAGCAAGGCCTAGCAGCCCTGTAGCATCAGGGTTCAATGATGCGTTCACGGTTGGAACATGGTTTGACTACCAGACTGCATGGATACAGCATCAGGGGTGCAGCCTTGTTCGTGCCTATGAAAGCTGCTCAGTGGCGCATGGAGCCAGAAGCTTTTGACTTGCCTGGTATAAAAATATCCAGATCTTCTCTATTACCAAGGCTCATAGACAGATTGACTTCCTCTCCGGATCCTCCTCCACTAGCTTGAATGCACTTTTTAGGATTGGACCGCACACTTCCCATAATTCAAACCCAACAACCAGGGTTCTTTTCTGTGACTCAAAAGTTAAAACAACAACAAAGTACAGCAATTTTTACTGATGGACTAAAAACTAATGTTACTTTGTTACTAGCCGTTTCGTGCTCTTTGTTTCAGGGTTTTCGATTACATACCGAATGCACATGAAGTGAAGAAAGATGTTTCTTTTATTTTTCACCAAACAATGAGAGCATCAAGAGCTGGTAGCTGTAAAGGAGCAGTGTCACCTGGCCTGCTTCTCCAGAGGCAATGTTGCTGGTAGCAAATTAGAATCTACACAGCTACTACAGGCTGCAGGAGCATTTAAGATGTTAAGTACATGTTCACATCAAAGCATTCATTCCCATGATTTATATTAAATCACTGCTTTTCTTTAGGTTATGAACTGTATCCGTTGACAAATTCTTTATAGTGCTGTTAAATATATTTGGTTCTAACGTGATTGTAAAATCCAGATGCTGTGGAAAGAAAATGGCAAAGGAATACCAATGAGAGACCCTTTAGTCTAATCCCTGCTTCCTTGCAATGACTCCTGAGCAGCTCTTCAGTCTGTCAGTCAGACTGTGCGTGACGGAGCCAGACAGCTTGATTCGAGCCAATGTAGCACAGTGTGTGTATGAAAGGGCTGCAGGACAATCTTTGAATGGGCAGCAGACACTGAAGATTGGACATCCTGTCCATTTCACTTGGGTAAAACTGCTGAACACTCCTCCATATAAACATTACCGTTGTTTTTTTTCCTCTTGGGCATGCACTCAAAGTCACTGTAGAGAATCAACTATGAATAGATTTCATTACCTGTGACAAGACACTTCTTTGGTGCTTCTTGATTTTTTTTTTTTTAACATAACCTCCGCTGTGCTTTTCTCGGAGAGAAAATTGTGAACAATGTAGGACAAGATACAAGTCAAACAGAACATTGCCATTTATGAAAGAAGCTCAATTAGTCTCAAATTAATAAAAACATTTAATACAGCAATCCTTTCAACATCCATGTTATATAAAGTATTTTAATTGGCAATAATATTTTGAAGAATACACAGTTGTACACAGTAGGCAAAGATAGGCATCATTGATCCTATTCATTCATTATTCATTGAAACTGAATAATAGGAATAAAGATGAAGCTTGGAGTGAACAACAGGGTCTGTCAGTACAGAACAGACTTACTGCAGGGTTTACACAGATAAAGTTCAAAAAGGTTTGAGTACACCATGTCTTCTTCTTCTTCTTCTTGCCTTTTTAAGTAAAACTTGATAAATGTATAGATAATAATAGTGCAGTTTATAAGAAGTTTGGGTCACACACTCATCTGATGATGAGGCATTCCTCTACAGAACATGGCAAAAAAAACAAAAAAACTTTGTAGCTCTAAAAAGGCCCTTGACACCTTGGACAGGCATTCAATGGAACCTTTTAGGTCACAGTGCACTGTGTCAGCATGTATTGATAGTTGGAACTACTGCGACATGCATTAATGATAGTTGATGCCCCTCGGAACTGCAGTCCTAATGAGTGTGTTGCATTATCTGTCTATTTAAATGCTTCAGACCTGTTGAAGGGGAGTGTCTCTGATGATAAGCTTGTTTTCTCTCTCCCACGCCTCCCTTTTCTGTTATGTCTTTGGTGTGGCAAAATCCCAGGCAGTATCCTGGGCACACTTCCACATGGCACGCACCAGCCGTGTGAAGCCCATGTCTTTGGGTTTCTCCAGCCCACGCATCAGCCGCTGCTTCATGATGGCTATGAACTCTTTATTGCTGAGCTCTCCGTTCCCTTAGGGAGACAGACGGTGGACAGGAGAGATGATGAAATAACAGAAGAGCAGGCGATAACTAGTTATTGGCAATTTCTTTGAGCCTGAGGCTTTACCGTCACAGTCGAACAGAGCAAACACCACGTCGCACACGTGATCCGACAGCTCCACTTTGGCTACAGTGCGAGCCACCTGCTTCATGGTAACTGAGAGATGGAGGGAGGGGAGCACAATTAGAGAGTTTCACCACGTGTGATATGGAGTAATATAGGTGCAAGTCACACAATCCAACTCATAAACGGCCCATGTGGACAACAATGTGTGCAAGGCAAGCTGCTCATGATCGATTGCAAGCAGGGCTCCTATTCAGTCTTATCTCGGAGACACAAGAGACAGAAGGAGCTGCGAGGAAGAAGACACAGAATCAGGACATACAGATAGAAGGACGCTGACAGAGGAATAGAAAGATGCAAGGCCAGAGGGGATGGAGGTGTACAGAATATGACAGAAAAATGGAGAAAGAGACCAGCAAGCACAAAAAGGCCTGAGAGTTGTTTCTGAAAAACGGTTATAAATGAAATAAGATGATAAAAAAAACTGCATACTCTCAGCCAGTGTGACTGATTATCAGACTTTAAGGGCAGACAAGTGGAAGAGCATAGAGGAAAAAATGGAGTATGAGAAAGAGGGAATTGGCCTGGATGAAAAGAATAATGAAATCTCACTGCAAATAGTGCCGAGATTTTGAAGAAACAGCTGAATCACTCGACCGAGTGTCTCATTGATGGCCTTCTTTTCTACCTTTAAGAAAAAGACAATGTGCAGTTCCAGATAGCCCACTCACACATGAAAAACTGTCCTAAAAGGGTGTGAAATCATGGATTTGAGAAAAAGGCTCCTGAAGGCTGAAACAAAAGAAAAAAACAGTCACTCCTTGAATAACTACCATATTGTAAAAGCTACAGTTTCCTGCAATATAATATAATAAAATATAATGCACTGAGAAATTCATTAATTGGACATTAATTGGAGTAGTCATTTTGAATGGCAGCTGTAGACTCAATCATGGGTGAGAATGCAGTGTCAACCATACTCAAATAAGAGTCTGATATAATGACTCCTAAGATGTTTATTCTCTTGTCGCTTAACTATAAGAGTCCAACTAGTTTAACAAGGGTTAGCTATGATTGAGAAAAAATTCTTTTGCTGTCTTGCTCACTTCCCCAGTGTTAAAGAGGGAATACTTCCCCCCAGTGATGACGCTAACACGTGTCAGCAGGCATCAGTAGGCTGCACAGTCAACTAAGAAGTGGGATGTCATGTGTGCATGTTAGCGGTTCTGGGATTTAAGCACACGCTTTCCTGCAGGCCTGAAAGAAAAGGCGGCAGATGAATGGATCGATGGGCAAAAAAGATGACAAATGGCTGAACAAGGACTAGGAGCGAAGCCAGGCAAAAAGAGATGTGGAAATCGGATCCTGCTGGCTGAGTGTTAACAGCTCTGAGAGGGTGAAACTGACAATGGTTGGGGCTAAAGGGGTGTAATTAGGAAGACAGAGTGAATGTCAAGGGGAAAAGGGCAAGTGTGAGTGTACCTTTGTCTATGGAGGCTCCAGCCATGTGGTAGAAACTCAGAGCTGTGTCCACGTCGTTCACGTTTTTTAAGAAGGTGAAAAAATTCTCCACCTCCTCAAACGTGATGCCCTGCAAAAAGGAGAAGGAGAAGGAGAAGGGAGAAAACAAAATAAAAAGGAGGGTGAGAAATCTTTTAGCAGAGTCATTGGAGCACTGCAATCCTGTGAGAAATCAGCAAAGTAATGTCATAACAAGAGCTGTGACTACACTGTGACATTTTGGGAGCAGCTCATCAGCGTGGCACAAACAACAGGGGGAAGTGGGCAGTGGGAAGCGACAAAAATGGATGAACAATGTGCCACGGATGAAATGGGGAACAGACGGGCTAAAACACGTGTGCATGTACACACCTAAACAGACTCACAGCTGCCAGAGTGCTGATGAGTTTATTTGCAAAGGAAAGTGGGCAGCTGGTCTTCGGCAGTAAATAACACTTTTCTCATTTACATCACAGCATGTTCCAACGCTGAGAGACAGCAGGATAGGAGAAAAAACTCACTGTGGTTTAATTCCTTAGGGAGACACCAACTCTGGCAGCACCCAGCCTGCCTCTTACCTTTGCATTGGAGAAATTGCAGCTTTGCTGCTTTCAGTTGTATTTTTTTCTGCTAATCACTGCATTTAACCACCAGACTCGCCTTATCATAGCTCAGTTTGACATCTGTGATAATGTATACCAACATGATGCTAAATATTAAAAAAAAAAAAAAAAAATGGTAATGGGGTGTATTTTGCTGCAGCACCTCTGGGGATCAGATATGAACAGGTGTAACTTCAGTAAACTGACCAATGGGGCTCATTATATTGAGGCAGTACCAGCATGAAACCAAGGTTTATTTAAAACTCCGGCAACCGGTGAACATACATTGAGGTCAGCTTCAAGCCCTCTACATCTCAAATACTTTTAAATGTTCCTTCTGTTTGCTCCGTCCTAGCGGGGCCATTTTACTTGCTTAGATCAATGTGGTGGTGCTTGGTGTAAGAGTCTAAACTTTTTTTTTTTTTTGTAACAAGTCTTTCATGATGCGGCTCAGTCGGAAGAATAGTATAATGAATAAGTCATTGATAGATAGAAGAGAAAATTAGGAGGATAAAACTTGAAGCTTTCACAGTGTGAGGCTGAGACACTGACAGAGGAAGGGCTTGTTAAGAAGAAAAGATGGAGGACTAATTATCCCTCTCTGCTTTTGGTCACCACATATAGAGGCAGTAGAGAGTCCATCTCTTTAATAACATCCTTTCCTGGTTTTATCTCTCACAATGTCTTGACACATCTGTCAAGTATTCTAGCAAGTAGGCTGGTTTGTTAAAACCACCAGATATAGCACTGTATACTGTATTTCTAATCACTTGTCTTTGAGGTGCATGAAAGTGTGAATGAAAACACAGATTTATCTACCTGGGCATCCTTAAACATCTTCTTCAAGCCCTTCTGCATCTGTTTGAGCTTGCGAGACTGGACGCCACTGTAGGCCAGTAGCATGCCCCCGAACTGTCTCTCTGTTATCCTGCCGTTCACAGGATCATTCCTTTCAAACTGGAGGGGGAGAAACAAGAAGAAGATTGAGCACTATGCAGAGGGACAAAAAAAATTAATAGCAGTGGGATGGGCCTGGGAAGACTGGAAACAGTAAATACTGGTGTCAGGCTTCAAGTTGAATCATGCATGGACTCAGCATTGGTGACATTAAATCTTCATGCCTTCTTTTTAAATACAATGAGCCCCTAGAGCATGGCTTTAAAGCAGTACGCCTTGGCTTAGTCAGGTCAATCGCAACAATTTATGTCTGAAGCTGTTCTGACAGCCACACTGCTCCCCTCTCTCTGACCATGCCAACCTCTCAAAATGTTAATTTCTCAGTCAGAGGCAGCCGATGACTTAGGCAAAAGCCTCGCAATGAATATGTAATGGATGACCCGACCATTCAATGCTTCTATCTTATGTGAAATCATATTAAACTAGCAATAACTGGTTTTGTGGCCATTGGGGACAGTGGAAAACGCCTGTAAGAGTTGATATGGTAATGGAATGGTATGGTGTTTCTGGTGAATTAATGGATGTATGTCTAGAATAAACTCTCTTTTGCTCTTTATGTTGTTCTCCACCAACTCCTGAGAGAAATATTTAATTCTTTAGTTACTTAGTGCTTCAGCAGCTTGTGTGAGCTGATTGGGAACTAAGGTTTTTTTTTTTTCCTGAGACCTTTTCTCTGAAAATAGCTGCCTGCTTCCACCAACAACTATGACGTGGTTAGAATAAACTGAGACAATAAATTTGTGGGCTAGACAGCTAAAAAACGAGCTGAGCTGAAACAAGCAGTACAGAACAGTAAAGCTGTCACATTACTTTCATACAGTCCTTTGATAAATTGATATACAATTGATTATATCTGCTTTAAGGACAGTAACTCTTGTTATTCTGACATTTCTGTTATTTTGCTTGGGCATGGTTTTGATAAAGACATCCAATTGGTTTTCTTTTAAATTGTGCATCTGTGCATTATGGAAATATACATATTATACTCATGAAACCAGATGGCAATTCTAGCTTCCCAGTGGGAATTCATTGGAATGCATTACCAAAAACAAGAATAAGTACAAAATAAAGAATTTCAGCTCTGGGCAAGTTAGAACCCATTGAACCCAAGTTAGAACCCATTGAACCCATTGACAAACAAACATTGAATGTGGTACAATCCACGAGTTAGAAAGTGAAACTTTGATCAAAAGGGGGCAGAGAAGAACACCTACGTCAAGGGTCTACTGAACCTGTAGTTACTAACTATTCCATAGTTGGCTTCATGGAAGATGGTTTAAGACACTTTCCACAGATGATCACTTAATGTCAGCATTCAGAAACAGCTACAGTGTTCATTAAACACCTTTTATGTGATGAACAATCAAGACTACAATACTGCTGTATAATCATGGAATTCACATTGAAGTGGGAGAAAGCCAACAGCTCTCTTTACATATTATTTTCGCCTCCAGATGTGGTGGTGATCGGCCAACGTGGCCTGTAATGCACGTCAATCGGCATGTGTTGAAACAGAGTTGGTATCTCAATGGGAGCTCTCAATGAAGGCCCTTCACGAAAGAAGGGCCTTTTAAATATACAGTGTTCCGGTGTGTGTATAGGCAATTGCTCACAAGTTTTCCAATCATGTCTCTGTATTTGAAACACGAGATGTGAAAACATCACACACGTACACATAGTAGACGCAATGTACCATGAGAGGTCTGCTAGCATCAATAGGAACCCCCCCCCCTCCGCCGTACATTTCCTGTGGGTCTGAACCTTGGATAGGCAGCAGCATTCAAAGGGAATTGTTGGAGTGAATTACACTTCCTCTGTGGTTGTTTAAAGTTAAATACATGTCTCAGTCTTTGCTGTTCTTGCTAACACACTGATTTTGTTTTAGAAGAAATCCCCAAAAGGCCTTTTGTTCCTTTGCCTTGTGGATGTACAGTTAGGTCCAGAAGTATTTGGACAATGACACAGTTTTTATTATTTTGCTTCTACACACCACCACAATGGATTTGAAATAAAACAATCAATAAGTTATCGAAGTGCAGACTTTCACCTTTAATTTAGGGCATTTTATACACAGTAACTCCATTTTCAGAGTATCATATGTATTTGGACAACTGGCTGATGAGCAGTTTCATTGCCAGGTATGGTCTGTTCCCTTGTTACTTCAAGACAAATGAAGCAGATAAGGCTGGGAGTTGATTTCAGGCGTTGAATTGGCATTTGGCAGCTGTTTGACTGGAGCTATAAATATGAAGGAGGATAACAATGCAAGTGAAGGAAGCCCATCATTAGGCTGAAAGAAAATCTCTAAAGGGAGATCACAAAAACTTTAGGAGTGGCCAAATTAACAATTTGGTACATTCTTAAAAAGAAAGAATGCCCTGGTGACTTCAACTACATCAAAAGGCCTGGAAAACCACAGAAAACAACCAAACTGGATGATCACAGAATCCCTTCCTTGGTGAAGAAAAACCCCTTCACAAATTCAAGACAAGTCAAGAATACTCTGCAGATGGTCGGTGTATTATTGTCGAAGTCTACCATCAAGAGATGCATGAATGTAAATAGAGGCTTTACAACAAAGTGCATACCAATCAAGAACAGGAAGCCCAGATGAGACTTTGATTCCATAACTTTTTTAAAAATGTTTTCTAGCAGATTCTTTGGACAAATGAAACAAAGATAAACTGGTATCAGAATGATGAGAAGAGTATAGAGGAGGACAGTACAGCTCATGATCTAAAGCATCCCACATCATGTGGCAAATATGGTGCAGGCAGCATTATGGCATGGGCATGTATGGCTACCAATGGAACAGGCTCACTGCTGCTTACTGTGATGATATGTGCCGACAGAAGTAGGAAGATGCATTCTGATGTGCACAGGGCTATACTCTCTGTTCACATACCTCAGTGCACCAGTCAGGTTACGGTTTCCCTTTTATTCCAAAATTATATAACTGTGTGTAGTAAATATTTTAAAGGGATTTAATAAAAGGTATGTGTAAAAAGTGTATTTTCTTTCACAATTTTGAACATATATTGACATGTACGTCAATATACATGTGTATGTGAAAGTTTGCCACAAGTAGCATATGAATTCTTAAGGAAAAAAATCATTCAAGCAAGGAAAATTGGTGGGAGCCAGGTCAGGCTGAAGAAGAACCTGAGGGGAGCTGGGGGTTAGTGTGAAGGTTGGGTGAAGGTGGAAACATCAAACGGCAGACATAAGTTGACCCTCTGTCATTTCCAACCCCAGGGATTCAATGGGATTCAAAGAGACAGTACGCTTTTAATGTCATTTCACGAAAGAAGGGCCTTTTAAATATACAGTGTTCCGGTGTGTGTATAGGCAATTGCTCACAAGTTTTCCAATCATGTCTCTGTATTTGAAACACGAGATGTGAAAACATCACACACGTACACATAGTAGACGCAATGTACCATGAGAGGTCTGCTAGCATCAATAGGAACCCCCCCCCCTCCGCCGTACATTTCCTGTGGGTCTGAACCTTGGATAGGCAGCAGCATTCAAAGGGAATTGTTGGAGTGAATTACACTTCCTCTGTGGTTGTTTAAAGTTAAATACATGTCTCAGTCTTTGCTGTTCTTGCTAACACACTGATTTTGTTTTAGAAGAAATCCCCAAAAGGCCTTTTGTTCCTTTGCCTTGTGGATGTACAGTTAGGTCCAGAAGTATTTGGACAATGACACAGTTTTTATTATTTTGCTTCTACACACCACCACAATGGATTTGAAATAAAACAATCAATAAGTTATCGAAGTGCAGACTTTCACCTTTAATTTAGGGCATTTTATACACAGTAACTCCATTTTCAGAGTATCATATGTATTTGGACAACTGGCTGATGAGCAGTTTCATTGCCAGGTATGGTCTGTTCCCTTGTTACTTCAAGACAAATGAAGCAGATAAGGCTGGGAGTTGATTTCAGGCGTTGAATTGGCATTTGGCAGCTGTTTGACTGGAGCTATAAATATGAAGGAGGATAACAATGCAAGTGAAGGAAGCCCATCATTAGGCTGAAAGAAAATCTCTAAAGGGAGATCACAAAAACTTTAGGAGTGGCCAAATTAACAATTTGGTACATTCTTAAAAAGAAAGAATGCCCTGGTGACTTCAACTACATCAAAAGGCCTGGAAAACCACAGAAAACAACCAAACTGGATGATCACAGAATCCCTTCCTTGGTGAAGAAAAACCCCTTCACAAATTCAAGACAAGTCAAGAATACTCTGCAGATGGTCGGTGTATTATTGTCGAAGTCTACCATCAAGAGATGCATGAATGTAAATAGAGGCTTTACAACAAAGTGCATACCAATCAAGAACAGGAAGCCCAGATGAGACTTTGATTCCATAACTTTTTTAAAAATGTTTTCTAGCAGATTCTTTGGACAAATGAAACAAAGATAAACTGGTATCAGAATGATGAGAAGAGTATAGAGGAGGACAGTACAGCTCATGATCTAAAGCATCCCACATCATGTGGCAAATATGGTGCAGGCAGCATTATGGCATGGGCATGTATGGCTACCAATGGAACAGGCTCACTGCTGCTTACTGATGATATGACTGCCGACAGAAGTAGGAAGATGCATTCTGATGTGCACAGGGCTATACTCTCTGTTCACATACCTCAGTGCACCAGTCAGGTTACGGTTTCCCTTTTATTCCAAAATTATATAACTGTGTGTAGTAAATATTTTAAAGGGATTTAATAAAAGGTATGTGTAAAAAGTGTATTTTCTTTCACAATTTTGAACATATATTGACATGTACGTCAATATACATGTGTATGTGAAAGTTTGCCACAAGTAGCATATGAATTCTTAAGGAAAAAAATCATTCAAGCAAGGATTCATACC
>KV751317.1:11485258-11495885 GCA_001698575.1 Mola mola
AGTGCATCTATGGCAGTCACCAGCGCGGAGGCATTAATTCAATGATACAGCTGGTGAAATATGACCTTTGGTGAGCTGCAGCCTCAGCAGATAAAGAAAGCACGGAGTGATTAGAAGCATGCAAGAGTAAGAATTCCTCAATTATATTAGCAATGTTAGAGTTAACCCTATCTTTTATGATTTCACACTGAGAATTGTTCAATCAGACCTGACAGAGTCCTTTTTTTCCTGCAAATGCCCCAACTTGAATTCTATTCTTGTAGCATTAAAGTGACTATCAAGCTTAATTGCATCAGTTAGGCGCTAGTGCTGATTAAACAGATTACAAAACCATATGCTCAAAAACACTGATCAATTGCTGTTTCTGTGGAGAGGGACTTGGAAGACGCTTTTAAATTTAATTGTCATACCTTCGAGACAGTGACAGCGCTGACAGAAAATATCTGCAGCACCTTTGTCATCCTCTGTCCTTGTTTTCCTTTGGAGTGTGTGTAACACTCCCCTGTCACTGCCTCCATGCTTTTTCCCTGAGTCTTGAAAATTTCTTTGGGTATTTGTTTATGTCTTATTGTGCCATTACTGTGCCATTATTGTAATGTGAATGCAAAACCAACCACATTAAAAATGTGTACTTGTGTCAAAAACATGAACTTGGGTTTGGACATCGATATGATTAAAGTGACGAAGTACATTTTAAATTAATTAATTTACACTGCAGTACCACAAACCAACAGATGAAAAAGACTTTTTTCCTTCACTCAGCCATTTTTTCTTATCCATCACCTCTAGTTTGAGCACATCATGCTGAAGTTTCCTCTGAAACTTCAGAAAGCTGCCAATGGTGAGCTTTCCCTTCAGGTCTTTTCCAAAGAAATAGGTGGTGAGAGCCGAGCTGCAGCCAGCTGTCTTCAGGGTGTTTCCCGTGGTGGAACGGTCTCTGTGTCGCATGCCCATACTGGTCTGGGAACGAATTATGCTCTGGACCTGAGGATGTCAACCAGGATGATGGAACAGCTATGACTATTGAATTTAGTACATATCATCATTAAAGGTCTAAGATGAGGTCTGAATATCTACATCTATGTTGTGAATGTTTCTGAATAATTATTATTTATAATTAAATTGATCCATCTAAATAATACAGTACATCTCGTAACCCCATGAGAGATAATGATATATCACAGGGTGTCGAGAACAGCCGTTATTCTTTCCTCTGAGAAACACAGTGGTCCACTTCAATGCAGGGACACACTTCTATTACCTGTCAGTGTGCGTTACTGGTTACTGTAATAAAACCAAAAGCTACTGTAGGTATTAAAGCATAGTGCAAACATGTGGGCTATTGTGCCTGATTCAATATGGCGATTTAGCGGATGTGCATGCATGACTTCTGTATACAAGATGTGCAGCTGTTCCCAGTCGAACCTGTTCAAACTCTTCCAAATCCACTTCTCCATCACCATTCAGATCAAACATCTTGAAGGCAATCTCAAAGTTCCTCTGGGGAGCTGGATACAAAAAAAAAGAAAATTCAGAAATTGATACAGCACAATATGAAAACAACATGTCCCAGAGAAATGACCCCGACACAGCCATTAAACATAAACCATGCAACATCGTCAGCTTTTATCTTAACACCCCAATGGGGCAACAGCACTCTCTTTTTGATCCATTCACCATCAGACTGTACAATCATGGCTAAACAATCATGCCCCTCATCTGGTCTGTTGCTTCCAGCTTGAACAGATACTGTACAACATATTTTCAACAACTGAATAACAACTTTGCAACAAGAGGCAGATCAGCAGATTGTATTCTTTATAAAAGTGAACAATGAGCCAACATACTTAACTTTTTTTCGCACATGAGAGCAATAGAAAGCAATACATTTCCAGTTACTCCAAAACTCAATGACACAAAGACAAGTTGATGGCTAACAGCCTAACAGAACAGGGACCATGGCAAAGATAATTATGTTGTGTTTGATCCTGCCAGTCAGCACTTTACGTTCTATATACCAGATACATGGTCTATAGATTCATATATTAAATGCAATCACCAGGAGACAATTCAGATGCTTTGGTTTCACTTTTGCGGGTCTCTCATATCATCCATCTTTATATATTCCACAGTCGATAATGTATATAGGCTATAATCACTACACTGAAAAATATATATTACTGTTTATAAAATTCTTTGAAAAATTCTGAATTGTTCATTTTTTTTAATTTATGACATTTTACTGCCTTACAAGAGCACCACTTTCACGGGGTATATTCTATTAATTTTCATCCGTGTTGAAGGTTTCAGATGGTACAAAAGCAGTAAATATGTACAAACATGAGGCCCTTTAAGCAAAAAATGTCCTCCTTTGAGCTATTTTTGTGGCTGTGTTAAATGGATTAAAACCATACATAATGCATACCCTGCCCTCTCTGCTTAAAAATGACTTGTCCTTGAAAACCTCCCTTGAGAGTTTCTCCATATGAACAGATTATAATAAATGTTCAACCTAAACCGGGGTATAAAATATTACTAGTGGAAGAAGCTTAGCTTCATTTTCATTACCATGATCTTTGACACATTGCACATTAATGTGGAATTGAATCCACGTATCTAAACCGATGCCATTTCCAGCCAAAACAAGCAGATTTTGTGACACAACATATCTAAAGCAGCTAGCTGGGGAGACACACATTATCAATTTTGACAGAACTAAATATCATACTGAACAGACAGCCATCTGGCTACATATTGGAAAATTTCTTCTCCTTAAAAAAAAAAAAAAATCAGAGAGAAGTCACAGACAATATTTGATTTGCGATCATTGTCTTGATTTTAAGGATGAGGGATTATAATAGGATGTCTATACATTTGAATAATGCACTTACTGGACAGCACAGTGGTGAGGAAGATGTAGTCAGAGAAGGAGATGAGACCACATTCTCCCAATGTGTAAAATATGCTGTCCTCATCTGCAAACTTCTCCCTCTCCTGGGCGATCTTCTGCTCATTCAGGTCAGAATGGAGAAAAAAAAAAAAAAAGGAAAATGTTACGTTAAAACTCACACATGATTTAGAACAAGCCTTATAGCTTTTACAGCTGCCTCTGGTGTAATTTTGTGTGTGTGAAAGCAAGTGTGTGTGTCTGAAGCTCTATCGGAGACTGGCTATGCTCAAACACAGAAATATACACACATACTTTACTTCCACACAAACATTAAAAGTAGCCCTGGTGCAAAAGGATGGCAGAGGATGGCAATGGATAGATGGGTTATCACAATAACAGCCATGCAAATGCTGCTTACACATGAAGCCGTACAGGCAGATGAGGGTGTTTGTAATGAAAAATTAGTCAGTGGTCAGTTTGAGTACAAAACACGAGATCCACTGGAGGCTGTACTCACAGTGTGAAACTGACATAAAGAGAGGGAAAACATCACCACAGACTGCAGCGCAAACACACACTATTGATTAGCCATATCTGTAACACAACATAATGTATTAATCATTAACACAAAGTGGCTCTCTCTTTCACACACATACACTTAACAGACGTTTTCTCCTGTTAGCATGTGTATAGTAACAGCATTGCATGAAAGTGAGACCACATGCACGCGACACACTCAGTGACAGAGACTTTAAAGACATAGTCCCACTAGTAGGACACTCCATCAAACAGTGGACAGAGGGACAGAGCATGCCTTAAGAAGGGTGGAGGGTACTGGGCCACGCAGGGCCCACATGGAGTTACCTCCGTCTGCAAGGTCCAATTCAGAGGATGAGGAAGGAGGAGAAACAACTGTTAGAAAACAGTGGGGCCTCTGCTGTCTTTAGCAGGGCCTTGAACAAAACACACACACACACACACACACACACACACACACAGAGAGAAAACAACAACATTTTTTCAAAACTATATAATTAGGGGATACCACTCAAGTTAAGAATTCGAATATGTTTAGCTATTCCTGCAGTCTGCAATTAACAATGCCTGCTAAAAGAAGAATTAATCAAGCAAATAGGCAAAGACGTAATCAGCTCCACTAAAGAGTCTGTTATAAAAATCATCTGTTCCAATTGTCTCTCTGTTTTCAATCTTTCCTGAGCATTGTCACCAGAGCTGTGATCTCAGTGTCTATTACAAATGGAAGCTAGTCCATTATTCTCTTTTGACAAGAACAGTAAATTAAATTATTTGGGGAAAAAACATAAAGGAAGACTAAAAATTAGTGGTATCCCCCTTAATAAAATAACATGACTATACTCTTTAAAATTCCCCATTCACCGACTCCCTCCTCATGAAATGCCAACTGGCTGCTACAGGCAATTGGTATGAGCTTAAAAAAATGATCACTAGACACAATTTGTGCCTGTTTAACATTGGTGATGCAAATAGGAAAAAATGATTTTCTTTACGATTAACAGTTAAAGGGGAGAAGGGAGCGGGAGAGAGGGGGAGGTGAAGAGAAAAAAAATGTTATTTTATGTCCAGTACTATCAGATTGACAAAATATAACAAAAAGGAAAAATGTTAAGTCTTGGCTGGTTGAAGGTTTTCAGGTGCTTTCAAGTGGAAAAAGTGTGAAAGCATACTGGAAAAGGACAGGACAGGCGTGAACATGTGGATGAAAGCAGAAGAGGCTGGTTTTGTCCCCTGAGTTTGAAATGATGACACTAAGCCCTCTGGGCCTGAGGTGAGTTCTGACTCCAGTCCATACAAAAAGAACACTAATCCAACCACACAAGTGTGTATTTCAAAGGGGCAAGATCATGCACGCACACCAACCCACACAGAGAGCTACACAACTCCACACATGAGAGACATAAACACTGGGCCTCATGATAATGATCACAACA
This sequence comes from Mola mola, assembly GCA_001698575.1. Classification (NCBI taxonomy): domain Eukaryota; kingdom Metazoa; phylum Chordata; class Actinopteri; order Tetraodontiformes; family Molidae; genus Mola; species Mola mola. Next base: position 11,490,119 of record KV751317.1, read on the forward strand.
GAGGCACAGAGCACATTATGCAGAAGAAATTACTTTTTTACAGAGTTAGGAGTCAAGGACAAAAACACCCCAGCAGAACAGCCAAAATGACATTAAAGGCAGTAACTCACAAAACTGGCATAGCTAAAGAGTGGAAGCAAATAGTACACAAAATATGTCGTCACACTGTCCATCTATCCAACAAATCTGTATGATATACCAGTGTGCAGTCTCCCAGCAGACAGAGGTATAGTACGTGTGTACATAAACTATGCTGTGGATTTCAACTTCTCTCTTTCAACTTTCAACTCTACTGTAACATCATATCTTCCTCTTTTATCTGTCATATTCTGTTATTGTTTCAGTTTCCCACTGTAGTTGGGTAATACTGGTACTCCAGAAACAGGCCATTCATCTGTACAAAATTGTATATTCAATTTAAATAAAGACTACATAAAGGTTTTATCTACAAGAAGTACCTATTAGATAACACGACATAAGATTGTAAGGACATGATGCCCAAGAAATATGCTGCCACAGTCACTAAGAGGATTATAATTACTTGTATATTGGAGTCAGTATTTAACACTCATTGTAGATTGTCCCCAAAGCATTGATCTTCAAATGACTATAATCATAGTTGCAGCACTCAATTTAATTATCAATTAATGCCTGGTGTGTCAATTTATGTGTGTGTGTGTGTGTGTGTATGTGTGTTGATCAGGGTCAAATGTATAAGCATGCGCCTGCCTGCGAGCATGATTCTTTTCCGCATTTTGCTTTGAGCCTGCTCATGTGGTCATACATATCTGTATGTGTCAGCAAAGCTATGGCAAAGTCCAAGAGCTGCATCCGGATGAGAGAATGAGAAAAACAACTTGCCTGTGAGCTGAGGCAGTAACTCAGAGCTGAGAGAGCTGCTGGCTAGACTGTGTTAGCGGTGGGGCAGTCAAATGTACTGATGTCATATACACACAAAGCAGGGTTAATAGTTGGGTTAGGGCTAATCTTTCCAGTACACCAGTCTACAAAGCACCCCCAGTAGCTTCACTGGCCAAATTCAAACTAGCCCAAGCTTAAAGAGTCCAACAAATAAAAGTCATGCAAGTCAAGCACAGTCAGCGGCACAAATGCATAAGAAGCTGAATTTTATTCTGTTCATTTCAAGGGGAACACTCTCTAAGGACACCACTGAAAATTGTCATACTTAAAAACCTGGACTACCTGAAAAAGTATTTCTGATTGTCACATTTCAATAATAAAACCCAAACCCATAATTGTCTGCAGAAAACAAATGCTCTCAATTCGTTAGCTTTTCTTTACTTCAAAACAAATATAGATTATGAATGATTTTAAACGATGAAATCAACTACAAGGCATTGTTGTTGTGATGGTTAAGATGTATCACTGTAGTGGTGATTAGGAGGACACGCTTCTGGGTTCCAGCATTATCAAATCATCAAAGAAAATAGGCTTTGAAGTGACTGTGATTGAGATGACACATAATTCAACAGTGCAGGCTTCTTACGTCAACATATGGGTATGAGAAGTGTATCATATGCCACTAGTCCTTTTTCGGCTGGCATCATTCTTGTCATTTAAGATGCCCAAGCACTTTGTGTGGCCATACAGAGGTTTGGGAAGTGATGGCAGCTTAGTTTTGACCCTCTCCAATACCAACTGCAGTGTGTGCAGTAGTAATACTGATTATATCCCTGACCCTGTCGAACACCTGCAACTGCGCAAGCTCCAATATCTACTTTAGTGACAGGAAAAGAGGGGTGCAGATGATATGGGAAATTTATATGAGCCACACATTGTTTTAAATCTTTGAAATATTAATTATGAGAGTAGAGATAACTCAGTTTTCAGCATGACCACCTCTGATCACCACAACAAAGAGATTAATATATAGATCTAGGTTGAGACTTGTCACTGATGATGAAAAGTTCAATCTCCCTCTTCACTTTGTCAATGCATTCATGTGTGCTGCAACAGTGTGCAACCTTGAATGATATAGTAATGGTAGTTAGGTACCTTTCATCTATTGTACAGGTCAGTGAAAGAGAGAGGAGGAACATTAAAAATGAATCAGTGCCTTTGGGGTGCTTTGTGTGTAACTTTGGCAGGTACAATCAAAGACACATTGTTCATGGGAAAGGAAATTTTGGATGACCTGCTGCTAAGGTCAACTTGGGTCTGAGTCTGACATTTGTGAATGGTGGCCAAAAGCTCTCACTGTGAGTGTCCGTCTTTGCGGCAACACATACAACTAAAGAACAGTTTCAATTCAAGCCCCAAATAAAACCAAACACACAACATGATTCAATGCTAGGTACATGTGGGGGACACCTTAACCAAGCACCATCCTTGGTTATCAGATATCAAGGGCAAATATTTTCTCCTTAAATTGATGATACCCTGGCACAAAAACACCACAGTCTCTAGGTGAACCTGAAGGTGTGTGTGAGTTGAGAGTACATTAGTGTATTAGCAATCCACCTTCAAACCTAACTTACTGCAACCTAACTCTGCTAAGTGCAGAGCAGGTCCCTACTAATAACTTATAATTATTCAGGGAACACAATCAGTGTAATTGACCTTGAAGTGGAGCACCCAATAACCATATTTTTTGTCACTGAGGAATAGCAGCTGACTCACCACAGGATAGAGGGAATCAAATGAGCTCATCACTTGTACAGACAAGCCAACCTCAACTACTGTCAATTAGGAAAAGGGTGCAGAAAAATGATGTGTGTGTAAGAGCCTTAAAAGAGTTGCATATTAACAGATGGCAAAGAAAGCATTTGAGAGTTAAAGACAATGTGAAAAGACTGGGGAACAAAGCAGTAGCGGTTCGAACAGCAGCCCATGGGAGCTTCCTGTGAAACTAGAAAGAGGGAACATGGCATTAGTTGGTGTGAGAAGAAGTTTGTAACCATTAGATTAGCCTCCCTCAGCACTCCCTTTTGAGTAACAGGTGTCAGCTCTCGGTCATAGATGGTCACAGCAGAAACTATGGCTTTACACATGGAGGGGGCCACAGCATATAGAATAGTCTAGATACAGTTAGATGTACAGACCAAGTCCTTCCTTTAGTGATTGTAGAACATGCTCTACAGAAATCATGCAGCACTGACATCCGGACAGTCCAGAGGATGAATTTGTGAAGGTTACCAAGCACATCAACACAGCCTTGACGTTAGCTAACAGAGCCACTTTTTGGGCCCAAAACCACCCTGTGATGCCACCATGCGCAGAAAGGGGGCACCCCCACAAGCTAATTTCTCTGTGAGACACAGGCAAGAGAGCAGTGCATGCTGGGAAAAAAGGCCAAAGTGCCAAAGCGTGTTGAAAACTACACCCGATTTTCTTAAAAGACATGGAATTATGAGGAGAAAAGGTTTTTAAAGCAAGACAGAGAGAGTGCAGGGGAACAGCACTGCTATACTTTTGCACTGAGCAATGTAAGTTCCCTATAAACGCTCATTTTTTACATCTCAGACTTGACATTTTCCTTAAAATTTGATTGTATATTCATGTGAACTTAAGTCTGGGGTACAGACTACCAAGTATTATGTAGCAGTGCTGCAGTGGTTAATCATCCTCATAGAGACAAAATATCTAATCTTTACTAACAATAATTTAATAGGGATGGCATGGCATACAGCTGTCTCCAACAAGTGCATACACAATAAACTGAGTGCCTTGTTTCAGTTTCAGCCAGTCCCTGCCACTGTAATATGTAGAGGGTGTAACCTGCCCTAGGTGCTTGGCTTATCTTCATGTCATCTTGATTAATGGAGGCTTTCAAACCTGCTTAAAGGCCAAAGCATTTAGTAGATAATGCTTAAAAAAACACATGTGTACTGAGTACTACTGGAATCCTATAAGGTTTTTTGAAATGTGCTCTGGTGAAAACATTTGATAACTGAAAATAAGAAGCAATTATGGTACAAGTAATAAACTGATGCAGATTTGTGCAAAGGATATAAGTGAATTAAAAGTCCCAATCAAAGATATTAACAGATAAAGCAGAGGTGAGGAACACCATTGCAAAAAGCAGAGTAGCATTTCCTCCACCAAAATTGCTATTTCGGACATGTCACAATATATTGCTGACTTCCATTACCCAATCCCCATCCTCTGGAATTGCTAAATGAGACCTCACTTTGTATGTACAGTGTTGTGTTTCCTGCCTTCTGGTCAAATCTGAGATGGCATGAGAATAGAAGGCTATTCAGACCTAAAGGATACAAGCAAAAAGCTGACCTATACACAATTCTGTATCACGATATGTTTGAGTATTATGTTTGGCAAACATGATTCACTTATTGCAATGAGCTGTGGTTAGTTATATCATATCCATGATAATGAGGTCTGCATCCCAAGCGAACTCTCTAGAAGTCTGCAGAAAGTCTTAAGGGCTATTGTGAACTTGATGACATGTAGGTTTGGACAGCCATTAGCAAGCCCAGACTTTCCAGGAAAATGCCTACAAGTCTCCAAGTCTGCAAGGGCAGTGAGTCTGGACTTTTGGATTCAGCTTGTTTCTGTGCTAATAGCGTGGCTATTTGCATTAAGTAACCAGGCCGGTTTAAAACAACTGAAAACATATCCCATTTTGCAACATAAGATATGTTAGGCTATCTGCAGTTTATTGTACTTTCTGCACTGTGGTTAACCTGTTGACCACCAAATCAGACATAAATACTTTCTGCGGTCATGATATCATCTGTCTTATTTGACAAAATACAGTGGTGGGGCTTTATTCTACTTCATACTATTTGACTTTCCCAGTGTGCGATAATCACAGCATCTTTGGTATAAACTAAGAGAGAAGTTAGCTGGAACTTAAAAATTTTATTAACAGCATAATGATTTTTTTTTTTTTTTTTTTAAATATACACTTGAATGCATTGTTTGGCTGCTGACCTATAAACAGTGTTCATAAACTTTACTGGAACCATGACTCTGATTTAACACTTGCTGAAGCTGAGATGTGATAAATACAAAGAAAGTCTATGCTTGCTGTTCCCCTGGACTAAAAGCAGTGAATAGCTTTGCCCTGCATTTAACAACAGGACTACAAGAGAGAGTAATAGAAAGACAGAAAGAAATAAAGAGACATAAGATGCAGAACAGTATAAAAGTAGATATGAGAGGGAAAAAAGGAGTAGTACAAAGTGCAGTTTTTCATTCAGGTTTACACATGCTACTCGGCACACACCCCATACCTGCCAGAAGTCCTGTAGAAAGGGAGGGGCAGACATAGAAGGACATGAGGACAGAGGGAGGGAAACAGAGGAGTAGATGAGGAGGAGAAGGGGCAGGGGTATTGATGGTTGGAGATAGGGAACAGTAGATGAAATGTGTGGGGAGAGGGAGACAGAGAACAGTTGAGGATTTTGAGAGATGGGGATTTGAGGACGATGTATATTCACGAGGAAGGGAAGAGAAAAATGGAGGGATTACTCGTTTTGCGAATGAGAGGATGGCTGATAAGAGCACAAGAGAATAATCAACAGTCGACAATGTTCACATCAACATAACACTATGGCAGCTGAAATCACGTCCTCATTTTCGGGGTAGGAGGAGAAAACACAGACATGGGGTGCATTAAAAACAGAGTCAATGTGCAAATAAACAGTTGAGCAAACAAATAATTTAAAGACTTATAAAGTAACAGTTTCTGTGAATAAAAAAATTACACAAATATAAAAAACAAACAGGGTGAGTCGGTATGAATAGTAAAAAGAAAATATTTAAAGCATTTAACATGTACATT
>KV751317.1:11499662-11525124 GCA_001698575.1 Mola mola
GTAACCTAACATTAATTATGAATTTTTTTAAGGTTTTTCTTTTTTTCTTTTTCTTTTTTTTTACAAAAGCAAACTCCACCTCAAAGCTAATGTAATTCAAACATATAAATGTTGCTTGGTCAATTATTACAAACTCATTAAAAAAAAAAAAAGTAAGGATAATGAACAAAGCAATTTATTTGTCCAGAGCAAAAAAACAGAGCAAACTTGGGACACTAGAAATATGTAGAAACCAGATTACATGACATTTCCATCTCTTATAAAGAGCAGCAGGTTTGAGAGTCTTTTGGAGCAGGGGCGACTGCACTTAAATGTATTCTTATTTCAGAAGGCTGTGTTTGCTTGTGCTTTAGATTGTAATCAGAAAATAACATTTCACTCCTGATATACTGCTTTGTTTTTTATTATGCTGCTCTTTCTCTCCAGTGACTCTCTCTGCCTTGCCCGCTGGGCAGAGGAAAGAGCCCCAACTTCGATTGGTGTATTTATAAACAAAAACTGACAAATTCTGGATATTATTCCTTTAAATCCATTGAATGAAGAGAAAATAGTCAAAGAATCATACCAGCTCCCATATCACACCCAAAGAATAGTAGCACACTGACCTGTTAAAGTGATTAACCATGTAGGTGGCAGTTTGAGTATAACCCCATTAAACTGAACATCATTAAGTGAACATAATATTTATTTGAAATTGGCTTCATCATGATTACAGATCACCTAATCACATAAATGGCTTTCCAGGTTGTTCTGCTCAGTCAAATATGTTTAAACTTCTGGATAGTTGCCAAAATCACTAGAGGTTCCCAATTCAGCAACTGAATTGCTGAGCTGAAGCCTACATTTCTGGGTCATTTTAAAGACTGTGTTAAATGTTACAAAAAAAATACAGCTTTGTCTTAGTCCAACACACAACTGTCGAGCAGGTCTTATTTTTCATAATTTTCTAAATCTACATATATATTCCTCAGTCCAGGCAACATCATAGACATCCATCCATCCATCCATCCATCCATCCATTTTCTACCCCTTATCCTGTTAGGGGTCGCGGGGGGATTCTAATTTTAAATTAACAAGAAAAGCAAGACCAACTGAAAGTACCAGTAGTATTGTATCTGTATCTCCTAGCATCTGTATATGGCCAGGCTGTCAGATTACAAGCAGTATTTCTGATCTGATTCTGATTCTATGATCTGGGAAGCTGTTTTTCTATGCTTCCATTTATTTGTGGTTATTGGTTGCTGTTACTGTGGGTCAGAAGTAAAGAAAGTACAGGCATGGCAGACTCAGCCAAGTCCTTATTGAGAGCTAAATGCAGATTTACCTCCTTAACTATGGAAGAAAGGTTACTGACCTCATGCACCGAGCTTTCAAATGCAAGTGTGTAATACAGCTAAATATACAGTAATCCCATAAAATAAAAATTTCCAATGTGGATTTTAGTATTGAATAACCAGACAATGACTGATAATGCGATATTATCAGTCATTATCATTATCATTGATTATTTATTTTTCATTTTAAGTCACAGGGTTGTATAAAATGCTATTTGCATTCTCGTTGTGCAAAGCAAAATATTTAACTGGATGAGTATTAATAAATCAAAGTCATAAAACTATAACTGTCTGGTGATGTGTGAAAGATGTATTAATCAAGCTCTCTGCTTTCCAAATGGCTCTTTGTGTGATGCCTGACAACCGCTCCAGCTTAAACCATTAACTTTCACACCGACTGCTGTGCTTTGATTCAATTCCCTTCCTGCCTCACTTCATATATGGTATCACAGCCACAGGGATCACTATTCCTAGAATTGTCGCAAGTCCTGAACTGTAAAGCAAGTGCCATGTGTCCATGTAGCGTCCACTGAGTAATGCTCGACCAGCCAAGTGACATGATCCCAACATCGCTAACCTGAAACATCTCACTCTGAACATAAACTACCTGCATTTGAGTACAGCGGTCATGCAAGATAGCAAGGGTGTATTTATGGTCAAAATCATGGATGAGGAGTAGACTCAGTCAAATGCTAAAGAAGTCACAAATGAAGTAAGTGGCGAAAAGAAAAAGAGGAGACTCACTTTCAGGCTGTTTCTCATTGGGTGTGATGGAGCGTACAAAGTCCTGGGGTGTCATGTAGACCTCAGAGTCTCCGTGCTCACCTATGACCTTCAGCGTGGCAAAATAGCGGAAAATCTTGTCTGGAGTGGAGTAGGCTCTTATCCTGTTCTCATACTCCATTACCTTCCAATCAGGCAGGAAACACCAATTAGTGACAGAAATTTAGGAATGAGCACCACTCTTATATATGAAAAAAATCAACCAAATAAAAGTCCCACGAAGACCTACATGCTAACACAATTTTGTGTTTTCTATCCTGGTGGGAAGGTATATAAACCTCCCGACGACCACATAATCAAAACAGGAAAATAGCATTTTTTTTAAATATTGGAGTGAGTGACAGCTTAACATGAAGAGAGACTGCAGAACAACCAAGTAAGGCTGTGACAAGGACACATGCGCTGAACAGCATAATAGGGCTGACATACCAAAGAGAAACATTCTGGAAAATACAAACTCTGGTGCACACATTAGCCACATCAGTGTTTGCCTTCTTGCTGCCATCTGCCTTTCAGTAAGTTTCTAGCAAAAAATTACAAAGCAGTGACTGGGAGCTGTGAATAGCCCTGATGCAGGAAGGCTATTGTTTTATGTGCTACTAAATATTTATTTGTATTTTAAAGCTATTATCCAATTTAAGTGCAAAGATACAAACACTTTGATAAAACTAGATTCTTGACATTATAGCTATGATTACATGCTTTTTGTGGCTTTAGCCAACTTTATTGGTCTTTAGGGAAATCACCAGGAGCGTGTCCCCCAGAAGAGGCAACCGTCAGGGTATGGATGAGAGGTTATACAGTATGTGACAGTCGTGTGGAAATGCATGCAAGCCTGACTAATGGAAAGCGCTGGATATTCCGTTATTGCTCTCCGGGTTTCATCTGCTGAGATTTACATGCTACTGACGTAAGCATCACCCACACTAATGGAGAGCCAAGCTCGTTCTCTTAAGCTTTCAGCCATTTTTATGCACTCTCTTCCCATTACCAACAATTGCAGCTACGCAACCAGGGGTTGAAATTCAAGTGACACCACCTTTGTTTTTTTCCAAGATTGTGTAACGCGTTGTGTAACATCTCTCTAAGGTAAGTGAAGTAAATCAGCTTGCTTTTGCTTTTAAAATAATTTTCAGAAAGTAATTATTGTCTTTGACAAAGATTTGACTGAAAACTTCAAATAACTGTTCTAAAGACCTGTGTAAGTACTTCTTATCACTCAAACTGTACATCTTCATCAACATTTAATCATTTCAAGCACAGCCTGAAGCAATTGTGGATATACTATGTTCTCACACAGAAGTTAGTTCTGTACACTCTATCAAACCTACACTCTTTATTTAACATAGTGAGTGACAGACACAAACACCTGTTTTACCAACATCCTAGTAAATATTGTGGTGCTGCTGGGACTTGCTAAAACATCTATATGCCCACAGCAGACTATGGCTGCTGCTGAGGCAAGAAATGGTGCACATTTGATGAACCACTGTATCACATTTTGTTTGGAGAAGAAAAAAAAAAACCATCTGTTGTTCCTACTCTTTCACCAGTTCCTAGTCCACCAACAGCTAAATGTAGAGCTACAAATTGTGTTCAGTTGGCACTGTGTCAAAGACCCTTGTTGTTGTTCTACTTACACTTTGCAATCAACGGCCTAATTAATAGCAATAAAATCTTACCGTTGGCACATTTTTCATGTTTATGACAATAGCATTTGCATGCTCATTTCCTTTAGAGTGTCTCTGTAAAATATTCTGTCAAAATGCACCCGCGTTTGCATATTGGACATTGATTGGTAGGCCTTTAAAAAACAATGTTATAGAGTTGAAGTAAATATTGGACTTGGCTGAATATTTATTGTATATTGATTACCTTGCGGTCACGGAATCCAGAGCGTGCCTTCTTTTTTTTCCCCTCCCCACCTTCATCCTTTGCTTCCTCATCTCCACTGCTGGCCTCTACCGATTTCTCTGACTCTGCCTCGGAATCTGTGCCCCTCACAAAATCAACTCCCTCTCCATCTTGTTGCTCAGAGTGTTGAACAGAGGGTCCTGCATCTGCATATGCTCTGGCAAAAGTTAAAAAAAAGATTCAAAAACAAAGTTAAACACTGCAATATTTGTGCGTATTTGAGTTTTGCTCCAGTATCAAGTAGATTCAGAGAACCAATGTATGTAATACACAGTGCAAAGAAAAGAGGTTTACAAAGCCAATCTCCCACGAGAATTTTTCTGACTAAACTGAAAATTGGAATAATAATAATAATAAAAAGCCGAATCTGTCTGGGGCAGTTTGAATAATTCAGTTTAATGGGACACAAGGAGAATGAAGCCTCTGGTGAAGGCTTGGAACAGTCTTGTCCCATCAGTCTCAAATGCCCTGAGGCACTATTCATCACTCTGGCACTGCAGCAGTCATTTTGTCCCCATAGAGCTCTCACATCAACACCCTCTCCAGTGCTTTGTCTTAACTAAATATCAGCCTCCTTAGTAATGGATAGCAATAAAAACATTGTGAAACCCTTGGGGTGGTGCAATGGAATGTCAAAGAAATGCAGGTAATCAACTTCATGGGGTGGTTTCAACAGCTCCATAGTTAGGAAATCGAGTTTGGCATGTTTTCAAAAGACAATCTGTTGCAATACTGCAATGCAATCAAAACGGATCTTGCAAATCATGGTATGAAAACAAGCATTTATCAATAAAGAGCACATTTCAAACATCATTGGTTGACCAAAGTCCTTTACAAAACATTGGCAAAAGAAAATAAAATCGACAGAGCAGAGGGCAAAATGACCCCTAATACCACTTTTACACCAAAACTGTAAAAGCAGTGGGCCTTGAAAAAGCACTTTCTAACAGGAATTTTTGAGAGAAAGAGACATGAAAATGTTCTCCAGAGAAGTGTATCATTCCAAAAAAACAAAACAAAACAAAAAAAACACTTGATATTGTAGTACAACTAGCAAAAATGCACCTCAAAACCACATGAAAACTAAACTCTAGCGCATATGGCTAACATTGTTGTTTGCGTGTTGTTATCAATGTGTCAAAATCTTTAGACTTACATATTTTGTAGTTATTTTAAAATGTTTACTATATCCTTTGTGTGTTTTTATGTCTGCCGTTGAGGGTAAAATAAATTATCATGATTATTTTCCCTTTGGTGACAGATATACTAATAAGCCCAGTCCTACCGTTTCCAGAGCAGGCCAACACTAGCAGAAACACCAGTTACTCCAGCCAGGGCGGCCAACATCAGCCTCCTTCGACCAAAGCCCTGCGCTGCCCCACTACGGTAACGTCGGGACAGCTGTGCAAGCCCCACTGAAACTGCGGACAACGCCCGCAAGCGGAACATCCTACAGAGAGGAAAAAAAAAAAAGGCATAGTGAAAAAATTAACACTACAAGGCCTAGAGAGGGCTGCATGTAAAAACAAAACTAGAAGATACTGCACAGTTTTGTTTAAGGGCATTTTGTTCATAAAAAGTAAAAAAAGAAATTGGGTGACATAAATGTGATCCTTTATTGCAAATACTGACAAAAAAGACACAAGATTAGATATTAAAACTGATGCAAACAATGTCACATAAAAATCAATTGAAATTCTGGCAGAAGCCTGATAACACCATGCTAAGCACATTAGTATTCCTGTCATAAGCCATTAAAGTCTAAGGTAAAGATTTGGAGAATTTAACCAAAAAACTAATTAACAATCATCTCAAGAGGCACAGCTTAGAACAGCACTCATAGGATCTGTCTTCGTAATGCAATGCAGGCAAACGTGTACCCGAAACACTCAATGCAATAATGTCCTGCAAATTTCAACCATCTCAATTAATAAACAACAAAAAGCAAGGATAAAACTAATTGCCATCAGTGCAGCTAAGCTCCAGAACGTCATTTTCCACAAGACCATTTTTTATTCCATTTGTTTCATGGAATGATGATTACCAAAGAAGCAAGGGGCTGGTGTGTATTTGTATGTGTGTATTTGTGGCTCCCATGTGTGAATAATATAGGAAAGTACAGAGGAGTTCATCCTAATATCAGGCCTAGACCTGCTGCTTGTTGATATTAACAATAGACACAGTTGTCTGCAAAAACTCATGCTGCAAACAGATGAAAGACAAAAAAATCCAAGTGGAATTATTCCTTCCATGACAAGGAGGAACAAGGAGAACACATGCAGTCATACCATTCTGGGCCTCTTGGCTGCATCTCTAATCAGTGCTCTCCTTGTTCCGCTGTAAGTTTAGGTGGACGGCCGTGTCTTGGTACGTTTCAGTTTTTTTATTTGTAAAAAAAAATTTAAAATCATGTGTAATTTTCTTTGTACTTCACAATTGTGTACAACTTTATGTTGATCTTTCACATAAAATTCCAATAAAATATATTTATGTTTTTGGTCGTAATGTGAAAAATGTGGAAAAGTTCAAGGGGTATGAATACTTTTGCAAGCCACTGTATATGAAGGTGACCACCACTCAACACATCCCCCAGCTGGAATTACATTCACTGTAAATGGCTGCAGTTTTTAGAAAAGTAGTAACGTACTCAGTAGTTAATGCTGTAGCTTAAAATATTTAATTTGGCTGCAATCTAGTAACATAAATTATGTTAGTAACAAGTAATAATTAGGATACTCTCTAGCTACTCTATAATGGTCATGATACTGTTGAGCTACTCAGAGTTATCCTTTGAGTGAGCTGAAATTATGAGGTGGTTAAAGCAAACAATACATAAGATTGTCAAAAGAACGGCCCAGATTGTAATAATTAAAAAACGTATTACATAATAGAATTCTTTGGATTAATGTGTCAAATCCAGTGTTTCTCAGTTCAGGTCCAGGAGAAACTCTGCCACGCACATTATAGATGATTCTCTGCTCTAACACACCAGGTTCAAATGAATGACTCTCTATCAGACTTAATATAAGCTGTCTTGCATCAGAGGAATCCCTAAAACATGCAGAGCAGGAGTTCTCAGCACAATACCTGATTTGGTTCATATCAACCACACCTAAAAGTACACGTCATTACTTCTCAATGCTAATGCAAAGCGAGAAACCACATGGCTTTACACTATCATTGAAATTACCATGGACCACCATGGAATGTAAACAGATTTTAAACTGAAAATTCAGTCATCAAGGAGAATTTGTGTACTTTATCTGTACTACAAATATGTCTGTAATTTATCTTTTTAAGACTGAATCCCCAGTTAAATTGTCAAAGTTTTAAACTTTAAATGGTTGCTGTAGCACCACCATCAGGACTATTAGGGCATCCTCACACTCACAAGGCAGGTTGCCTTGTACTGTTTCCAAGCGCCATTGTTGCCCCTCCCATTCTGGCCTGCGCTCATGTTGAACTTAACATTCAGGGCCGGAGCACACTTCTGTTGTCACGATGAGACATTTTTGTGTCAACATATTTATGTTAAAGAAAAGTACATTTGCACAACACACCGGAGAGTGCATTGATGTTGCTTGTTTGGAGTCAAAATGATCCTTAACCCACCCCATAAAACTTTAATTATAGAGTTGTTTTCAACTTTTTCTTTAAGAACGCTTGAGCTGATTTTATGGTCAAATAGCATCCACATAAATGCCAGAACCCCAATATTTCCACTAGAACATTGCACTGTAGCAAGATGATCACTGTTCTTCATTTTATCTGTCAGTAGTTTTAACATTGTGGTTGATTAGTGTATATATTGAAGCCTAGCGTGTCTACGTGCAAGACAGATTAAAGCAAAGACCTTGTGGATGTCCCAGGCCTCACTTATTCACAATAAGACATCTGTTTTTGAATATACAGTATTACTGTCCTTATTGTAAGAGCAGCCAGTCCAGCCAGTCCCACAGCACAATCCTGAATCACATGCAGCCGTTTCAACCCAGTAACTAGGTACACCTGGTGCTGACCTGGGACCTGGTAAATCAACATCACTCTTGGTTATAATAATTCTATTGCCACCTGACAGCGATACACTGAATTTCTTACAAGACAAACATACTTTAAGTATTTATACTGTGTGAACATTACTTGGTACTTAGATGATTGATAAAAAAAATGGGCAGTATCACCTCAGCAGGCTGAGGAACTAAAAATGATGTTTTATTCCCTTCAGTTGCTAGTAGTGATGCTTTTCTCTCAAACCATAATAAGTTTGGTAGTTTTGAGTAAAACTTTGCAGTTCCTCTGTCGCTCAAGGAGGTTTTCTGCCTTTGACCAATGAATATAAACTGAGAGAAGGAATTACTCAATCCGGAGTATCAGAGGCACAGATGAAGAGATGTTTAAAACACATATGAAAACTCAGACATTGTACTGATGTTAACATTTGAGACCTGCTAATACTAAATGACTTTTGAATCTGAGTTATTGCAAATTAATTAATTAATTGAAATTCACAATATTTTGACAAAATATTTAGTTCAATTTATCTTAAGGTTATCAAAATAAACCCAAATAATGTTAACAGATGGATAACAGGTGATAAAACATTATATTGTAGAGGTAGATTATCAAGTTTACACCATAAACCCATTCACAGCTGGTGATTTTAGTCAAAAGGAGGCTACAGCTGGTACTTTTTTTTTTTTAGCAAACACCCCTTCATGATTACTTTGTAATAGTCTACCCAAACTAGATAGCTTAGTCTGTTCAGACCCAACAGTTTTCCAAAAATTGTGGTCCAGAGACATCCAGCGTTGTTCCCACTGACTTCCAGCATAAGTCTGCACAGTACTAGCCTGATTGTCAGGGATCACGTTAGCAAAAGACCCAAAACATTCCTCCACATCATCACGGTGCCATGTATTGAGTCAGGATTTTTGACATCACAATTTACACGACACAAAGGCAGCTCACACATCGAGCTGGCTAATGATTAGCTAATATAAAGTAAGGCAAACATAATATTAAGGTAACGTTAGTATCGCATTTGACATGCCAGGGTGGAAACCCGAATCCCCGAAATTGTGCCATGATGCACAAGCACCAGAATGTGTTGATTTTAGATGAAGGCTGGTGCCGTTTACGATTTTCTTTCAAATATGTTAGCTGCGTGTATCCCATATCCAATTGCGTTTTACTAGTTACTGTTAATGTGACAGTCAGATAACTGTTTCGTAGACAAGCTAGTGCTAGCTAGTAGGCGAGCAGTTAGCTAAAGTTAGGATCGACAGCTTCGTTTTTGAGCTGTTCTAACGAAGAAGTGACAGGTTGACTCACATTAGAAGCCACGAAGACGCCGGTCAGTCCAACTTCTAATGTCTTCAGCGTTCCAGAGTACCTATTTTAGCGATGGAGGGCAGCGCAAACTGCAGTTCCGCGTTCACCAAAAAGACTACAGACGGCGGGGTGGAGCAACACTGTGCAACCCCGCCCAGCAGAGACGGGCTCCTCTGCTCCACTGCTGCACGTTACGGTGAAGTATCCCAAAATCCAATGTCCAACAAATATTTGGTATAATCAGTATATAATATTTGGTATAATATTCAGCTCTATATCAACTGTATATGTAACTCACCATAACTGAGGATATAGAGCTAAGTAAAAACAACACAATCTCACATTGTTCCGCACCAAACGATAAAAACCCAGATACCATATAGGCGAAATAGATTTTCAGAGCTGAAAACTGACAATTTTTCCCCTGAAAGCATTTTAATCAAGCACAAACTCGTTTCAGAATGAAAAAGGTGGTGACAGCAAAAAATGAGCTCATACTATTTCTGAATATTATATTATGATTATAGTATTTTATAAATCACATTTTCCTCCATGTTAAAGAGGATATGCTTGATCAGAAACTTAAATTAAGGTTCAGATATAAAATATGGAATCTTCAATTTGGCTGAATAAAAAAAATACTGCTGTATGTACTTATTTTTAGGTTATATAGTACGGATTATTGAATACTTTTAAGGAATATTTTGTAGGGTATTTCTATCCCCTCTACACTAAAAAACGTGTTTTAATTCTTGTTCCCAAAGTTGTGAGTTTTATCTTTACTGTATACAATGATGTGTGTGCAGAATCTGACTTTAAAGTTTTCAGATTCATTGCTGAAAGTGTAAAATTTCTCTGTGCTCACCGATCATCTGAATTTACAAAATCAGAAAAGACTGAGAAGAAATTAGTGTAATTTTAAACATTTGAATCTAGAAATTACAAGACACCACGTCAGAAACGCATTAAAGAATACGTGTGCATGGATCTTTAAACATTTATTTTAAAAGAATTTCCAAATTTGAGAGTCTCTGCTGTCAGTTGTGTGTAGTTTGACAGAAAATAAAAATATATCAGATCTAGATCTGATATAATTTCCTTCTTCACAGTGTTCTGCTTCTTATTGGGACATTAAGGACATTAAAAACTGGATGTTTCATAACTTTTTAATGTTAAACTCTGACAAAACTGAAGTCATTGTGCTGGGCCCCAAACACATTAGAGACTCATTATCCAGCAACATAGTTAATCTGGATGGCATTGCCTTGGCCTCCAGCACCACTGTCAGAAACCTGGGTGTTATCTTTGACCAGGAGCTGTCTTTTAAATCACATGTTAAACAGATTTCAAGGACCGCCTTCTTTCACCTCCGTAACATTGCTAAAATCCGGCAAATCCTGTCTCAACAAGATGCAGAAAAACTAGTTCATGCGTTTGTTACTTCCAGGCTGGACTACTGTAATTCTTTATTTTCAGGTTGCCCTAACAAAAGTTTTAAAACTCTTCAGTTAATCCAAAATGCAGCAGCGCGTGTACTGACTAGAACTAATATCAGAGACCATATTTCCCCCATACTGGCTTCTCTGCACTGGCTCCCAGTTAAATTCAGAATAGAATTTAAAATCCTTGTCCTCACCTACAAAGCTATTCATGGTCAGTCACCATCTTATCTTGAACAGCTCATAGTACCCTATCGCCCATCCAGAACCTTACGCTCCCAGGATGCAGGGTTATTGGTGATCCCAAGAATTTCCAAAAGTAGAATGGGAGGCAGAGCTTTCAGCTATCAAGCTCCTCTCCTGTGGAACTATCTTCCAGTCTTGGTACGGGAGGCAGACACACTCTCTGATTTTAAGAGTAGGCTTAAAACCTTCCTTTTTGATAAAGCTTATAGTTAAGGCTGGCCTATCTAGCCCTTAGTTATGCTGCTATAGGCTTAGGTTGCTGGGGGAACACTCCATGATTCACTGAGCTTTCTTCTCTCCCCCCTCTGACTCCGACTCCTTCTCTGCTCCTGTAAATGTCCATATCCTTACACTAACTTTACTTCTTCCCCGGAGTCGTTGTGCTTTACCATCCTGCAGGTTTTTCTAGGTCGCGGTGGGAGGTGCTGCTGTGGTCCTGCCTGATGCCCCCTGGCCACATTAGGAAAGGAGATCCTGTGACTTGGATCCTAGGCTGGATTTCCAAGTGCAAATCGGGACCCACAGATCACAATGGCTTCTGGATCAATAGACTACACCTGCTTCTGGACCACTACACTTCACATATCCCTGGATTTACAGATTCTACATACTCTTGGACTCAGCAACACCCAGATCTTCCTACATGGAGTACAATGACTCCTGGACCAACAGAGTCCACCTGCGTCTGGATCACTAGACTTTCCATACATCCGGACTCATAGAATCCACAGACTCTGGGACTCATGGATGTTTTATGCATTCTAAATGAACTGTTGTTATCATGTTTTTGTGTTCTGTACAAGTGACATTTATTGCACGTCTGTCCGTCCTAGGAAGAAGGATCCCTCCTCTGTGGCTCTTCCTGAGGTTTCTTATTTTCCCTGTTTAGGGTTTTTTAAGTTTTTCCTCACCCGGTTCGAGGGTCTAAGGGCAGAGGATGTCACATCTGTACAGTTTGTCAAAGCCCAGTGAGATAATGTGTAAATTGTGATTTCGGGCTATACAAATAAAATTTGATTTGATTTGATTTGATATTGTTTCAGTAATACTTATTTTTTTAGACTGCATACATCATGTGAGAGGAAAAGCTGAGGACTCAACAACAGATGTGAAAATCTTCTGGTTGCAGGTGCTGCTAAAGTGCAAAAAACCCTGACAGATCCTTGGTCCAGTGATTTTTCATTACATGCTATTGACCTGAAGCATCTTGTGAATTCCCAGTAGCCGCTGTGAAGCAGTATTTTCACCAGGTCGGTCCCAACCTGATAATATTTACTTCTTATCTCTTGGCTAAGGGAAATGACTTGACAAACCCAGACACACAAATAAATCTCATTTGATAATTTGACACATATCTGTCTTAAAGGCAAACACAGGAATGCTCATCCTGCTCAATGAGACAATCATAACGCCTTCTTTGCTCACAGCTGTTTCTTTTGATCTGCAGCTGTTCAGCATGCTGTTTAATTTGTCGCTTTGTCAAATCCTGCATTTCTTTGCCGTGTCAGATTGTCACATTCTCCTGACGCTATGATGGTTGTGATGTAGAAAGACAGGAGGTCTAATTGCTTCGAAGTGATTCGTATGATAAGATATGAAATGTTCCTCTTTAAGAGTCGCATTGAAAAAGGAGAATATGATTCATAAAAGGAGCCCTGCCTTGACAAGGGGGCCAGAATCTGACCTTTCTGCCAATATTTTGCTTAAATTAATACAGCCATGATAATAACAAACAGAGATGGGGTCATAAAGGTTAGGCTGCATATGCAGTTCACTTTTTGCCATTTTGTAGTGAGGTCATTCAGAAAATAAGCAGGAGTTAACTGTGTGTAGTTTTATTTACTCAATAGAAACAGTAATGGCAAATAAACACATTGCGGGTAATGTTCACCTTTCTATTACAAAATATTATCTATAGTAATCTCTTATTCTGTTTTTACCATTTTTTTGTTCAAGCATTTTTCGTCATCCCTTTCTTTCACTCTATTTCCTTTTTAATAAGGGAGGCTGCTTGACTGTGCCTGCAGCCCTCTGGTAGACGGCTCATTAATGCAAGCAATTTATCACGAGCCCACAGTAGGTAATTCCTAACTATTGAAATTTCATATTGAATTTGAATAGCTTCACAGCAGTAATAACCTCAGCGCAAGTGTCCACAGTGGCAGCACATTTTCCTCTCATTTATAAAGTCATTCATCACCTCTCTTAAACATTCAGATAGATCCCTTAAACTGTCCAAAGGTGCAGCTTTGAGATGTGAACTACTCAGCTCCCTGAAAGCCAGCCCTCTGCAGGTATGTGCCTAAACATGCACGTGACGCGTTTAAATACTGAGAAAAATACATGTGCAAATAACCCAGCTAAACGAGTTTGATTGGCCTGGCCAAGAAGCTAAGTAGGCGACCTGAATTTTTTTGATCTGTCACCACGTCCGGTGTTGGTGTAGAGTTCAGACTTGTTAGAAATGAGGTCTTAGGGATCAGCTGACAGTCATGTATATCTTAAAAGAAATGACAAGTCCTCCTCCCGCTCAGGTTCACTAGAACACTCGTTTTAGTACTTCCTATTTGTCAGCCTTACTTAAGGTTGAAGGTTAAGCACAACCGGTTAAAAGTTTCCCCTGCAGTCCTCACGGAAATAAAACAGAAATACGCACAACGGTATTGTGGCTGTGCTGTGGTGGACCAGGAGATACAACACTGCAGGAGTGTCTTCAAGGCTCAGCTCTATGTTATGCACTGTTAGCACTCTGTGGTTTGACATTAGCTTAAGAGTTCTCGGAGTGTTTTAGTAGGAAACAACTGGACTTCTTATCTTGTTTGAAGACGTTTCGCCTCTCATCCGAAAGGCTTCTTCAGTTCTGAGGTTCAGTGTGGGAAACCCAGGTATTAAACCCTGAGTGGGTAGAGACAATCACCAATCACCAACAACAAAGATGTGTTTTGAAACCAACAGCCTCCTTTGTTGGTGAGACAATCACCAACAAAGAGGACGTGTTATGAGACTAACCGCCTCTTTGTTGGTGAGACAATCACCAACAAGGAGGACGTGTTTAGAAAACAACAGCCTCGTCTGCGGTCGTCTGGCTAGGCATCGTGTGAGTCGTTAAGGTCACAAGAGCCCGGGTGTGAATCACTTGAGCGTGTTTGCCCCTCACCCTTGGTTCCGTGTGACACCTTGGGTTCACATGGCCCCAGGTGCGTGTGGGGGTTAAACCGCCTGGGGAGGGCTCCCAAGACAGCATTGTAGGTAGCAGACAAATGGTGTCTTAGTCCACCACCCCTGTTAAGAGAGGGTTTCTCCAAGTGGACAAAGATGGCCTCTTTTACTCCTCTTTCAAACCATCTGTCCTCTCTGTCCAGAACGTGGACATTGGAGTCCTCAAAGGAGTGATCTTTCTCCTTAAGATGCAGATGTACAGCTGAGTCCTGTCCCGATGAGGTGGCTCTCCTGTGTTGTGCCATGCGTCTGTGGAGGGGCTGTTTGGTTTCACCTATATAAAGGTCAGAGCACTCCTCTGTGCATTGAACGGCATACACAACATTGCTGAGCTTATGCCTGGGTGTTTTATCCTTGGGGTGGACCAGTCGCTGTCTTAAGGTCTGGCCCGGTTTGAAATTGACTGGAATTTTGTGTTTTTGGAAGATTCTTCTGAATTTTTCTGATAGACCTGCCACATATGGGATAACTACGTTCTTCCGTTTTTCCCTTTCTGCCTCAGGTGGTTCTTTGTGGCGCCTTTTGGACGATTTGACAAAGGTCCACTTAGGGTAGCCGCATGTCTGGAGCGCTGTCTTGATGTGTTTCAATTCCTTTTGTTTTCCCTCTGTGCTGGAGGGAACCTTCTGGGCCCGGTCATGCAGTGTCCGGATTACCCCCAGTTTGTGCTCCAGTGGGTGGTGGGAGTCAAATAAGAGGTACTGGTCTGTGTGTGTGGGCTTCCTGTAGACCTCGATGCTGAGGTTACCATCTTTATCAAGAGACACCGCACAATCCAGGAAGGGCAAAATGTTATCTCTCGTATCCTCCCTGGTGAACTTGATGTTCTTGTCCACCGCATTTATGTGTCGCGTGAAAGCCTCCAATTCTTGGGTTTTGATTTTGACCCATGTGTCATCCACATATCTGAACCAGTGGCTGGGAGCTGTTCCTGTGAAGGAGTTCAGGGCCCTCTCCTCCACCTCCTCCATGTAGAGGTTCGCCACGATAGGAGACACTGGAGAACCCATGGCACAGCCGTGTTTCTGTCTGTAAAAAACTTCATCGTATTTGAAGTATGTCGTGGAAAGGCAAAGGTGCAGAAGGTTGCAAATTTGGTCAGGGTTGAGGTTAGTTCTGGTATCTAGGGAGCTGTCTTGTTGTAGGCGTTTCCTAACTGTCTCTACTGCCTCACTGGTCGGTATGCAAGTGAAAAGAGAAGTGACATCGAAGGAGACCATGGTTTCATCCGGTGGTAGAGTAAGGTTCTGTATCTTCTTCGTGAAATCTATGGAGTTTTGGATGTGGCGTGGTGTGTTCCCCACCAAAGTGGACAAGATGCCAGAGAGGTGTTTGGCGATGTTGTAGGTCACCGAATTGATGCTGCTGACGATGGGTCTGAGTGGTGCTCCTTCCTTGTGGATCTTGGGGAGACCATAGATGCATGGAATGGCCTCTCCAGGGTACAGACGGTAATAGGTAGGGCGGTCAATGATGTGGTCTTTTTCCAGTTTCTGTAGGTGTTCTATCACCTTCTTCTTGTAGCTGCTGGTGGGGTCCCTTTTTAAGATCTCATAAGTTTCATGGTCACTGAGCAGTGAGGTTATCTTTGTGTGGTAATCTGATGTGTTTAGGATGACAGTGCATCTCCCTTTGTCGGCTGGAAGGATGGTGATGCTTGGATCCTTGCCCAGTGTGGAAATCGCCCTCCTTTCTTCAATGGTGATATTAGAGGGAGGTATTTTTGCACTGGCGAGGGTGGCCGACACTTTAAGTCGGATCTGTTCAGCTTCAGAGGAGTTCAGCTTGTTGTTCTTAATTGCTGACTCTGTAGCTGTGATGAGATCCACTATAGGTAGTTGTCGTGGAGAGATTGCGAAATTCAGGCCTTTTGCCAGCACATCTCTTTCCGGTTTCGTGAGGAACCTGTGAGATAGGTTCTTCACCCATTTGTCCTGGACGTCTGCTGATGCGCCTTCATTGTGTTTGGCTCCTAGGTGTGTTGGTCTGGTCTCTGTTCTGTAGGCTTTGTTCAGCAAAGATTGGAATTTGTGAGTCTGCCGTTTCTTGCTTGTGTTGTGTTGGGCTAGTTGAGCCTGGGTGACGAAATTGGATACTTCTTCAAAGATGAACGAGGGGAAAAGAGTTGCAAGTTTCTCTTCAGTTTGGTGGATTTGGACCTTCAGGGCATCGATGGTGAAGTGGACTTGTCGTATCCTTTCATTCAGAAGTTGGGTTTGTGCTTTCGACAAAATTTGTCCGGCTCTGTGTCCTTTGACCGCGGATCCCAGGCGCAAACTCCTCGGAATCAGTCTGGACTGTCTGCATCTCAGGTTAAAGCGGAGGTGGTTTCTGTAGTCCGCCAGCTTTCTTGAAAGCTTCTCATATTCCCGCACCAATAGAAGGGTGTTCCTCCCAAATTGTAGGGCAATATGTCCGTGAAGGTTCTCAGTCATCCAGGTCATCTTGATCTCGGAGTGTTTAGTAGGAAACAACTGGACTTCTTATCTTGTTTGAAGACGTTTCAGAACCTCAGAACTGAAGAAGCCTTTCGGATGAGAGGCGAAACGTCTTCAAACAAGATAAGAAGTCCAGTTGTTTCCTACTAAAACACTCCGAGATCAAGATGACCTGGATGACTGAGAACCTTCACGGACATATTGCCCTACAATTTGGGAGGAACACCCTTCTATTGGTGCGGCCATCTTTGTCCACTTGGAGAAACCCTCTCTTAACAGGGGTGGTGGACTAAGACACCATTTGTCTGCTACCTACAATGCTGTCTTGGGAGCCCTCCCCAGGCGGTTTAACCCCCACGCGCACCTGGGGCCATGTGAACCCAAGGTGTCACACGGAACCAAGGGTGAGGGGCAAACACGCTCAAGTGATTCACACCCGGGCTCTTGTGACCTTAACGACTCACACGATGCCTAGCCAGACGACCGCAGACGAGGCTGTTGTTTTCTAAACACGTCCTCCTTGTTGGTGATTGTCTCACCAACAAAGAGGCGGTTAGTCTCATAACACGTCCTCTTTGTTGGTGATTGTCTCACCAACAAAGGAGGCTGTTGGTTTCAAAACACATCTTTGTTGTTGGTGATTGGTGATTGTCTCTACCCACTCAGGGTTTAATACCTGGGTTTCCCACACTGAACCTCAGAACTGAAGAAGCCTTTCGGATGAGAGGCGAAACGTCTTCAAACAAGATAAGAAGTCCAGTTGTTTCCTACTAAAACACTCCGAGATCAAGATGACCTGGATGACTGAGAACCTTCACGGACACTTGCTTAAGAGTTCGTGCTACATGAAACACATGTTTGCGAATCCATAATGGAGTGCTGGCTTTACCGAGACAGCAGCAGTTACTGTACGCCCAAGTCCCAGCTCGGCTGCTTTGCGGAAGTAAAACTATGGTAAACCTTGAGCCACGTGCTGTAGCTCTGTACGACGATGAAAGGTGGCTCAGATGAAGACTTTCAGACCAAAGCAGGCTCCTGTTTCAGCAGTCACATTGTGCTGTACTGTGTGTGTTGTTTGTGCACAAGAAAGGAGAGAACGCAGCACACTCTGCCTAATTTGGTTTGTGTTTGTATTATGTAGCGCTTGATGGGTGGTGTGAGGAAGTAGAAGATGGCTCCCACGTTCGCTTCAGGCATTGCCCTTTTTTAAAAAACATGGGAGGGGATCTGTTGCGCTGCTAGGAAACATGTCAGTCATGCATAAACATCTGTACACACTCACACATATTTGCATGCACACAAATCCCCTTTTGTGCTCTGCTTGATTCAGCCATCTCTGACCTTGATGCATGAATGCAGAAAGTTTTAATAGCAGTTATATATAGCAGTTTTATAGCAGGTCTCTCTCTTGTTTTTTTTCAAGATGGATAATTTTGAAAATGACTGGTGTCAGCAGAGATTATTACGCTTGTTTTATTCATTTATTCATTTAACATCAACCCTTCTAAGAAATGTTTTTACTGACTCAACAATATTTGAGAGTAGAGTAGCGTACAGTATAATCCTGTATAATCCTACATCTTGTACTTTATCAAGATATGATTGTGGATTTTACATTTATCAACAATAGTTTTGTAGTTGATGTTTGTTTTAATTATTTGCTTTTCATTAATGATACTTAATGCACTGTACTAATTACAGGAAATATGATGATTAGGGAGAGTAGGTAAGATTAAGCATTATTACTGAATAAGTCACAAAGGTCTGATAAACAAGTGTAGCTTTAGCATGGTTGATTACGCTGACATGACACTGATAACACAGTAAGCATGTAAAATCCCAGCCAGTGTTAATTTAATCCACTTTCTATTCTCTCTATGAATAAATATACATAAATGACGTGATGAAATCTAATGGCCTTAAGTTTGCTGCAGCCTCTTTTGTTTACAATGCTGACACACCATGTGTGAATGGATACTGCCATGGTACAGTTAAAGCACTACTGTAAAGGCTTATGTAAAACACTGCCTGGTAGTATTTAGCCCCTCAGACAGATTCAATTTGAGAATCGATGTCGCCTTGAAGCCTTGAGCACGTCATTGTCCATGGCTGAGAATTTGCATTTAAATTGCATCGCCTACACAGTCTGATGCACTGCACCTGAAGAAGTGCAGAAGGAGCTGGGATGACTTCTGGAGCAATGGCATACTACTGTATTTCAAAAACAAACAGAAGACGAGCACAATCAAAGGCTGAAGAAGAATTTCAGTGAAAATCTGTTTGTCTTTGGCCTCATTTCTTATTTATCTATTCTCTAAAGTTTGAGCTATAATATTGGGCCGTGTTGTCAATGAATCTCTACTGTGAAATTTCAAAAATGCGCCTGCTCGTTTAGTGTGTTCAGGAAATGTGCTTTATCTGGGTTTTCTCTTGACCAACACAGGTGTGGTCCAGGTCAAAGACTGAGGAGAACATGTTACATTCCATAGAGGGCAGTCTCCCTGACATTCATTGACCAAATAGCACCAGTATAAGGTTCATTTGCAGCGGTTGAGAAAACTCGACTGCTTTCATTTGAGTTCTTCCTACATTGGTCGACAGAAGCGCTAAAATGTTTTGAAATGAGAAATCGGGGAAGTGGCCCTCACTGTTCAAAGGTCACTGGAGATCAGTTCAATTAGATTGGATCCAGTCGGCCGTTCTTTTGGGACATAGACACATGAGTGCCTGAAGGACAAGCTAATATTAGATGCAGTCATGGGGAAACGGATGGTGTGGCCAAACACAGCAAGTGTGCCAAGATTTAGCCTAACACAGTTATGAAAACACACTGTGTCTCTCTCCTTAAGGACATCTGGAGACCTTTTTAGTTTAATTCAGGTCTGTATGTGCCATGTTAATGCTTTCAGACAGGCAGATATATTCACCATCTCCAAGGCAATTACTACGGTACTTTTGGGTACCTACTGTATACACACACACCGCATTTATTTGTTTATTTATTAATTTGTTTGTGAACAAGACAGCTCCAAAAGTTACGGATGGAATTTGATGAAATTTGTGAGGAAAGATGGGAAATGGCCTAAGTAAAAAATAGACTAGATCTTGGTGGAAATCCAGATCATTGTTTGGATTCAGGAATTAAAAAAAAAAAAGAAATTGGATTATGGGACAGTTTTATTTTTTATATTCTTCTAATTTCCCCTGATTTTGTCTTTTACTGAACTCTTGTGACCTTCCTCACTTTTTGTCTTTTATGGTACATAAAAGACATAAAAGACGAAAAAACCATTTGAATATTTTTGCTTTTAATTTCACTGAATGTTCTCTCAGCAGAGGCGCTTTCTAGTTTTAGCTATGCAATAACAAAAGAAACAAAAAAGAAACGAGGACTTGGAGCTTCACGTTATACTATATATTTCATTTCAGTCAGTTTTTGTTTTTTTTAGAATCACAACAGTAATCCATAAAATAAAATGAAGACTAACGTGAAAAAAGGAAAATAATCGTTTGTTTTAATCTATGTTTCTTTTACTATTTGGGTGACAGCTGAGAGAAACGCCTCTCCTGAAATAGCGCCTGCTGTGTCAGTACAGGCCGTAACCACATGTAGTTTGAGATATACCTGATAATGGTAAGAGAGATAAAAAAAGAAAATTTGTGCGAGGGGTACGTGGTTTTGTCTTTCATTTCTGTGATCCGGATTAGATCATTGAGTCATACTGACGTGTCACGGCATGTTTGCTGTCACCTTTACAGCCGTGGCGCATTCATCGTGTGATAATCCCACTCCTATGGGAGTGGTTCAGGTGTTTCGAAAGGTGCTATGAGGACGTTTCCAATAGCACAAAAGTGTTTTGTCTCCTGCATTCTGGCGCAACACTGGGCATGTGTGTGAAGCCTTAGTCCTGCCCGCAACCCGCCCACCATCCCTCCCTCTTCACGTCCGTGCGTCTCGGTCCGCCCGTAGCAGTGTCTCCCCGACGAGCTCTCACACCACAGAGATGGCTGCGAAAGTGTGTGGATCTGTACTCCTGATGTCCCGGAGCGGCGGAGCAGTGGCCGGCAGTCTCCCCGCACTTGTTGTCTCTTCACAGCGACACCATCAGCACATAAGACCGGTAAGTCCCAGGACATCAGCACGCACGCCAAGGGAGGGGGAGAGAGGTGTAGGACCGGGCGGTCAGGCTGGACAAGAGGTAAACGGCTGGCTAAGGAAGTAAAGCTAACTAGCTTCAAGATCTCCCCCGTTCATGTCGTGTGCTCACACTGCATCTCGGTGTAAGGTGAGGCACATGATTAGTCACGATATGAAGCACCAGCCCCGCCGTGCTGTGGTTATTTTAATCCACCGGGGGACGTGGAGCTTCGGCGGAGGCAATGCAGCTTTTTTTTTTTGGAGGGCTCGCTGAAGCCCATCAACAGCCCACTGGCGCTGCCCCAACGTTTTTTTTTTTTTGTTTTGTTTTTTACAGTAACCAGCCCTCAGATTGCACAGATCCCTCTCCTCTCACACAATTCCCACATCCCATCCATGTCCTTCAACTTTGTGGGCATATATGTGGGGCATCCGCCGCGTGGGATCTATTGCAGTCCCGCTGAAGGTGTTGGTTTATTTCTGCAGTATGATGTTGGGGTTCATCCACGACGGATGTGGATGTGTGTTTTATTTATGTGCCACAAGGGGTTTTTGGTGTCATCCTTTATAGCCTCCTTCAGGGTTTCAGGGTTTGGCGGACAGTCCATGACCGATGGTTCCCCCCATCTTTCTGCTTCTGTGTGTGAACTGCAGCGTCTCCTTGGTGGTGCAGCAGCAGTAACTCAAAATAATGAAAATCAGTGTGTGTGTGAGAGAGAGAGATAGAGAGAGGGAGAGAGAAAAAAAACTCTCATTTCTTATTCACACACAGGAGACTTAAGAGAAACATGGAAGTGTACACTTGGATGATGTCAGCCTCCCCTCCCTATGGGTGTTTCCCCATGCAGCCGGGAGATCCTGGGTTTTCCTGCGAGCTGATGCAGGTCATTCACATTGCCACAGCAGCAGTATGCACAGCCACATCCTAAAATTGCTCACAATAAGGGGAAGTTATGTTTCCAAAAGTGTCACTACAGTGCAGTAGTTGCACCCTCCGCCATCTGGCTGAAGCTGAGCCTGAGCCTGAGCAGCAGCTGCCTGTGGAGAGACACGAGACTCAGGATGGACTTCACCATGCAGGAATGAGGAAGTCTTTGCAGCCCAGGAGAAAACAGGCCTCCTCGCTGTAGCTGGGAATACTGCCGTCCCACCATTCTGTCTCTCCCTCCCTCTCTCTCTCTCTTTCTGTGTCTCTGTTTGTCTTCCTCTCTCTTTCTCATGTCCCCCCGCTTGCTCACTTCTCTCTTTCTACAAACACTAGCACACTTTTCAGTTGCCATGGGCCTTGTGAAATTAAATGAGGCTGTCCTTCCTGTGAAACCGGCTGCCCAGGAGGCTAAGTTGCTGTCAGAATAGACTCACTTGGGCCGCATCGGCTCTTGGTGCCACTGTGAGCGATTACGAAAGAGCACATTTACCCCCGTGGAGAGGTAGTGTTCTCCTCTCTTCTAAAATAAGTAGGCCAATTGAAACATTTAGTGGTTAAAGAGGGGGAGTTTCAGCTTACTGTGGATTCGGCAGAGCCAGCCGTTGTAGTGTTGTTTGCAGGTCATATTGTGCCTTTGTTCCTTGAAGGTTTTGCTGCTGCATCTCCTAACGTGGGCCTGTCACAGTGTGACAGCCCATTTGTATACGGCCTCAAATGCAATGTTGGAACTCTCTTTTTCTTGACATGTGTCTATAAAAGTGCATTGGGACGCTTGCAAATGAGTTACCATTAAGTGTGCAGTGTCTGTTAGCGAGACTTGTGGCTCAAAAGAGAAAAAGATGTTGGCTGGAGCTCAGTTTCAAGAAGTAAGCAGGGCTGGCACAGACATGACAGGTCGACTCCAAGGCTCACATTTAACTTATGTTGGGATCTTGCTGAGTCAGCTGTCCTACAAAATGCGGTCGCCTTGAAGTGTGGCAGGGTAGGTGAATCATTGTGAGGAAACAGTTCTCGTTAAAATTGCGTAGTATGAGCACATTAAGTGCATATTTTCTGTAAGGTATGAAATATTGGGTTTCATGATGAAAATCAAATCATCTTTTCTTCAGTCTTTTATTTCTGTTCAAGCTGTAGCGCTGAGCGGGTTGGTGGCTGTAGTCTTTGGGGCCGGAGGGGTCAGGGCCCGTTTCTGGCTCTTAATCCAATCAGTCCAGGAATAAACCAATTTATCCCTGCTGCCTTCTTGGGCTAAGTGCTGAAGTTTTCGGGATTAGTGAGCTAAGAGTGTGCCAGTCAGCTTGTAGCTGGGGACAGCTATCAAGGTGATAAGACAGTTGAATGATTGATAAACCTGACCAAACTGCCAGTTTTGTTAATCTCACCCTGCCTTGCGTGGATAACCAGACCTGTTACTTGTCCATGATCCTGTAATTTGCATGTATGGGGGGGAGAGGATACGGGTTTTGAATGGAGAACTAAACATTTTGATGGGAAATGATGAATGGACACTCTCATTGACTGATTCATGCAATAGAGGATAATTAGAGTCTGATGATTGATAGGTGTATGGCCGTCCTATATTTAGAGGTTATTGATGAGATTTCAGTGCTAATATAGATTTTTATGACATCAGCTTTGCTACCAAAACCTGTACCTCAGATACCTCAGGTATCATTCTACTGCGTCTGATACCTCTGCTGGAGAGGAATCTTAATCTTAATCTCGGTCAGCATGGGCATACTGTTCCTTCTTTTCATTGATATTGGATTACTCTCTGGATGCTGTGGCAATTTTAATGGACATGAAGTGCAGTTTACAGGGTTTTCTTTAGCAACTGAGAAAACGATCTCAGTTTTCCTACAGGGTTTCGTACACTCTTGCTGGGTAATGTGAGACAAAACAAAGTGACATGATAGAATTTCAGTCAGTAAAAGCTAAGGTTACAAAATTGGTTGTTGACTGGATACAATAGAAATAAAGTACAGAATATTGCTCTTAAAAGAGTCCGTAATGATATTTTGTTCATCTTTTTTTGGGTGGCTGAGAGAGCTCAACATACTGCAAATTAAGAAAACAGCTTCACCATTTCAAAAACAAATGCAAACACTCATCACACAACCAAATAGGAAAATTGCAAGTAGCAAAGGTGACAATGGATATGGATGTTTATAGCGGAAAATAAGGAGCAATGGGCACCCTGAAGTCCAATGTCTTACTAAAATGTATATTTTTTTCTATTGTTGTATTATCATGAGGTCGTGAGTCAGATACTAGCTGGTGTCTGAAATGCATTGATTAGCCAGCCTTTGCATTTTGTTTATTGCTGTCTTAACAATTTGAAAAATACCATGAAAAACACACAGAGCATTCTTGATATTAAAGATAAAAACCTACAGCATACTGTAGTGTATTTTTCCAACACCACTGACGAGTATCTGACTTAAGTAATGCTGAAAGTCACAAGTGGTCACAAAACAAGGATGTCTATTACTTTTAATGGTCCCCTAGAAAAAGCAATATCTGTTGTTGTTATCTTTGCAGCATTTATTTGTTTGGTTCTGTTGTGAGTGTCTGACCTGGATATTCTACCGTTTTGTCTACTTGAGTGAGTTTCTCGAGCTGCAGTTGCAGCTCTCTCTGTGGACCAAGAATCGTTCAGAAACATTGTGACTATATAACTAAATCAAATCAATCCCCACTAAGTGAAACCAGGCTTTCAGTCCACTACTGAATGGACACCTCTACAATGTTTGAATAAGTGTTAGATAGTGGGCTGTAGAATAATGAGCAGGAAGCAGAGGAGAGATAAACAATGTTTGCCAGGGAGGCCAGGCACCCTGCATCAGAGACAACCTGTTTTAGTTAGACCAGCGTCTAGAAACTGTATTTTCCCTGATGCATTTGCCCTTTAGGAGGTCTTCCATGGCCTATAGAATCTTAAATTTGTCACAAGCTGCGACCCCAAATTGGTTTGTGTCATTTGTAAGGGCAATGTTTTTCCAGAAATCAGGCCATGTTCCTGTATCGTTATGTCCTTTGAATCATTAGCAAAGCAGTGTTTCCCTCTCACCATTGCTGTTTGTTCCCATTTATTTGTGTGTGCACAGGGTAAAAAGTTAGTAAAGGGTGGACTTAGAACACAAAGCAGCTCATTGGCACAATATTGAACAGTTTCTAGTATGGAATGAATTATACAGCAGCACTGTAATAAAGTAGAATGACAAAGTGGTTTTAATTTAAATTTACTTAGCATTTAATTTGTAGTAAATGTACTTTTTTTTTTTTTAAAGTAATTGTCTAACATACAACCATATTATTTTTGTATTTTTCCCCAAACTAGCTCCAAAGTTTTGATTCAAATTTTGAATTCTGTGTGTTTTGTTTTTTTTGTTGTTGTTGGGTTTTCTTTAACCAATGAGACTGAACATTTCAGTGCCTTTACCTGCATCTAATGGCAGCACGGTAAATGTAAACGATGCCCTAGATTGTCTCACTATCAAACAAAATTCAAGTGTGTGTGTTGTCATCTCGGCGCAGTGATGAAACACTGATGGCTTTATTCGCCACGTTTCTGACAGAGCACCTGTCGATCACCGATCGAGAAGTAGCTGGAGCAATTCCCAGTCTCTGCTCTGGTCTGGGAGCTGTATGGCTGAGCTGGCGGGAGTTCTGCTCTGAAACTGAGAGCGCTG
>KV751317.1:11525169-11545035 GCA_001698575.1 Mola mola
TTCTCACTTTTTCCACTACAAATGGGATTACAGATCTTTGAAGTGGGTGAGCTAAAGCCCAAAATGGGATTCATCAGACTTCAGTGTTGACACATTTATCAGTGAAATAAGCAGTATTTTGTTCTGAAAAGCTATCATTCTTACAATATTTCAACATGTCATTGTCTAAAGTCGATCATTATACTATATGTTTTGCATAGAGAGCTGCCACTAATTATCAGTATGGACAGCCTCATATCACTTCTTTTGTATAATTACCACACCAAAGCATCCACATTAACTGTCATATTTTTATACTTGACGTTTGCTGCTTGAAAAACTGTCTCAAACCATGAATCTGTTATCAAAATATTTTTGGAACACTTATTTATTTGATTATCAAATTCCTTAATCAACCAGTTGGAGCAGCCCTGTACTATATAGTTGTAATCGCATAAACATATTCAAGATGATCCAGTATTCTTGTTATCTGCTTCAATTACTGCTATGATTGCAGGTACAAGTCCTAGGAAAACACGCACATAGTATTCTGCTGCAGGTGTTTGAAGATCTGCCTCCTGAACAGCTGTGCGTTTAGTCACAATATGACTGTGTGATCTTTCAGCTTATTCAGTGGCAGATGGAGAAAACTTCTCTAATTGCTTCTCTCTCTGCTATCTCCAGACAAATGCCGGTGCGTGTCCTGTTTCCCCTGCACTTTCTCCCACCGATTTCCCCTTGCTCTCTGAGCCCATCACGTTGCAGCACCCGCTTGGCGTGCTAACCTTTCTCGCGCTCACCACCAGCTGTTTGCCCCAGGGTTGAAATAACTGTCCTGGAAGGTGAATTGTTTCAGCATTGGACACTTACTAAAATGCCCCCACTACTTTTTTCTTGTTGTATTTACAGTACAGTTATTTTAATGCTTCAACCCGTGACCAGACTGAGGGAGTCAAGCCTCAGTGATCTTGTGTTCATTATAAAGGAGCCTTTTGTAATGGTTGTGAATACTGGGAAGTCATTTACCACTTCACACTTGAAGTGGTAAATGACTGATGAACCTCTGCTCTTGGCATAGACTAATTAGCTGCTTCCTATGTTTCTGTGTGGCCCAGCATGTCTCCACTCAAGTCTGAAAAAGACATTAAACTAGGCCAATATGCGTAATGTGATGATGGATGGAGACAATACTTGGTTACCCCCTCCCATCACTGGGACATTGGGCTGGTGGTGTCCTATGCCAGGAGGGCAGGTGCAGCTGCTGCTACATTCTATGAAGGTTATCAGTGGCCCAGTCGTTCGTCCCGTTAGATCTGGGAATGGGCTCACTATTGTGGCAGCAAAACAGTCAGTGTGTCCAAACAAGCAGTCTGAATTGGACTGGGCAAATTTAGCTTGTATAAATATGAGGCATGGCCAAGTCTGTCAAAGAATGTATGACAGGTACATGAAAATGATCAGTTTGCCTCCACCACACCTAAACAGCACAAAAATGGCTTTCTTAACTGTAAACTGCAGATATCTGCTTCATCTCATGCTGTCCGTGGTCATTTTTGAAGTGGTAATACTCTGATATCATTAAATTCCATCTAGTTTGTATACAAATGATGACTTATTTCACAAGAAGTGCAGAAATGATTTATGATATGAGCAGGGAAGTAACAAAAACCCCCGAAATTATGGTTGCAATCATACATTTCTGCAATGGTAAAACATTAGTACCATTCAATATACTAATTTTCAAATAATTAATTAGTAAGAATATTAATATATAGTGTCTGGTGTATTCTGATTTATATCATATCTTAATTATAGTGTATTATCACACTCCTACTGTTTACTGTCTATATTTCGGTTGCTGTGGAAACAAATGTTAAATTAATTTATTATATTTTTACATTTCTGATTTATACACAACTATGCCCAGATTAAAATTAGGCGGGCACAACAAAAGTACAATGAATGAATAGTGTGAGGGGTCAATTATATCTACAGCCAGAGAACTTGCAAAATAGGGCGAGTTTAATTACAAATGGTCATGATGTGTGGGCGTGTTCTAATGCCTCACCTGAGTGCATGTGTCTATTTTTCTTCTGTTTCATGTGTCGCCCCTCCCCACCCCCCGCTAGCTCCTCTCAAAATGCTATCGCCGTCATCGAAATTGGCCCAGCGCGACGCATTTGCCTCTCGTGGAATAGTGATACCATCTCGATTGCGTTGCAGAGTTCAGTTTGACTGAATTTACTCCACAAAATCTCAGGATTTAATATACAGTGAATAAAAATGGGCATAAGCCTGTGTTTTTCTTCAGGATGTATAGATTGTTTATATAAGCTCATGGCAAATTAATACACACGGCGTGTTGGGTGGATGTGGCACAGTGTACAGGCACTGTAGGTAGTGAAAATTAATTTTATAATGAAAAGGCATTTAATTTTACCTTGGTAATTCTGGTCTGTCCGCATCTGTACTCAGAGGTATCCCCACAAAGAGCCAAGAGTAGGAAGAGTTTGTGTGCTAATGAAAGTGAAAAGGAGACTACATTTATCTACGTTTTGCTGATTTATTGAATTGAAAACAATATGGTATATTGCATCTGACGGATCTATAAATTACAACTGTAGCAGTGAAAAATGGGGAAATAATCATATTACGGCCGCAGGAGATGGGCAAGAGGGAGAGAAGAAGCAGGCTTAGCTGTCACCAGTGAGGCAGCTCGTAATTGGGATTGGAAGCATTTATGTATGAACGATACTTGGTTTACTGATAATGGCTGGAAAGTTGTTCACAGGAATGTTGGGTTGTGCGAGGATTCCCTTGGCCTGGGGCTCACCTCATTCACTGAAGAGAAACTGGGTGAGAAGGGCTGGTTCTCATTATTGCTTGCTGAGCTGCCAGCAGAGCCGCAAGCATCATTGCATCTGTGTCACCACAGGTTTCAGCATGTGTCAAGGTTTCCGATCAAACAAACGGTTTCTGGCCAAATAAATAGACACACAGCTGAAATTGCTCAATCAAGTTTGAATGTTTTTTCTTTTCTCTAGAACTGCTGCAGCCAGCTTCAGAATTGCTGTGAATATCAACAACCACCAAAATATAATTATGCATTTTTAGAATTGTGTATCCAAAAGGGGTCTATGTATGAAGGTGAAACAAGAGCATTTAAGATCTCTGACAACTGATTAGAGTGTAATTGCGCTGTAAATTATTTATGCATGCATACAAGTAGCAGAGAAACTCTGTTGGAGGAATGAGTAATGCATTACCGGGCATTTAAGGTCACAATCTGCCCCACTGGGTTATGGTTTAACCAAAATAGAATACAACACTCATTGGTGACGTTGGAAACAAAGCTTGAAATGTCAATTAAGTCCACACATCACTAAACAGTTGACTTTCAAAGGGGGAGTCCCGCAGACTTAAACATGCTAATGGATCACACACAGACACAAAACGGAGCTCATAAGCAGCCCTTTTATTCTTCCTGCTCGATCAATGCACTGGGTTAATATCAGGAGGGCTCAACATTTTCAAGTTTGTTACCACTTTTTGTCGCAGTGATTTGAGAGTGCTGACCACTGTCTTCTCTGATAAAGATAGCTGAGTGGCCTTTCCTGCTGCAGAGAAATGCTCTTCCATTTCAGAGTGTATCTGTGTGGAGAAACATGGTAGTGTTAGGTTACAATGAGGGCCTTACTGGTTATGGTTAAACAGGATGTATGCAGATGTATGTGAAATCATATTCGTGTTGAGGTCATTGTGGCTGGTGAACTGGAGTGTGTGTTGACTTGAGAGGAAACGTTCATCCATGGTGGCTTAGTGAGGCATCTTGCCAAGCCTGTCGCTGTTTGTTGTTTCTTTATAGCATCTCCACGCTTTTGTTCTTTTTGGACCACCCTGGAATGTTGTCACACATTAGTTACAGAGATGTAAATGGAGCTTGTTTAACCTTGAATACATGTTTTACTACTGTATGCTCTGTGCCAAGAGCAAATCAGAGACGCGTGGGGATTTGACATGCGTCCTTTAGGAGTAATTTATAGCAGATATTAAACTTGTCATTAGACTATCTCCTGCTCAAAGTAAGTCTGAATCATTGGTTGCCATAGTAGTATAATGGCATATTACTTGTTCATAATTTCTAGAAATGACTCTAATTATTTTTGTGGTGCTCTATATCACTGTATATATAGGAAGGGGATGCATGCAACATTAAACATGTTTGACCTAAGTGTAAATTTTGTCATTATACGGGGCAAAATCAGCGTTATGTTTCTCTGTGATGGCACTAGCTGTGGCCAGATGAATTACGTATTTGAGAAGTCGTTTGAAAATCAGAGGTCATTGTTACTGTGACCTGAAAAAACATGATTTTAGCCATAACTCATTTACTAATTATTTAAAAAAGAGAACAATCTCACAAGTTTCTATTAGCATAAAATGTTGTGATAGTAATGACATTTTGTATCCAAAAGGTCAACTTGACTATAAAATTCAACAAAAGACACTTATCTGACTATAACCTCAGTTATATTAGAATGACTGTAGTCCACCACAAGCTTGTTTTTATTTTTGCTGATATAGGCCTTATTCACAGCAGACATCCTGGCACTGTTGGGTCAATACAGCAGTGATACTAATGAGGGTCCTGATCCATTCAGGTCACATACAGTCAAGCTGCTGCTCATGTTGGCTCAGTGGTTTGCTACACTGAATGGAACAGAACCATAATTAAATAATTACAGTTGTGTGCACCTGCAATTTCATGTCAATATGGCTTACGTGAAAACAGTTTATTGAGCTTCTAGTGATTGTTATCATGACAAAGCAATTGAAATGAGTTTCTACCTAATGTATATTATCAGCCAGTATTAAATAAGGTTGATGTGCGAAGATACAACCATGAGGCTGTAGTTCTATTTTGAGTTTTACATTGTGTGAATAGTTGCTTTATTATGCACAATTCATCATGCTCTTTTTCTAGTGTCCAGAAATTTTAATTTTCCTGACAAAGTCCAGTAATTCTGTCAGCCAAACCTGAAAAATAATCAGAGAAAAAAAAGTAATGTTCTCTGCTATGCCCCAGCTCCTAAAGACAAGCCGTTACTTGCTGTGTCTCTATGTTAGAGCAACAGTTACATATGTGACCATGGTTCTTTGAAGCCATTTTAAAACAATTGAAACTTATCTGTAGAAATGTAGAGAGGGAGGGTAATGTCCTGTGTTCAGATGGAGTAGTTTCATAAGGCACACCAAAACAAGGGCTTGTGTGGCAGTTGTTCAGAGACAACATCTGGTCTGTAAGGTCATGATAGGAAAAATACATGTCTGCTACCCACAAACAGCATAGTACACTGAGTGAAACATGCTCCAATGTTCCTGTCTCCTGTCGTGTCTTCAGGAACTCCAAGGCCATTCATGTGGCTTTGCTAAACATCACTGTCTCTGTTCTGCCTTGCCTCACTTTTCCAATACCCACCTGCTCTCTGCCTTAAATGAGCCGTTTTTGCTTTATGAATAATACTTGGATCACCCTCTTCAGAGCCAGGAGTTGAGAATTGGGATCAATCAGAGTGTGAGCACATGAAGGGAGCACTCTTGTGAGCTCCAGGAAGCAGTTTGTTTGCACTTTAACTACACAGGCTGTAGCAGTGCCGTGGTAGACAAAAGCACGCAAAAGGTATTCAGCATGGAGAAAACAAACAGAGATGCACACCCCTGCCCAACAATAGACTCCAAGCCCACAAGTCAGGTTATTTTATTTGGTAACAATTAGCTGGAGCAGAGAGACGAGCCAAAAAGGTCACAGCCAGCTCAATCATCAATCAAGCCAACGTTTTAGTCTTTCTTTTTTTTTTTTTGTTTAAATAGTGGCACTGTTTTCTCATGGATGTCCTCATTGATGGGAAGCCCCTGTCCTGACTGTTTTACTGCCAGTTATAAAAAAGAATCTGGGATCTGAGCTTTGAAACTCACCTCTTGTAATCAACTCCGATATCATCGCAAGTGGATCAATGGCTGGAGACACATGAGCAATAAGCATGACTGTGTTCAGAGAGCTGAGCTGATGAAATGAGGTGGGGAGGGGTCAGATATGTGATTGGATAGCAGCATCGGTTAAGTCGTCTTTTGCTGCCTCAGCACTCTGGAGCCTCATTCACACCAAGTCATTTTAATGGTATTCTTATTTCTTGAGGTTTTGACCACATAATCCTATTTGCGCATAGTAGCGAAGCCTGGGAAATAGGGCCAAATTATCATATCACAGGTTTACCTATACAGGAGACAAGTAATGTAGTGTTATTGGCTGTAATGCAGTGTCTAATTCAGTTTTTCATGCTTACAAAACCTTGCAAAAGAGAGATAAGCCCAAGTACCTCCAAGGGTATACGAGACAGCACGATAAATTCCCCTTCGGGTGAAGAAAACATTGTAATGTGCTCTCAAGGGTGTGCTTTTCAGTGGACAAATGTGATGAAGTACCCTCCAGAGTGCCCTTTCCATATGGTACTGCAGGGCATCCCAACATGGTAGTTCATTGCTCATCTCCATGTGCCTCTAAATGGTTAAATAGTTAAATGTTCCTCGTGCGGTTTTATTAGTATTGTTATAAAGAATTACATATTAAGTCTTTTAAGATACTATTTTAATGGCACTGCTGCACATTCTAAACTGTTGACGCACCTAACAATGGGTCAGTACAATTTGTCCTACTCTCAAACACCAACCCTGCCTTATAAAGGGTTGTTGTGTCTTCCTGAGTGTGGGGGTCAGTAAGTTCTCATAGGGAAACGTGTGAGAGTTAAAATCTTGTCTCTGCTCGGACGTGCCTCTGGAAAGCAGGGCAGTGACAGAATTGCTTATGTAAATAGCTTCAATAGTCCTCTGTTGGTGAGGTGACAGTCCAGGATTTTCAAATTCAGTTTTTCTGTTTCTGGATTTTAAGAGCCCTTAACTCTTAATACAGTGGTATCACAGCATCAATTAAAGATCGATGCTCAATAATATCAGTGTCTCTGAAGATACTATGGGGTGTTTGGATAAAACAGTAGCGACTCATTGCCTTGTTAGTAGCCAGTGACACTGAGTGTCTTTAAATGAAAGGTGCAGCTGCAGTGTGGTATTAATGAACGCTATATTCATGTCGACTAATGGTAATTAGCACTATCAATTTGATCTGGGAGAAGTTCTCCCTAAAGCACTTACAGCATTCTTAGACTGTGACTGCTGCTGTTAAGGAACTGAGGCTCTCCTGTTGTTTACTGGGCTGGGGCATCGCTGCAGGTGTGCTACATACAGTTTTGCTAGTCCACCTCTTTGTTCTGTGACAAACTTGTAAGAGATATATATTCATTTTTATGCAAGAGCCTGTGCACAGTACACACCCTTTTCTGGATTGATGTTGTAGAAGAAGCTTGTTGACCTCAGCAACTCTTGTGGTTTCTCATCCTCATTCGTCACAGGGCAATCAAAAAGTAACGGGCTGCAGAGTCCCACAACCTTCTGTCAGAGACAGTTTCTGATGACCTAGTTGCCTTCAAACCCCTTTCGGGCACGAATGTGTGTACACATCCTGCAGGCCTTGCAAAAGCTTTAAACACAAGCTTCTCATGATGTCACATACAGAAAACCTGCCTTTTCTGGTGAGGCGGATAGGCACGAAGCTGTTTATGGGAGCGCTTGTTCAAGGCCTTTGAATTTAATAAAACTGTGAGCAAATTGACCGGCAGCTCAGTTTGGTAACTAGACATTTCCACCTCACTCTAGTGTTATTCATCCTTTGCCAGCCAGCTAGTGTTCCTCCGTTCTATAAATAGGATTGAGGAGATGGTGAGGAGGAGACTTTTTCCGAGGATTCATTTCCATGGAGACAGTCTTCATTGGGTTTTGTCTTTGCGATCAAAGTGCCATTGTGGGAGATAGGATCCAAGTCTAGCTTAGCTGAAAGTGTATATATTTACATTCCTGATTTAGTTTCCAGGACACTGCTGCTATAGCTGTCAGAGAAAGCCAAATAGAGCAAGACTGTACTTCTCTGGAAGTTGAAAATGTCTGAGTCAACTCCAAATTCTGCAGCAGTGGCATCCCCCTTTTTGCTTAGGAAGCATCTCTTAATAAATTCCTGTGACCCAGTGTGTGAAGTTGACATCACTCTGTCACGCTTAATACCACACGCAGAGACCATATGCAAAGTCAAGTCTGCACTGTTCCCTTCCTTCATGCATGCAAAATATCTTGTGTGGACAGACTCACTAACGCAGATTGAAATATTATCTTCACTCTCCAGCCTCTGAGGGTAGGAGTGTCTGAGGCTTTTGTATCTCACTGGAATCTCACCAGCCGCTGGTAGCTTGCACAAAACAAGTGAACGTGTCTGCTTCACTGTAACTGTGTACCATTTATGTTGCTCTTAAAGTATTTCAACAATGTTTAGCATTTTTTATATTAAATCATTTTAATCCTCTTATTTCTTTTTTCTGCTCACGGGGGTAGCAGAGTGTAATTCTTGTCTCCAGGGTATTGATCTGGGAGTTGATGCAACAGTGCATCGTCCCTGTGGCATCGGCATCGAAAAAACATGCCGTTTCCTCTGTGCGCATGGAATACCCATCTCAAACACATCTCGCTGATCATGTTTTTTGTAGCACGTCTGGAGTCCAACCTCTCTGTTGTTTGTCAAGGGAAGAATGTAATCTGCTGTTCAGAGGAAGATTGCCCAAATATTCCCCCATATAGCCGCTGCATAGAGTTCAGGTATCACTGTTACCAGGTATCCGACTGGCTGTTTTCCAAGGGAAGGTAGTCAAGCAGTGAGGAGGGCAGAAAAGCTGAGCCTAGCATCAGAGCAGATCAGTGATGTACCTCCAGCTGAGCTTTCAACTTGCACTGCCAGAGCCTTTGCCAGCTGGGGTCCTGAAGGGGAACCTTGGGTAAATCCCAGCCACAACATGACCTGGGTGTGAAGGGAAATGAATGAATGGTGAGGAGAAGAGGTATGCAGAGGTGAATGCGGTAGAATGTACTAGTTAAAAAGACAGTGAGGTGTTTCTCCTTTTTTGGAAGATGAAAGCAACCCATTTGCAGTGGGTTTTTTTTTTTTGTTTTCAGCTTTAGGCAGCATCCCTAAAATAACTAAAATGTATTGAGCTGGCGGGTAA
This sequence comes from Mola mola, assembly GCA_001698575.1. NCBI lineage: Eukaryota > Metazoa > Chordata > Actinopteri > Tetraodontiformes > Molidae > Mola > Mola mola. Next base: position 11,534,307 of record KV751317.1, read on the forward strand.
ATCCAGGCATTTACCCACAGCGTTAGGAGGACGTGAGAAATTCTCTGCACATTGGCATATGTCTATTTCTGGCGGTTAGAGAACTAAACAGGTTAGTGGAGCTTTTCAAAAGTCTTGATGCTGCTGTTGCCTGGGTTACACACTGAAAATGTCCTTTCTTCAACAGAGAATCGAAGGTTATCTGTGTCTTTATCTCTCAGCAGGATATGGCTCACCATTTCTTTGGGAATTCTTCACAAATCAGCTATATAGCAACTGCACTGTCCAGCACTCTTCACTTCCTTCCATTCAGTCTACGCTACGATGCACTACGATAGTTTTCACTCCAGGCTTGAATTATTCAATTGCCCGTTAGGGTTCCTTCAAACTTATTATTTTTTAGATGCAAAATTGAAAATAAATAATCTTGTTCAATTGGAAGAGAGCTGCCACTGCAGCCACAGGAAGAATGCACACTGTAAGTGTCATTTATGCTGTCTGCTGTGTTGTTTCCAGTTGGATCACAACTCTTACCAAACCTTATCTTCAACAGATATCTTCCAGCACAACAGAAATACATTTTGCCTGTCTAAGGCAGTGAGAATGTCAGAGATGGTTAGTTTCAGCAGTTGGTTCCCCTCACAAATCTTTTACAAATAGATTGTTCTTTATCAGACTAATGACTACTGTGGTTTCCAGATTGTGGTGGAGGTGCTGCTGCAATGGACAACAGGACACGACTGAAGAGGGTGTGTTAGGTCAGGACCTGCTGTCCATGAGGGCTGAGGTTTCACCCCTTTCCTGTGCAGCACAAAGTGTGGACTTTGTACTGCTTTATATCTAAAAATCAGTTGCTCAGCAGCAGGGCTGAAATGCTGCTCGTCAGCAGTTACTTCCTGATGTGTTTGTGTGTGTGTGGGTGGGTCTGTGAAATAAAGAGACAAACTCAAATGTGCTAACTAGCCGGCCATCAGTAAGAAGGACGTGATGAGAGGACCTTTCGATCAAGTGGTGTTGATTAGCAAGATGTGCTAATCACATTTAATTCTCAATCACCTGTTGTGAATTCCGAGAGCTGATGAAAAAATGTTCCTTGACTTGTACATTTTTTGGCATTTCTCCAACATGGCCTTGATTGTGTATCTGCGACACTGTCTTGAATTTTACAGCCAAAGCAGCCAGCTTGACGATTTCACAGCGCAGCTCATTTCTTAAGATAATAATAATATGTTTGACACTCTTGTATTTGCATTGCGTGGCTGTCTTTCTATGTTTGCTACAAGTTAAGAAAAAATATGCATCCTTTCACGCTACTGGCCTCTTCTCTGCTTCTTGTGCGTAGCTAAACCAGCTAACCAACTTTGTAAATCTTCAGGTTTGCCAGAGAGGAATGACAGCCCATACTAGTGTGACGTTTGTGGCCGAGTTATTGTACAGGCTGAACTTGGAGCTGCGATGTTGTGGAACCAGTCTCCAAAAAATGCAGGGTCACTCACTGCAAAATATTCAGAAGGTTGTGTTGTCTAAAGACTCAAAACATACAGATGTTGTTCGGTTTTGTAAGTAAGCAACTACTGAAAGACCCTCATAGCATTTCTGCTATAATTCTTTTGGGAACCCATCAGTACCATATTATGTAATATTTGCTCTGTTGTGCTCAATTTTATATTGCGTATACATTGTAACTCCATATTACTGTCTTAAACAAATTTTTCTTCACTGTTTAAATGGACATTTTTCTGATAGGAAGGCTGATTTTCTGTGGGCTGCCCACTTTAGTTTTATGTCTATACACACACACACACACACACACACACACACACACACACACACACACACACACACACACACACACTCGGACTTTTCTTTTGCACAGTCCTTCCTCTCCTCTCTGATGTTGATGATGTTAACTTTCCTCTTCCTCCTTCTCTCTCATGTGCCTTTGCTTCCTCCCCCTCACGCCCACACTTCTACTTTCCTTGCAGCTGATCATCAACTGTATCGCCACGTTTCGTCGGACAAGCGTGTGTCTTTTGTGTGAGATAAAGCAAACGGCGCATGCCATACTTCAGCCTTGTCTCCAGCCTTGTTTCTAAATCCTTTATATCAATCTATTCTTCTTAATATTCAGGTTGTTCTTGTTTACATGACCACAGGCCCTCACTTTTCTAAACTCGTTTGAAAAACAAACAAGCTATGCTTGTTTTGAACTTTCCATGCCATTCCGGCTTTCTGACAATACCAGCACTGTTGTAGTGTTGCTCCTTCTGCCCTTCTAAGATTTATTTGGATAACACTTAAGGCAATACATTAGGAAAATAGTTTATGGTAGATGTAGGACTCCACGCGTCAGCCTTCTTGCTGCCTTAATAGCCCTCCCATTCTGTGCTACATTTTTCCCCTGCCTTCCTTCCTCCTTTGTCTGCATTCCGGCTCCTGTGTGTCCCAGAGACACCTGGGGATGAAGCTACTTTGTTGCCATACTCCATTATGAATGAAGGCAGTTTTCAGCCCACCCATTCATCTCTGCTGCAGCAGGAGACACTAAGCTGCCAACTCCACTCTCTGCACTGCCTGCCTTCATGACCCTGTTTTGCTCATGTGTGTGTGTGTCTCCCACATAAACAGTGGATAAACGGCACAGGGTTGTTTGTACTTGTTCGCATCGCATATGCACGTGTGTGTCAGTGCTTCATGGGTGACAAATGATGATGATGATGATGATGGGGCTCGCTGAGTGTGCAGCTCTCTCTCTCTTCTTCTGCCTGCTTTTGATTGTTTTGCAGGAATCCTGCAACGTGGCTCCAGTATTTTCTTATGTGCATCCATAGGCACATGTGCGAACAGCCACACCAATACACACACAAACATCCTTGAGAGATGAGCTGGGTTCACTGACCGTGTCGTGTCTACGATGTGAAGGTAGACAGCTTTTTTTTATATGTCTGCCTATTATCAAGGACTGTTCAGGACACCCCCTTGTAACCAGATCAATTCTCCTTAGCTATCAAAGACTTTTATTGGACAGCGGTCACTCAGCAGCTCCCACCCCCCCGCTAACCGCACACTGGGCAACAGGGTGTGCTTAATGTGTTGGCAATTTCATTTAACTCTCCTCTCATCTCTCTTATCTTACTCGGTTCATCTCTCCTCCCAGTGGCTAGTGATTGCCTGCAGCCTCCTCACTTTCTCCTTCTCAACCCTTCCCCTCTCCCTTGGGCTGGCTGCTTCTCTCCTTCTTGTGAGTGGAGATGCAGAGAAGGAGAATGAGCATGGTGGGGAGAAGCACTGAGAAAGCAGGATAAGGGAATGGGGAGAATGCCCCGATCAGAGTTTGAATCTCTTAAAGTGTGCGATAAATATTGGCTAAGTTGTTGCAGAGTCACCGAAAAGTCTTGCCTGCAGACAACAGGAATTCAGAGACCAAGAACAAACACAGAGAGAACTGACACAAAGTCATTCTCTGTGCAATATTCAATAGCTGTATGAGCACATTGGGACAAGAGGGTATGATGTAGATAACAATGGCCTCCAAATCTGCTACCAGCTCTTTTCTCAGTAGGATATCTTCCACACACCATCAGTTGTACTGGTTAACTCAGTTAAGTGGGAACATATAGCATTTTCACTCATTTGTCTCATTAATTATATGAGCAGCTTTGGGCTGATGCGTGATCTGCTGCGTGATCACACAAAACCCTTCCTGATCCCTCTGTCATCTAAGTTATGTAACTTAAGAAGCTTGTTAAAAAAGAACCAGTGTTTATTTTCTCACTTCTCATCAGCTTCTTGGACTTTCACTGTCTATGAAGATGGGGACATTAATTATGCCTCCATGCTGGTCACAGCCAGAGCTGGAGGCATTATGTTTTCGGGTTGTCCGTCCATCTTTCTGTCTCTCCTTCCATTCATGTGAACACGATATCTCAAGTACGCTTTCACGGATTTTCTTAAAACTTTACTCAAGCGTCTGATCTCTGTCAACGATGATCTTATAAGATTTTGGAGGTCATAAGTCAAAGGTCAAGGTTACTGTGACTTAAAATCTTATGAGCACAAAATCTGAAGAGTGCATTAAGGAAATGTTGTCCTATTTGGCACAGACCTACAGTTGAACTCAACAGTGAATTGGTTAAATTTTGGAGGTCAAAGGTCACTGCATCCTTACATATTGTGAGGTCATTGTTTATTGGTATTTTTGGCCAGTGTGAAAGGAGTATGAGAAACAACAACTGGGTCTCTACCTTCTCAAACAGACTCTTGTGTTATACATTCAATAAAACCATTTTGCACATATGCACCCTATGACTTTTGTGACCCAGTACTCTTTACCGCTACCAAATTACATAGCTAAGCAGGAAGAACTCTTGTTCTTATAAAAATCTCCCCAACCTAATTGGTTTTGCCAGTGTTCATGTTCTGTTATCAAGTCATTACCAGCAATACACAAATCATTGTCAAATGTGTCCATGAAGGGCTTTCTATGAAAAATTAAATTGTTGCGACTAATTGACTCTCGGATACATGGTGCTTAGAACGCACGGTCTGATGCCGCCTTTGCAGAGCACACCCACAGGCCTATTTAATTGTTGAGTCTTACCACGGAGGTGCACTTATCTTAGCATCTGTGGCATCAAAGATGAGCCACCAGTCAGTGTGAGCTGCGAAATATTCTGCATAAAGAGACACTCGAGTCCTCTGGTTGCCGATGAGCCGTTTGTAGTAATTAAAGCTGCTGCTAATTGCGTCAGCTCAGCCATGGAATCTGCAGAGGTGACAAAATGCTTGGGTCCAGGCCTGTCTCAGAGCTCATGTAAACCTGCCAGTATTTGTCACCACGGGTCAGCCGGTGCTCAGGTGTCGAGTACAGCAGCCTGACAACGTGTGAAGCATGGCGGATGCAAAACTGGTGTGATTGGAGTTACCTGAGAAGAGCGCCAGCCCTGCAAGTTTGACATGAGCATGTGATTGGTGGAGATTGGTCCCCAAGCAGCAGTGGGCTCATAACACACTTTGCCATAAGTCAATCAGTAAATCAATATTTGGAAGCCAGAGGTCGCCTGTGAAACATGTTCTCGTCAGTCTGGAATGCCTTTAGAAACATGGTATATCTTCTAAAATAAGTCTATGTTTGAGGTGTGCCACACATCTCCAAATACATTTTTCCTTGCACTACTTTGCCTTAATGCACTTTGTCTAAGTTTGGAAGTATCAGTTACAATGATTCCTAGAGAGTTTACATACATTTTATGAAGGTAACTGGCAGATACTGATAATAGGGATTTAAAAAGTTCAGATATTAATATATCGGCTGATATAAGCCAATTTTTAGCAATCATTCCTCAAATGAGGTTATCAAACATTTATAACATAGATATGCAATAGGCAGAATATTTTACCTATTAAGAATAAACTTGTATTTTGTTTAAATGACAGCAGTGCATCGAAATGGTAAACTTCACTGGAAATATAATAATTGTAAATAACCTCAAGCATCATTTTCGCCATTGTGTTCTTTAAAACAACAATTCTTTTGTATATCGGCCCGTTTTGATAACATGTACGCGGCTGGCAATAGACAGTATACACACACATACAGTGATATGCCAATAGTGGGTGATAATATTGGGCAACTGATGTATTGGTTGGGCTCTAAAATGTTCATTGATTGATTGAGTGGAGTGGAATCAACACATGGCATTCACAGAGACTGCTCTCTGAATTGGACTTCATCTTACACTTTGCAGTCCTCTTACCGTCCTTTTTTGGCAGTGTGTTTTCATTCATGATGGGCCATATAATATACTTCACTTAAAAAACTGAAACTGAAGCCCCATACAGTTGTACTCATTGTTACTGGTGTATTATCTGAAACTTTGACAAGTTACTTTAACCTGTAAAATGCTTGAAAATGTACCTTTCCGCTGCTTATGTAACTGCTTGAGATATTTTTCTGTTTGTTGCATTTGAGTTGCTGCTCTGTAACCATAAAATAAGTCTCCTCACCTGTTTGTTGTCTATTGTGTTTTGTGTCCAAACAAAAGGCGTTGTCAGAGGATACTTTACCAGCTGGCGGCTTTATGTGTCAGGAGAATAAAGTGGTGTGTTTGGAGGGTCAATGCATTCTGTATGATCCTGCTCGGTGCGTTTCAGGTCAGTATCTGGAGAGAGCAGCTGTTCTCCTCTGTGGCAATCTAATCAACAGAAATAGACGGGACCCCCCTCCCCCGCCCTCGCTGGTCTGCAGATCTGGAGGTGCAGAGAGGTCACAACAACTTCTTCCATCTTTCTTTCTTCTCAGAAGAGTAATCACTCAAATTTTAAATGACATCATTGCCCTAAGAATGAATAATTTGTTTGCAAGGCATGATATTTATTGTTGAATCTTTGTTGTTTTGTAACTTTTTATAAGGTGTAATGCATTATAGTTGCACATAAACGAAGATTATATGTGTGTGATGGAAGAGGAGGATCACCTTAAATCCTCAGAAGGAAGTTAATCGTTTGTACTCCTGGTATTTTAGTTGGTGTTGTAGCGTTAAGCCCCATGACGCCGATAAATTCCCTTCAAAAAACCTCTTAAAACCTTATTGAAGGAATTACAATTTTGTTTTAAATTCACGGTGATATACCATGTAATTCTACAAAAAACAGGATTATCACCTGACCTTCAGTGTTAGATAATACAGTAAAATAGAAATTTCTTACTCACTTTGCCTCACAACACAAAAAAGTTTGTTTCAGTATTAGCCTCGACTCCAGACTGTCACCAAATACACTCCTTAGAGAAATGTTTTCTATTTTTTTGTCCAAACAAGGAGGCGATCTCAAAGAGCATGTGAGAAGGATGTTAGTGTCTCAGCAGAGAAAACAGGTTAAAAAAAATCAAGGTTTGAAATAAACAAAATGTGTGTGTGTGTGTGTGTGTGTGTGTGTGTTTGTGTGTCTATCTGTAGTCTTTTTCATGAGGCTTTCAGACACTTGCAATGCCAATCTGAGGAAAACAGAAACAATTTTTAGTAGATGATCTTCAGTCAAAGTTGCCTACAGGGATTACTTGTAGTCCGTGTCATACTCTAGCTGTCAACTGTTTCTAATGAGTTATTTACTCACCAAATATGCAAACACACAGGTTAACAAATATGTTTAACTGAAATTTCCCTTTTTAGGAGCAACATTGTCGCACCTTTGCTGACCGTCTCGCTCTCCTATGACTGTTCATAGTCAATGTTGAGGTCGGACGTGCAAACTTTACCTGGAGTTTACATTCCATCTCATTTTCGATATTTCCTCTGCACAAAACCATGATGATTTTACCATTCTTTGGTAGAAGAGCCCATCCCACAGTACTGTAGTAAATGCAATACTGCCTTTGTGTAGAAAACAAAACAACATACCACACACTTTTTACCAGTGCATGGTAACAATGCGATGCTGCTGCTGCCTGATGGTATCGCATTACTTCTGGCGGTATTTCTAGGCACCAGTATAAATAAGGGAAAACCTTTATTACAAGACTGTATTCATAAGAACTATTTTTTTTTTTTTGTAATCAAATATTCAAAAATTAGGATTGGTCCCTACTAGTTAATGATTTATATAACCAATATTGTATTCCTCCTTCATAAACTCTTAACAGTTATCATATTACAGGTGCTCCAGGCACTATCTTGAACCTTGACCAGTTCAAAAGCCACAAAACTGGCCTGAACATTAAGAAAATCTGCAGCGATTCTGGTCAGGGCTGATTCTTTATTTGTGGACAGGTCTTAGCAAAGGATCTGTTGAGTATTTTTTTTTTTATCTTTTTACACTTTAGGCTTGTAGTTACTAAAATTAAGTGGTAGAATAAGTAGTGGTTTTTCAAACAGGAGCTTACTGACTATAACAGCCATATTGTGTTGCTGCAACTAGCTGCCAGAATGAAAATGAATCACTTTGGTTGCGTGGCAGAGACCTAGCTTCAATTCTTTACAGTAACAGACCTGAAGAGACTCTCTGTAATTTTATAGTTTAATTGGAGTATTGAGTGCATCCCCTTCTTATGAGCTGTGTGCCTGACTTGTCACTGATAAGGACGAGGCAATAATCCTGTTGCAACATACTATCTTGGTGTCGAGGTCCACTGGCTATCTTATCGGGGAGGACTTTGTGTTTGAAAGTTCTGAAAAATGAAGAGTGTGTTTAAGTGAGTGTCACCTCAAGAATAAATTCTGCCTATTTGATGCAGTCGTAGAAGCGGAGAGTCAGAGGAAACGAAACAATGCAGCTCATGGTGGCTAATGTTTGGGCCCAACTCGTCATGAACACTTGGCATGCTGAGAATTAGAAAATACATAAGAAAGCACAATAGAAGAGGCTGCAGATGTAATTTTCCTAGGTGTGGCTTGTGGAAATATATATTGAAAAAAGTTACCATTAATAAATATCCAAATGGGCGTAATACCAGCTCTGGCCTTGCTTGTCAAACATAATTTACTGAGGCTGAAAGTCTTTAAAGGGGACGTAATTGTGTGTGTAATGACATGTAGGGAGATGAGATTTTATTCAGACATTTATTCACAGACTGGAACTCTGACAGCAGAGAAGACACAGCTGATGTGTCATTAGAGAATTACTGCTGCAGCTAAGCTTCTCGTGTCAGCCTCCTGATTGTTGGCCCTTTCACAGATTGCTATTGATTAATTAATGTATAGCTTTCATTTACTGTCAGCATGGCGGCTTAGTGGTTGGCTCCATCACAACATGGCTGATTTTCACCAGCCACGTGAGGTCTCTGCGTGTGTGGATTCACCATGTCTTTCCGCCAGACTCCAAGAAACATACAGGTCTGTTGAAAGGGGGAATGTAATTTGCATTGCCTTTCAGTGTCAATACTAGCCTGTGTCCTGTGATAAATCAGCAAGCTGTCCTGTAGCCTTTTAGAGGCAGTTTAGAAAATTAACTGACAGAAGGGAAAAGAAATAATCACTCAGTTTCAATTATGGATATTGATTGCAATTAATGAGTTATTCATGTTTGTCCAGATTGCCAACCCCCACTATCCCTCTTAGCACATCAACGTGTCATTTGTATATGTGGGTCTTTGTAGACGATATAATGCGTTATTGAGCTATTTCCGGCTACAATTATGACATTGTATCCAGTATACAGACGTGGATGTGACATCAATCCTCTCATCAAACTCAGTCCAAGAGAGCAAATAAGAGTTTTTTTTCTCAAAAGAATTTTCCTGGTGGGCCACAATCTGTACATGAAATTTGCAGCTATGTGAGAGAAGTTCACATATGTTTCATGTTTTATCATACGATATACTGTATACCATTATTCTGATATGACAATAGATGTTGGTATATTTTGATATGGCATAAATTTTGTCATTTCCCAATTTTAAAGGCTGCATTACAATAAAAGTAATTTTCTCAATTTACCAGAGTGCTCTAATATTTTCCTGCAACTTACTGATGATTATTTATCAAAAGTCTCATTCTGTTAATGTTTTGTCAAATTGCTAATAGTCGTCCCTATAATATTGTTGCAGTATCAATATCAAGGCACACAGCCCAGATTTTAGTGATATTTGCTTTTGTTACCCTGTCGTAGTATTTATACAGAGTTATTGAGGAGAAATATTCTGATATATACTGTTGTATATACGTATGTAGCCCTATATTTATTATTTGAGTCAACAATATTTTCCGACTCTGTTTAACACATCTTATTTTGGATCTGAGTAAATCTGCCCCTGACGTTTTCTGTTTTGACAAAATTGCCTCTTCAACTAAGTTATGGTTGCTGGTTTTGAAAATTAAATCTGTGTGCTTGACCTTTCTGACTGTAGAACAACGAGCTCAGTCTGTGGAGTGGTAAAATGTGAAGCAGGTTGTGTTATAAGTGCATGTGATCGGGTCTACTTACCCGGGTCCAATTTGAGAAGTTCCCCATCTTCTCCTTCCTCAGTGCTGGCTGGCAGGGAACACTAGTCGAAGGTGAAAGTATTCATTTCAGTGTACCATCACCTACCATCACACACACGCACTGTCTCTCTCTCTCATCCATTTTCCATCCCAGATAAGGTCACATATGCTCACATTAGGAAACATCAAAGCAGGCTTATTTTGCACTTGTCCTACAGTGAACAAATAACTGGTTTAGATATGAGACATTGAGTCTAGCAAGCACCATAAATGTCAGCATATTTGATGTTATGCCATTTCTTATTAAGTGGGTTATTGTTTAAATTTAAAAAGATATAAAATGAAATTTAATTTATTTCCATTTCCAATTATTTGATTAATGTGGTCATAAATTACAAATGTATATGGAGACTGACAAAACCCTTTCAAATGTATTACTGGGTGCTCCTGAGTGAAGAAGTCGCCAAGAGATGCCCCAGTGCCATCAGTGTGAAACATCAGCTCTTCCTCATCTGATTGAGGCACACTCACTCTCCCTCAGACTGCACAGAATGTTTCACAAGATAGTTCCACTATCTTGCACTGGCACGGCAAAGAGAGGGAACTCGCCCTGGCCTGATGTGAACAGAAGTTAAAGCACAACGACCACTTTCACGCCCCAATATTTTAAGCCTCTTTTTATATCCTACTGGAATACTGTAGCTTATGATGGTGACTGTTTGGACGTTTGGTTATCCCCATCTCTTTGTGTCTGCTTAGAGCTGATGATGATGATGATGATGATGCTCTCCAGCTTGACTTTTCTGCTGTCTCCTTTATGTCTTTTCTTCATC
>KV751317.1:11545054-11564792 GCA_001698575.1 Mola mola
GCGTCAGTCTGTCAGGAGAGCGCATGGCTTGCGGTCAGCAGCCCATTCCAGACTTTTCACCCAGCCTCCCACTGCCCTGTCTCCACAGGTTAGTGTGTCTGCATGCATGCAGTTTTTTGCTGTTTTTTTTCATTATGTTTCCTCTTAGTATATTGCCACATTTGTTTAAGCGATTTATAAAGTCTTTTGGAGAGCTCAGTCAATGTTGTTTTGAGGTTAAGATTTTACGTGGATCAATATTTCCCACTGGAACATTGGCATTAAAAAAAGCTGCCAGCAACACTAAGAATTTCAATGGTTAGAAAAATAGAACTGTGTTAAGGACCACATTCAGCACGTCTCTCTGGCGTCTCTGTCCATATATGTATATGATATTTATTGAAACTCCTGTCATCCTAATCCTTTTGATCCTTCACCATTTGTCCCTGCTTTGACTAGGAAGTCTGTCGTTGTTTCTCTTATTTTAAATTTGCCTGTGAGTGCCATGCAAGGCTTATTTAGGACAGAATCCATGGTTGAAGAAGTCATCTTATGGCTGAAAAATGATAAAGCCACTGCTGAGAGAAATTTATTTAAATGTATTCAAAAATCTTACTGTTCCAACGGCGCGCTGGGGTGTTGTTGCCTTGATTCATTGTTATTGACATGATGCTGCCGTCTGAAACCAGTTTCCCATCAAGTCTTAATACTGCCTGCAAATCAACACTTGGAAAAGTATGTATTTGGATATAACGGCTGGAAGATGCAGTGTGTCATGTACAAGGAGAAAACAAGCTGTTTCTGAGACATACGGCTTTGATGGAATGGCAAACTTATCAAACGTTTCCGCCATGTCATTTCACCACACTGCCGCTGTGTGTGCCAAATTAAACAACTTATTAGCTGATTGTGCATGCAAAAAAAGTATTGCAAATAATTAGTGCTACATGAGGGGAGATTTTACTTTTTTTATTTCTTCATCAGACTCCAATTATAGTCACATAAGTTATCTTTATGTTCTTAATAGACTTGCAGGTGGTTAAACAGTTTCCACTTACTGGTCCTCATGGGAGGTTTGATGTGCGATAAAATACTGTAATGGATGACTCTGCTGTTCTTGTCTCGCTTGCTGGGCCCAGAGTGCGACATTAATGCCAAATTAAATCCTTTCTCAGTTATAAGCAACTATTGACTGTGACTCTGAATGTCTGTTGCCATCTCTTTGTGCATCACATTGTAGTGTAATCTAGTTTGCTTTGTGTCACTGTCTTTTTTTTTTTTTTTTTTTCAGCATTGCAGTATCAAAGTAGCACCAAATAACTACAATTTCTGGGATATCCCCATGTTGCTTTCACACATTGTCAGTTTAGATTGAAGGCGTAGTATCTAATTAGAAATCAAGGAGCAGAAATGGAATATCCATGATTATGTTTTCCCCTGAAACTAATCCAACTACGTCATTGTGTCTTGGTTACCTTTGTATTACCTGTTCATGTAAGTGTTGGCAGTTATGGACAATTGTATCAGTCAATTGTTGGCTTTTTCGACTGTATCAGGAAGGCTGTCTCATGGGAGAAAGGATGATTTGCTCAGGCGAGTAAGAAGAATTGTAGTCACTGCGACTCCCACTAACTTCCAGTCGTTGTCACAAGCAAAGGATTTTATTGGCACCACATATCGGTAACTTTAATTGTGCTGAGCCTCTGAATCTTGAAACAAAGTTAACCGGCTAGCTCAGTTTGATGTTTGGATGACTGCATTTTCAACTAACTATTTTCTACCTATTTCAAGTTATGTGGCTGCCACTTTTAGGACATGTTCGTTTTGATTAACAATACCTCGTCCCGAATAAAGGGTTTCAGTGATCAGATGCCCTGACCTCAAGCTATCTGTGCTGAGCTAACCTTAGCAGCGCAGCTTGTTCCGCAGTCCTTCAGACATCCTGTGTATGATGTTTTAATCCTTTCCTTTTCAGAAGCTTCAAAATCCATCCGTAAGCTGCAGCTTCTTTTTGGACACTTTGACGGATAAATCCATAATGATAATCTAACTTTGTGATCCGTAATCCATTTTCTGTGTTGAAAACAGTAAATGTTATTAATTTCGTTGCTAACCACCCTCAAAAGACATTGTCATGACAGCGGAGGGGTCAGTGGTTGATAGGGGTCAGTCATGTCGCAATCTTAGTATCCCTTACCATCTCCTCTTCATTGGAGACCACCTGTGCCACTGCCATGTTTTTAGAGTCGTGCAAAATGGACAAACAAAAGACAAGTTTTAAAGAGCGCCTTTCATATTTTTCACATTTTCATGTATCAAAATATGTATTCAGTTGGTTGCAATCTGCGGTCTCACTGCTAGATGCCACTAAGTCCTACACACTGGGGGCCTTATGGTCAGATTGTTTGGTCACATACTTTTTTCCCCCTAGCTCAGGAATAAGTAACATTTTAAAACACAACCAGAAGTCCTTTAAATGTTTAGAAGAAAACGGAAACCTCTACACTTCAACCGCAGCATGGCACCACGACATAATTCTTTAATTGTCTCTACAGCTACTAAATGAACGTCTAGTTGATATTGTTTGAAATATTAAGAGTACACTTAAAGAGATTGTGTGTGTGCGCACATGTCAGAATGAACAACAATGGCAATATGTTGTCGGCACAAGATGTCTTTACAGTGTATTTACAAATAGAACATGGCAACCAGCCACAACAATCGGCAGAAAGGCTTCTGTTCGCTGCCACTTTGTCCATCAACTTATCTCCAACTTGGCTTGGCCAGAGCGCAACTCTTCTCACTTGGTATTCCTGAGAGTACGGTCCATACGGAACCCAATCAAACAACCGCATTATGTAAAGATCAGCTCAAGGTTAAGTGTGTATATTTTTCACCAGGAAATGCACTTGGCCCACCAACAAGCGTGCACAGGATGAAATTTTTATGAATAGAAAGGGATATTTGTTCCTTGAGTGCTCACAATCCTGCTATGGATAGCAGTGCATTAGCTCACCTCCTCTTCCTGCGTGCGACTCTATGTGTGTGAGTATTTGTATGTTTACGTGCATGGGAGCAAATGTGTGTTAAGTGTGCTTTATTTGTGTTGTTAAATTTGGATTTATGTGTCATTGGGCTGTATGAAATGGAGAAGGCAGGCTTGGATTAGTCCAAGATGGGGGTGTTTGTATAGTAAAAAATAAGCAGAGGCTTCCCTCGGACTGCGTTTATATTTACTGCAGCGGGCGGCCCGTCGACTGAGGAAAATACACTATATACATAACCTAGGCTGCTGGGAAGTAAAAACATCAGCAGTGGGTTGCCCTAGCAAAGCCTTGTTCACAACGGGGTGAACCAACAGAGCTGAGAGGGAGCGTGTTGAAAGTCCCAGGTGTCCCTCCTTTCCACAAAGCCTCCAGAGGGAGAGAGTTTTTTTTTTTCCAGAGGGCATGGGAGGGAGGAGACGTGGCAGGCACAGCAGGGAGTGTTTGCCTTGCCAGGGCTTGTTACTTCGACTGAGTAGGGCTCATGATAATACCGTCAGAATTGCAATAGGATGGAGATACAAACAAATACTGACACCACAAAGAAACACCCCCTTAACACAGATCAGGTTGCATGAACTAGTTAGCCTTGCAAAAACAATTTTAAACCACACCAGTATGCTGTCTCACCTTTGCTGCATTGTGTTTCCAGTCAACACTTGTTTTTTTAGCCTTCATTCCATTCAACAGTCATCCTTCTCCCCTCCCTGCAATGCTGACAGACACTTGTCTCCCACTTGGCCTTGCCGGTGCTGCCTCCTTCCTCTTTGTGATGTTCCTTGACATCCATCAGTTTAGCTGCAGCTTCCCACGAGGCCCCGACAGGTCATGGCTACACACACACACAGATGCACAGAAGCCACTCTCAGCGGCACTATTCAAGTGTGGACTTCGCGACCCATCTGCATCTCAGCCTCCTACAGACGGGAGCCACGGTAATTTGGAGAAGTTGTTAAATGTCACGCTGACGCATGAAAAGAGGAATCTAAATGAGGAGGAAAATGAATCACTGGTTGCTCAATAGACAGCATCCAATTCGCACAGTATTCCTCAAAGATAGATGGAGCAGGAACATGTGGATTGAAATGAAGAGCTCTAAGGATGGCAGCTGATTAGAATGTAGCATAAGGGCAGATGGCATTGCGACTGCAGAGCTCTTGAGCAAGTCATTGTTGACAGGCACTTTGAACCTTCTCCCTAACCCATGTCTTTGCCAAGCCATGTCTGTGTCTACGCTATCTTGTAATGTTACTCCTGAAGGCGGGGAAGACATTGATAAATGGAAAAATAACACCTAAGTCAAGTGTTTATTGCCCTTTCCTCTCTCTTCTTGTCAGTAACCTACTCTGAGTGCAATCCCAGTCAGTCCGATCCCTGGAAGGTGGGTGTAGTTCAGGAGCAGGCTGTTTTATGCAGAGAACTCAAGTGTTCAGGCTTGTCACCGGTGTGGTTAAGAGTTAGGATATGGCCAGTTACTGAAAACAATGGCTACAGTTTCCTCCAGGAGGCAGATGTGTTATGAATAGAGCCACGAAAAGGGTTTGTTGCTCTGTTTAAATGATACATTGAAGTGCCCAAACCTCATACTGCTTCCCCCTCAAACAGGCCATTTGTCTTCACAGGTACAAGTTACCTCTAACTGTGGTCAGACTGCATCTTTGTGTTTGTGACTGCACCATTTCAGTCTCTTCCTCTTCTGCTATGGTATCGAGTCAACAAAAGTTTCTGCCATAACATCCGTTTGCTCAGATTGGCTATGAAGTCTGCAGTTACCAATCCACACTTTTAGTTCATCACCCAGCCACACAGGGAAGGACTTTCTATTAGCAATCAACACACTCAGATAACCATCTTAAGATAATAGAGAGAAATAATAAAGACTTCTTTGGTGGAGAGCTGTACATCACCCACCCACACATCACCTTCTTGTTTTCATTCATTGGGGCGCTAGGCAGAAAAAGAGTGAGAGAACCTTCTCACAGGATGCTGTGGGTGGACAGAGGTCAATTCTCAGAATTTCAGTGAATCGCATGTAAATACACACAGTCACACGGTATTTTCAGGTTCCCATCAAAATCTGCCAAAATCCAATGTGGTGTTCCTTTTAATGGTGCTAATTTTCAAAAATGTAAACAAATACAGGATGACAAGAATGTGACTCACAGAAAACCTAGAGTCCATGACAGTATTATATTTACTGTTTATGGTCCTCCAAATTGAAATAACCATTTTTAGTTTGCATTATTGATATCTGACCACGGTCGTAGCTGCCTCTTAGAAAGGAGACTTTAGACTTAGCTGTTATTGTAACCGTGCCCTTTCACACACAAACAGTCCCTTGTTCATCAGAGTTACAAAACCCTCCCTTTCTTTTCTTAATCCTTCAAAGGGTTACCCACAATCCTCTCTATTTGACCATGATACAGTGCAGGGTCCATATGCAGTGATGTATAGAGCTTACCTCGAGGCAGGGGCTAATAATGGGAACTGATAAACTAGCAAAAGAAGATCAATAGGACTTGCCTGCTTGTGCTGAAGGCCTCTGCTGATTGTTCTGTACATTCCCGACTCTCCCAGTAGGGCAAGAGGAAGAGTGAGCCTTTTTATTTTCTTTAAATTTCATGGTTGGCAGGGAAAGGGAAAATGTGTTCTATGAGTTCCATGTATTCTTTAATTCGTACTTTAATACATACTTGTTCAACGTGGGTATATTGCTCCATTTTTCACTTTTCCATTTTCTACATTAGCGGTGAGAGTTGCAACAGAAGGGAATGGACTCCTGTGTGAAAAGGGTGAGAGTGCAGGACAAGACACATGCTGTTTGCATGTGTTGTATTGCTTCTCCTCACATCATAGCAGTGTTGTATGGTTTGGTGTTAAAAAGCCAGCCTGGAATGAGGCAGAGTATTCTTGTGACATGATTGCAGGGTCTCTTCCTATAAAAATTTGCAGGACCCCTTTAACAGATTGATGTTCTGAAGTTAACACACTATCAGCAGATGTTTAATCCTCCGGTCCCCTCTGAATATTTAGAAGGCACTAGCCCACTTTAATTAGCTCAGCAGTTAATTATCGTGTTGTAAAGTCCATCCACTTGTTGCCTGTTTTGAGTGTCAGTACAAAGTGAGAAGAGTCATTGCAGCTGTTAGCAGATTTCAAGTGTCATTTGTCAGATGATCCGACAAACCGCTTAAATTGATCTGATATTTCTAAACTGCTCCTTTTCCATGTTGATGTCGAGAAAGTGCAATGATGTATTTATTTCTGGCCTTGAGGTTATTATTCCATCATGAAACGCCAACGTTGGCCAGCTTAGTAAAGCTAAACGCTACCTGCATGGCTGAGACACCACCACTGTGTCTAATTAGATTATTAATCTATTTGTGTGCGTGTGTCTGTGTTTGTACATTTCGCAGATATTGCACAAATGACACTGCAGTTAAAGAACAATTTGGGTTTTTCTGAGGTTCTTATTTTGGTGTAGGACAGTGTGTCTGCAGGAGGAAGACAATTTAAAGCTGGCTATTTATTGCTAAATATTGATAACCAGTGAGATAGAGTTATATACTGTATGTTAGGGGTGTGAAGAGTGCTGTGTGTAATTGAAAATATCCCCAATCTTCATCCACTATTACAACAATCTTTGCTAAGCTTGGATATTGAGTTTTCATCAATACATTGCTTTGTGAAAGACTTTATAAGAAATGTGTGATCTTCAAAAAAATCATTTCCTTCAGTGAATTGCCAGAGATCTTTTTGAACAAACTCACTGATATTCTCACTGTAGATTTTCACTGATTACAACCTGCCCTCACCAGAGCCATCATTACTGTGTAAAAGTTTCTGTTAGTCTTAAAAGAACAAGCAGGCTTTCTTAATAAATGGCTACCTGGTAGCTTGACTTACTTCTCCCTCAGGCACCCTCGGAGATTTACTTCTCAGCACCACAGACTGAATACATACGGTATTAAAAAAATCACTAGGAGTTGAAAACATGGCCCCAACAGATGTTCATATTGCACCAATGGGACTTGCATGTGGTCGAATCTTGATTGACCCCAGGTGAAGCTGATGCAGCCTGATGCCATTGGTCAAAAACTCACTCTGGAATCATGTCTGCAGATTTGGTGGAGGTATTCAACAATTCACATCTTTGAAGATAAAACTCCCCTTTTCAGTTAATCATCTCATGAAATATTAAACGTAGCATAATTAGTATTGTTTTTTTAATCCATGTTGATTTTTTTTTTCAGAAGGATGCAGCATGAATCAAATTATAATATCCAGTCTACTATGAGATGTTTATTCTTGTCTTACCTTCAAAGCTAATTCCAAAAAATCTTGACGGGAGAATTTCTTGGCAACCTCAGAGGTGTGAGCTGGATGAAAGTAATTCTGGTAATCTAAATGTATCACTGAGACACAAAGAAGCTCTGCACCGTTGCAGATATCTGAATATAAATAGCTTCCCTTTGTTATCTTCTGATGCAATTTGAAAATGGTCGTGTAAGCTGATTGCACACAATGGTTTTTATAGGGGGCTCCATTGAACCTGCATTACTGCCTTAACTGCACAATTTCTAAGAATTGGCATTTACTGTATTTTTTTTTTAAACATAAAACATTATACCTGCAAATTAATACTTGTATCGTTTTGATTTATTTTAAATATTGTGCTGCTTTTGGTACCGCCTTTCTGTTTTCTAATACTACAAATAATTGTTTAAAGTGAGTTCAAAACTGAATTTTGGTGGCATCAAAAGCCTTTCTTAATTTCATACACTGATCGTGCTGGGGCCATATTAAGTCTGGCAGATTACGTGAGGTGACGACGGAAGGCACTCATCTGAAAGAGACTGTGAAGCTGTTTAGTTGCTCTCCAAGTGGTACTTTTAATAGACATATTAACAGCTGTTGCAGAAGAGATGCTTTGCTTGAAGGTACTTGACTTAGAAGATATGAAGCAGCAGCAGCTGGTCCGCTGTGGGAGACAGCACCATGAGAATACTGGGGCGCCTTTGCCTGAGCTCCCCCACCAACATCAGTGCTAGACTGAGTCCTACAGTGCCTTGAAAATATGGGCTAGAACAGTAGCAGTGGGTGGTCGAGCGATGGAGGAAGCTGTCTAAAAAGATGGAGAATTAAATCATACTCAGTCTGGAAGGAATTGTTGAGGAAGGGCAGCATAATGAGCAGCATTCTGACGACGAGGATTAAGATAGCGACAGTTTTTGTTGGAGCATTAGGGAGGCTTAGTAACTCACTTTAATTTTAGGTCATGATGTCATCCAGGGGAGATGAATGGGCAGCGATGGGAGGAAGAGCTGGCGGCGTGATGAGGGGGTTTGAACAATCTTAAACAAAATGGTCTTTAGCCATGCAGTGTGATCCACTGTTAATGTCTGCTGACTATGTAAGTTGCTGTTCAGCGTCAGTGCTTTTCTACTGCTCCTGGTGTGTTCTATGAGTCAGGATGGTGGCGTTTGTCACAATTCTTGGAGCGGGCATGGTCAAATCAAACGCTGGCAGGAAGGGATGCAATCAGAACCCTGTGAGATTGCAAAGTTGGGGCTGTCTGCTTACTTGACTGCTTTGATTTTCAATCCCGTGGCCTCACAGGTGGGCGGAATAACGGACTCCGGCCCACTCTCGGCAAACTGTTCAACGTTTGTGCGAGAACAGGCAACTCCCCATAAGCCCCCACCCACAGTACTGGTGAATATTGATGCCTGTTTTAAATTCCCTGGATTGAAGATTTTGTTATTATTAACAGTCCAACAAATAGACTCAACAGAAAAAAATCCTAGCCTTATTGTTTTTAGAAAAAATTACGTGAGAGAATGATTCTCTGAACAATCAATCATTAATAACTGTCATTTTAATACAGGTTTTGCTTGAGGAGTACAGTCTTAGCCACAATAATAAAGCAACAAATCAAACTCCTTCTGTGTGGATGGATGGAAAATGCTGTCTTTCACAGAAACAAATGTTCAGGCACTGAAACCTCCAAACGCCTAGCACAGGTCTTGGCAGTCAAAGTGCTGTGTGACTCAGTACAATTGGCTACAGCTAAATTGGAAGTAGTCATGCATACATCCTTGAATAAAAGAAAAAAAAAAAATCCAATACAAATTGTATTTGTCGGTCATGCTGACTCCTAAACAGGAAAGCGGTCATCATACATACAAAATAATGAGGACATAAGTCAAAGCTAGAAATGTAGAAATGAGGAGAGCTGCGTGCACACATGTTCTTTATGAATCAGTTGTTCTGCTGAAACCTCCCCTCAACACTGTGAGCATGACCGTCCGGCTGTGCATCTGAGTGAGTGGCATTCATTAGCCCAGTTTTAGCCCTGGCATGTCTGCCTACCATATGTCCGTGTGGGCCGATGCTGAGTAAAGCTCAGACAGACTCACACAGCCAGCAGGAGAGGAGTTATGATTCTGTAATACTCTAGTTCTCTCTATTGATGAGGCTCGCTATCCAATGCGGAAGATTAATAGTTGAACACTGAGCTTACTAGGATCAAGCATTGACATTCCAGCCAGTTTTTGCAGACTT
Organism: Mola mola; assembly: GCA_001698575.1. NCBI lineage: Eukaryota > Metazoa > Chordata > Actinopteri > Tetraodontiformes > Molidae > Mola > Mola mola. The sequence continues at coordinate 11,554,642 of KV751317.1, forward strand.
CTTGGTTTTCAAGGCATGGAAGGACAGAGGATAGACTCTGGAAGAGGGAAGGGACTGTTAAATCATCCCCAGGCCCATATCTCCATAAATAACAGCTGCTGCCCCAAATATCACCTCACATGCGCTCAGAGAGCAAAGATGGAAGCATTTAGGGTCAAATGGTTGCTTTTCTGTGACCATGTATGGTCGCAGCTGTCCTTTAAACTAATAAGTTGCACGCTGATCACAACTACCCCAGATTCTCTTGTACTTCTCAGAATCATAGGGAGGGAACGTATAAGTAGTTCTCATATGAAAGTAGATTTTTACGAATTATGTAATCATTCTGTTACTTCACACCTGTCATGTACATTTTACCATACTGACGCATCCATGTCCATCCTTGACAAATTGGAGGAAATCGTTAAGGACAAAGTTTAGATGAGGCCCCCCAAAAACCCCACAATTGAGCTTAATAGCCACCTGCCTGCCTTGAAATTTAATCTTGACATTTTTCTGCATGTTTTATCTTAACTGACACTTAATTAGTCGGTGACTTAAACGAATGGGCCCAGTGAAAATCTTTGTATTCTTTTTTTCTCACTTTTCATGTGAAACAAAGATATTGGGAAAACTGGAAGGCTGGAAGTTCCAAAATTTCTTTACTAATTTCTAGAGTCCAGAGTGACATATTGAAATTGTTTTGTGTGACCAACAGCCCCAAAACCATGATAAATGACTTCCAACATACACAATACTGAGAAATGCTTTGTAATCCGGAATCTGCAGCGCTGTGAGGACCGACAGAATCGATTTGTTAAATTGCAGTGATTGAGTCAAAAGAGGCAGAGTTTGAGCATGTGGCTCTTCACAAAAACATAACTTGGGGGTCAGATTATGAGAGCGAGTCAACAAATGAGGGAGCACGGGGAAAATGGAGCATCTTGTGCCCTCCGGCATCATAAATGAGAGATAAATTGGAGATGACCTAGAACTAATGTGTGTGCGCTGAACATGACATTTTGTTCAATGTGGGTTTCAATTAGAGTGATCTTGCACTTTGAGTCCCGGGGGGATGTTTTTGCCACAGAAATCATTGGAAGAGTTGTTTTTTTATGTCTGTTTAATTGACCATTCATATCTCAAACAAAGATATCATGGCAACCACAGACTGGCCCAAGACCTATGGACACAATATATTGCTGTGTGCCGTCAGGATCTTCAGCAAAGTGGTGCAGTGGCCACAGAGGACTTCTGCGCCGGCTCAGAGAGTATAAACAGGAGATACTTTAATTCGTAATTGAAGTGTTTATCTTTCAGTCTGATTAAAGAATCCAGAAAATATGGCAAATGTTGGTGCAGAGATGGTTGGAAGCACTGTAGGATAGCAAGGCTTGACAGTACACGAGTGGTAGTGGAAAGAGGAATAAAGTGCGGGATTATAATCAATGAACAATGCTTATTCAGCAGCATTGATTGGTGTGTGATACCTGTGGTGTGTCAGAGCTGCAGGACTTAACCTTTTCATGCTCTTGAGGTTTAATCATGGCTATAGGATGAAATCTGGGCCAGTAAGTGTGTTAGAGTGAGTGAGTTTGCAGACTTTGCATGTGCAAGGCTGAATTTGCATGCCTTTCTTAGGGCATGCAAAAATACCCAACCGACATCAAGAAATAGGTGGTCTCTTCATCATGGCTAACATGGATGTCAAAGTTGCACTGGAACACACAGCAAAGAAATCGACAGACTGCCAACCAGTATGATTTATCGAGATTTATCAGAAAAAAAATACAAAAAAAACACCATTGGCTGGTTACTCTGCCTCACTCAATCTGAGATTAGAATTTGAAAATGACACTGGTGTTGTCAGCCTGTGTCCTGTTGGTTTTTGAAGTAGAAAAGTGGCAGGCTCAAGGAGCTTTGCCTTTTTGTGACTTTCATCTCTATGCTCATGCAAGCAGAACAACCAATTAGGATGATCTCTGTCACTCTCCGACCAGCTGGACAAAGCGCCAACAAGGAAAGACAATTTGATGGTGCTGTACAAGGCAAAAAGAATGTAGTGGCAGACGCTCACAGACGTTCCCGACAGCAGATTGTCAGCTTGGTGTGTCCCGACTCTTAGATGCATGTCTGTGAATGTCTCAGTTGTATTCAAGAGAAATAAACCTCTCTCGGAGAAGTGAAGTAGACAGGAAGGAGCAAGTGTGAAGGTCCTTCATATGGTTGAGGTGAGGGTCTGGTACTGTTGCGTGACCTGCACTGAAATTGGCATGGACACAAGCAGCTAGTGCCATCTGGTGTATGAGCATTCGACAAGGTTTTGAACGCACACTCACATGTGCACACGCACACTGCACATTGATTCATTATGCATGCAAACACCATTTCCTTATATCCTTTCTGAAGCACAGCGGTGGAGCACTGGTTGTCTTCTGAGCTCGTCAAAACCTGCACTACTGTTTAATAATATATCAGTTCCAGTGTTGTAGGTTCCAGGGACTAGCGGAGGGGGTGGGAGCTGATGTCAGGGTTGGTGAGGGTTCAACTGGCCCTTCTAAAGTACGTCTACATGTCATAGAGATGGCTTCATTCCCAGCTTTGATCTTATCCTTTCGATTAAGCAAAACCATGACTTGGCAGTAATTGATTAAAGCATGTCCAGGGCCTGATAGGCAATTTATTGAAATGGAATGAAAGATTAAGCCAGAATTATTTATTTCTTGCTGTAAGTACAGAGTTTCTGACGTTTGAAATAGCTTTATCAGGAGAGGGTTGTTGTCACTATTTACACTGCATTGCAGAGGAGAGGTCAAACTGGCACAGGTTTCGGTGTCAAGCCTTGCTTTGTCACAGTTTCCCTCCCAGTGAGCGAGTGGAGATTACTTAATACTGTCGCGCTGAAGAATGTGTCTGCGATTTCATATCCGTCAATGGCTTTTACCAGGCGGGGAACACAGCCCAGGGAAAAGGCAACATTTTCTTCTGTTACATAAGCTCATCAGAGCCGAGACAGAAGAAATGACAGTGATTTCTGTCACACTGTACTCAAATCCTATTTCTTTTGTAGCAATCGCTGAATGCCTCTCTTATCTAGGTATGTGTGTTTTTGTTTGTATTTCTGAATGGATGGAGAATGTGGATGTGTGCATGCAGGGGATTGTGAGCAAGTCACGCTGTGCTTTCCAGCTGAAACCCACAGTAGGAATGTGTGAACTGCAAGGAGCTGAGTGGGCAGGACCTTAAGCCACAGAGCAGTGTAGAGACAGGAGACAAAATTCAGCACAGCTCCTAGATCTCAAAGTGAACATATCACCAACACAGTATGACCTCTATATATAAGCTGCATAGTTTATAATTCCTGAAGCAGCAGTATTTTTTGCCCCGATTTGATACTTTTTTCCCTCATTGTGATGGGATTCAGACAAAATATTGCATGCAGTCTATGAATCAGTTCGTTTGTCGGCAGAAATCAATAACAAGACGTTTTGTTTCAAATGTGTCTAGCTTTCTTTATGAATGTAAATGACGGTCTTTTGCTTTTAAAGATATCACTTAGGCCTCTGGGAAATTGTGACAAATTGCCTTTTATACTTATATGAATATATATACTGTTTTTTCTACACTTAACATTTCAATTGGTCACCTGAAGACATTTATTAGCATTCTTGGCTTGGATCATTAGTCATTATTCAGAAAGGTGGATCAGCACTTCCAAAATATCCAAGGTACGTGTGCTGCCATGTTGCCATTTAGAGCAAGAGTCTGCACTCTGATTTTCATTGTTGTTCAAATTTATTTCTTTTTTAAGTTATCAAATAACTAAATATTAGCCAAACTGATCAGAAAAATGAATATGCATCAGTGTGATAAGAAATAGCTATATGACAGAAACCATCATTGAGAAAAATGTATTTGATGTGTGCTACATGATACTGGTTTAAGATCCATACTGCAGCCCTCCACCAGAGGGTGATGGAGATGTTTTCGACTTCACTTTTGGGGAACACTCTTGTCATCCATTTTTGTATAGTCAGTGGCATTATTGAAGATCTTTTCTGGTTCATCAAACTCAAACCATGCTTAATTATTAAGACAAGTTTATAAGTTAGGAAAAAATGCAGAAATATGTATTTAAAGTAAAATCAACTCGACATATCCCGCATTACTGAAAATGAATGAGTTTGTAAATCATCACAATCAGCAGATCTTTATTGTGCTTTTAACAATAATAAACAGAAGCTTACAAAAATATAGACATCTCACGTTCAGGAATGAAAACACTGTCCATGCGTACTCTAGCTGCTTATAATATACAGTAGTAGACACAGTATTCTTTCAATTTAATAGCTCATAAACCCCATCTGCCTACTCCATTCACATGGAAATGGTCCCTAAAGTTGAGTCAGCAGGGTGTCAAAGCTGATTATTTGTGATGTACTGTGAACATTGTTTTTCTAGGCTCAGTTTTTGAATTAGTTTCTAATTTATCTTACATTGTCACCGTCTTTCTTTCAGATTCAGATTCAGATTCAGAATACTTTATTTTTCCCCGAGGGAAATTGTTACTTTACAGTTGCTCCGTGTAAAATAAATAAAAGTGCAACAGAAAGTAAATAGTGTAAGAGAACTGCAATATAATAGATGAAAGATCTGAGGGAGTGAAAAAGTCCAAGAGCCATTCTACCTCTCTATTCAGCCGCAGGGGTGGCTAAATGCTGAAGGTAGGATACATTGTCTACCCGTCCCTGTCTGTCCTATCTATTACACTGGATACCTATTGATCTATCCCGCTGTGTATTGTCGTTCTGCAGTAAACCTGTACTGACCCCACCTTGACCGTGCGCTCCGTGTGTCATGGTAGCATGACAGAGCACCACACCCCCTTGAACCTATACCCCCCCTTATGAAACAACTGGGCCACTGGGAAACCAATCAAAGCTCCTTTGATCGTAAATCCGTCTTCTCCTTATGACTCCTGTCAGGAATTGGAAATTTAAAAAAAAAAAAAAGATTTTAAGCATAATATAAACAGATAATATAGATGCATGTACAGTGATAACTACAATGAATTTATGGTTCTACATTCTATTGATATGTATGAGGTATAAATGTGTGTCCATGACTGATTTTACAAATGACTTAGTGTGATTCTCCAGATTATCAGTTGATAGCAGCAGCCTAGGACAGTTCATTACCACTCACATCATTGCAGTCATCTTGTATATTAATGACAGAAGTATCTACTCCTCCAGCGGGGCACCATGAAATGGTAATTATGTCAGCAACATTATTCCTCAGAGCCGAAGTCTGCAGTGCACACCGACACACTTCATGCCATTGCCGGCACCCAGGATTTCTTTGTTTCGGTGTCAGGGGATAAAAGAATGTGCTCTGAGAGAAGAGGTTTCCATTTTGTATTCAGATCCTGTAAACACAAAACTGAAAAAGCAACAGTCCATATAAATACTGCTGCTTTAATGGATTCTTAAACTCAAGGGTAATATTACTTATGCAGTTTCCAGCAATGTTGAAGATAAGTTCAAGTCATTAAAAAAAAGAGAAATTAGTCTACTATTTGATAAAATAAATATCCAGCCATCCATTTTGTACCGCTTATCCTGTTAGGGGTCGCGGGGGGGGCCTGGAGCCTATCTCAGCATCTTTTGGGCGAAGGCGGGGTACACCCTGGACACGTCGCCAGTTCATCGCAGGGCTGACATATAGAGACAAACAACATTCATACTCACATTCCCACCTACGGGCAATTTAGAGTGACCAATTAACCTAAACCTCAGTTTGCATGTTTTTGGATTGTGGGAGGAAGCCGGAGTACCCAGAGAGAACCCACGCTGGCACAGGGAGAACATGCAAACTCCACACAGAAACGCCCTGACCCGGGAATTGAACCCAGGACCGTCTTGCTGTGAGGCGACAGTGCTAACCACTGCACCACTGTGCCGCCTAAAAATATTTAAAGTCTGAACATTGGCCTATGTATTGCGAGAGTGAATGAAAACTATTAGCATTGAAACAGAGAGATCTAAATATATTAAGATAGAATAGGCAAATTAATAGGTGAAATGGTTGATGTAGTTGGCTAAAGGCACTGAATAAAAACTTTAAATAGTTCAGTAAATGTAATGAAATAGTTAAAAGCAATGGGGAAAAAAAATTGATATTGAAGCTTAAGTCACCAAATAATAACAATAATAACTAAGGCATAAATGGATAATCTAAAACTATCTTTAAGATAACTAAACATACAATAGTGGAAATATTTAGCTAAATGCATTGAAAACTAAATATTTAGCTTCAAAGTAAGCCAAAAATAATGGAAAGCAATATAACTGTCCAAAAGTAAAGTTAATAGGTAAATTTGACAAGGACGCTAAAGGGAAATGAACCGTTGAAACAGCTTGGTAAACATAAATGAAATGAAAATGGTTGAAATAGATAGCTAAAAGTGACAGTGGAATGGTCAAGATGTAGGATTAGCCCTCAATAAACTTGCCAAAATGACCTATTTATTAGTTAATTAATCTAAACTTTGTCATGAACGATTAAAATACATTTTGATGAAAACACTCTTGTATGCTTTGGAGATATTTACGTACTGTGTATATTCAGTATTAAGTAACATCCAGTTCAAATCAGCGCATTTGGGACATCACAGATGATGCAAATGAAGGGATACTTGAGTCCATTTGACAGAGATGCGGGGATATGTCTGACAACAAAGGTTGGACCCACAGTAGTGGTGTGTGTAGTCGAATAAAAATGAACATGAAAAATGAATATCAAGCATGTTGTCTCTTGCATAGAAATCCTAAAATAATCCATTTTTTTGTTGTTGTTGTCAGAAGTTCTGCAGCTGAACACCGGTAGTGGCAGTAGTTTCACTCCATCCCTGCTGCACCTGCACCCACGTAATGAATCTTTGTAAGCAGGAAGAGCAACCTGATGCACCGAGCAAAGTTCTCCACATGCTGTACATGATCTGGTCTGAAATAAAAACAATAATGTCGTTACGTTGCTGGAAACGGGTGCAAATATTGGGAGTAGGTTAGATTTTTTTTGTGACGGATGTGCCATGGTTTTAGTGCGAGTATGTCTCATTTTCCCTGGAAAGCACATAAATTGATGATGATTTGTACCAAACAAGAATGTTCCCCTCTGTCTGGAGAGCCTGATTTTAATGTGATTTATATGCCAGGGAATCTTTGTAATGACACAATGCGTCATTTATAATTGTATATTGTGGCACATTTTACCTCAAAACAACAGCTGCTGTGGTGTGGATATTGCATTTGGCAATATCGAGAGTCTTGCTAATACTGGAATAAACTGGTTTTCAGCCCTGCACAGCATGAATCTTGGGTGGTTTTTTTTGTTATGTTGTAGTCCTTTTTGAGCGATGATAATTCCTTATTGCACATCAATATCATACATCTTTCATGTGAGAGCAAGGAAGAGCTCAACATTCAGCACCCAGCCGGGACTGCTGCTTAAGAAGCCTTATATTTTTTCCCAGTGGGTCTTATTTGTTTTCATCTCCCTCAGTATAGAGTTTAATCCACTTTGTCCCCGTTTGATGTGCGTTTTACATTCTGACAGCTGGATTTTTGCTTTTAATTGAATAGAAATACACACATGTGGTATGATGGCATGCCACGTGTGTGTTATGGCACAGAGTTGAGATCCAAACCAGTGCATCAGGATTCAGGGTGAGTAAGGCAGAGATGGACGGAGGGAGGGTGAAGTTGAGGGGCAAACCCCCTCTCTCTAGACGAGGGATTCCTTTACTGCAGTGATCAGCAGCAACCCCCCCCCACCATCTGCTTTTCCTCACACTCTTAGCTTTTATCTTGTTCCCCTTCTTTTTGTGCTTTTTGTTTCCCTTCATCCCCTCCTCCTCTCTCTCTCTCTCTCTCTCTCTCTCTCTCTCTCTCTCCTTCTCTCTCTCCTTCTAGCTGTCATCGCCGCCACACACACACCAGTCACGTTTCGGTGGGGAGGGATTGTCTGCTGCAGGGTACAGTTCATGCTGCGCATGGGTAGAAATGCAAGTGAACTCGTGACTCACAACGTTTTACTCCAGTATTCATTTATCTCTATCGTTCCCCTGCTGCTCCTCCATTTATCCTGGAATTCTTTTTCCTCCTCCACGCTGCCACACATGCATCACTCTTTCTCTCTCTCCTGGCCCATCCATCCATCTTTGCAGCTCAACCTAGTTGCCCGTTCCCCGACTTTCTTCCTCTCCCTCTCCCTCTCTTAGCTGTATGACATTGATTCCAAGGTTGCAGGGCTTATTGACTGCTGCTACACTGTTAAATATTTCAGGCAGCATTTCAGTGGCTGCGTGCCGAGGGAGCGGAGAGGAGTGGACGTGGGGGCTGAGTGGACGTGGGGGCTGGGTGGGTGAGTGGGTGACAGGGGGTTGGCTCTACCACTACCACTGACAAACAGTCTGGCAAACAGATGGATGAGCACACACACAGTGGAACATTCACACGTACATATCACTCCACAGATGGACGCAGGCGCACACGGAAAAGTTGTGTTTGTATATGTCTGCGATGCTGCCCGCTGTCAGAGTGTGTGGGTCTGTGCTGTGGGTGAAATCTTTCCTCAGCATGTCATCCGATCAGAAGCCTAGTCGTTGTTTGGGCTCTACGTGGCACCAGTAATCAGTATTCTCATTTAGGACACACACATGCTACCATGGGCTTTACTGCAGTGTAAAACAAGAGACCTGATATATACACACCCCCTTGATGCCTGTGGTGGTGCTCAGTTCAAATTGGAGGTACGCTGGTACACTGTTTAGAAAAAGAAAAAAAAAAAGGAAATTGCTTTGATTTAATTTAGCAATGAAAAGTTGTCATTCAGACTGGCTTCAAAATTGAATTTCCCTGAAGCTGAAAAGTTCACTTTTTAGTGATGAAAGTGATAAAACAATACTTCAGTGTTGTTGTTTTTTTCATTAATGTTTAAATCAATAACTCTTTTGCAGTGTACAGGTGCTGCATCACCACTGGGGTGAGTGCAGATGAAAATCATTGTTTTGTTTTCACAATGTTTCCTATACAAGTTGACTATTCAAGAAGTTTTCATTTTCTCTGGGAGTTCAACAAGAACACTTAGATTTGATTAAACACTCTGGAAGGCCTCTTCTTGTAGACTCTGCTAAGAATTGGGGCGGTGGATGTTCAGTTTTGCTGTGCGTGCCTGGTGAGTGCGATTTCTCTCCTGCAACAACAGAGATCCAGACGGATTAGCAGCTCGTCCCTAATTAATGTCAATCATGCTCAGGCAAGTCCTGGTTAGTTGTCAATATTTGTGTTAATCTAAATGTTTATCGCTTTCACGTTATCGCTAAGGCTGCGGTGTGACTCGTTTGGACGGTCTGAAAGCTCGATCAGAAGACAGCTGGAAACTTGTGATTTGTGGTCACGTTCTTTGATTGACAGCTGGGGATGTTTAATGGGCACACTTGCTGCTGTTTGTGGACGTGTTTACAGGTAGCACCACTGCTGCCTCTTAAAGCGGAGTCACAGTATATGTCGTCATCACACTTTTGCTGTTTTGAATAATACATTGTGACTCATTTAGAATCTCAACGGGCTTGCTGATTAACGTGATTTTATCGATTTTTGACTGGCTCACAGTGTCTCGTTGCATCAAAGCATCATTGCAGAAGTTGCCTATAGATATACATACCCACACACTCTTTTCAATTCAACTGTCAGTGTGAAGCCTTAAAGGGGAAGTTATGAGTGTTTTGAATCTGTGCTGTTGTGGCTGCTCAGGGTCACAGAACGTGTGCATATCGTAAACCGATCATTCGCACAGTGAGTGGATCAGACTGAGGCCTGCTAGATGTTGATTGCCATCTGTGCCAAACCATTGAATGTTTGAAAGATGTGCCATGCCTCCAGAAATTAAATTGTTAATGAATGTTTGTGGGATTCAGAAGAACATACTATACATGCATATAATATACAGCACGATAGTGGTACAAATTGCACAACAACAGGAACCAGTTATTAAATATGAGGACACTGTCAGCGGGGATAATTGTTTGTGGTGAAGAAAGGGCGTGTTTTCTTTGTGCATGTGTAAATAACTGAAACTTTAATCAGCAAAAGCTCTGTTTTTGCCCCCTG
>KV751317.1:11564967-11583296 GCA_001698575.1 Mola mola
ATTTGCTCTGTGAGGAGATCTGACATCCCATCTCATGCCTTAAAAGGCTCGGATTGCATCTTGGCAGAAAACGTGCCAACCGCTGTGATTTGAAACAAATGCAGTACATGTTGTTGCTTTGACAGCATACGGTAGCAACAAAAAAACCCAAACAAGGGCTTCCCCAAGCTCTTCTCTGCTCGTCTGCCTTCTCCGTCTTTCCATCCACAATCACATTGTTGTTCAGGCTGCCTTCATTCCGTACCTCCCTCTGTGGTGTTTTCCTCTACGTCGCAGTTGTTGTTCCTGGATAATACTGTTTTACATTGTTAGAGGCCGCCTGGGTTTTTATGCATCATCCGATTGGTAGAATGTTTCCATGATTGGAAAGCAGCAGTTTGAGCTATTTAAAGGGTGTGGCTCCATGGGAACATCAAGCCATCTTGTAACTTGATACTCAGTCAGTTTGCAAATAAACAGTTTAAAAATAAATCCCATAGTATCGGATAGTGTTGCATGCTGGCTATCAGCTCCTTACCTAAAAGAGCGGACAACTAAGATGAGGGTAAACTGTGTACAAAGAGAATAACTGATCCCTTTGTCTTCCTCTGTATAGGTCTGGAAGTGTGCCCCCTCATGGCATGGCCAGAGACTGTTGTGTTCCTCCACTGCTCCAGAGGGTAAGTCCTCCACCTCCTCCAGGTCATTCAGTTTATCTGTTACCATATGGGGATGTTTCAGGGGATTCCCCCCCATTTAAAGAAAAGCCACATATCCAGCCTGTGCTGCCTGTCTAGATCAAGTTTGAGCAGTGATAAAACCCTATGCACTCAGGCTCGTTTTTAGTTAGTTGTCATTATAAGGAATCTGACTCAGGTATTTGTTACCTGAGAACAAAGCAGCACCATTGCAGAACATACTGTTTTGATTTTGATGTGGGCCTTAATAGCTGTAGGGTTTGGAGACGAATCTTGCACTGTAAGCAAGGTGTCTGTGATGGCAGGATTGCGGGAAAAAAAAAGAGAACACGTGCAAGAGAACAGCTCAGATATTCAGAGGGAAGATTTCAAATTGTCAACACAATGTAAAATACCCTCATCTGCGTCTTTCAGCATGCTAGAAACAGACGGGAAATTGAGTTGCTGCCTGTGCCTTCGGATGGTGCTGCACCTCTCGGTGTGAGCCCCAACAGAGATGTGCTGATTCACTGCAGTAAACCTGAGGATGCATATGAGGTTGTTGGGTGCAGCAGCGACATGACAGCGTGGATCACCTTCGCTGTGGGCTCAAGGGCCTTGGCATTGATTAAAGGCTCTGCAATTAGAGGCCACTCAGCGTGACAATGGTTTATGCTGCACAGGTCTGTTATAACTACACTTTGTTTAGGGGCCGGTAGAGTTAGTATTCCAGAAAAATATAGTGCAGCTAAGCGGAACTGTCTGCTCCGCTGTTTAGACAGAAATAACAAAACAACAGGTACCTGTGATAACAACATTAAATTATGATGGACTGTAAAAATGAATTGGAAGTTGATGCTATTAGTCAAAGGTTCACTGGTTCATACCTGTTATAAAGAGCGAAAACATTTCAAGTAATGTCAAAATGTTTTAAAATTTTAAAAAGACTTTTTATCAGTCCCACTACTCCAGCATTATTTAGACAGCTTTTAGCCCTTCTATCGGTACATCGATAATAAATGTATTTAGTATCAACAAATCGTCATAACAGTACTGTTATTGTTTCCTGAGCACAACTTTTTATTGAAAAATGACTGTTGTTGAGCACTATTGTAGTGTTTCTTTGGCTGCTGCTTCTCTTTGTTGGTTGGCTGCTTTAGCCATTTCCATCCATAGAGCCTCAAGAACTTTTAGTCCCAGTAGATTTTTTACCTTTCAAGTGACTCAAATGTTATGTTTTTTCAGTTTCCACTGGTGTCTAAGGACCCGCACAGTTTGGGCAAATTAGTCAGGTGACCTATTAAAAAGTGATGGGAACTTCTATTTCATTTTAGCGAACGGCTATACAACAGTGATAACGACATCAGTTTGCATGTTTTCTGCTCTAACACGGGTTAATGCGTCGAAGGAACATTAACAAAAAAAGCTTATGACATATTTTTTAAGTTTTCTTTAAAATATGCTGCAGCGCTCAGTTTTGCAAAGTGTAGAGTTCCTGTGCTTTTGGAAAGAACAATCCCGCGAGTACGTGCTTCTAGTCCCTGAAAATTCCTTCAGTGGTTCTGTGGTTCCTGGGAAGTTGCTGCTGTTGAGATGTTACTTTTGTTATGGAACTCCTCCAACAGTTGGGGTTGCTGTTTGGTCTCAAACCTGTGTGTTCAATCAAAATAATGCTTAATTTTTGGGGGGAAAGAGGTTAGCATAGCACCACCATGTTCTGGTGTTTTTTGTCGTAGCGTGTAGTTCACATAGCAATTCAGAACAAGCCAAGACTAATGCCAAACGAAACAATCAATTTTCATTCTTGTTAGATTCAGAGGGCCAGAGAAGACAAAAGCTCATTTCCACAGCTGAGGGAAGACCATAGCGTGTTATTTTACATTTTCTGCTTGTGTGACATTGTCTGACTGTCTTCTTCATGGATCACAGAGGTGACAGTGGTGTATCAGAACGGGCTGCCAGTGATCTCAGTCAGTCTGCCATCCCGGCGAGAGCGCTGTCAGTTCACCCTCAAGCCTTTGAGCGACTGCGTGGGAGTTTTCCTGCAACAGCTCCAGGCAGAGGACAGAGGCATCGACCGGGTAGCCATCTATTCCACAGGTATGTTCCACAAACACAAGACTGCCGTGCACACACCAACATTACATCCTTTCGCCCCAGCGGGATATACGACACGCGATCATGTGTTCACGTACCTGGATGCTGTTGAGTGCGGCCATAAGCTGTGCGTTTGCATCATAATATAATACCACTAAAGGCACTGTGAAATGATTTTTTAGCCCTCGCTCTGCACAAAGGATTGATTATACATGAACAACTGGTGATTGAAATCGTACTACTCGTATGTAAGTGCATCAGCTCGTACCTCTCAAGGTAATCACACAGCAAGACGCCTGATTATCAAGAGATGTCAATGGTGTTTGGAGCGGCTGCCAATCAGCACTCCAGCTCTCTTACCGCCTCCTCTCCCATTTGTCTCTCTCTCTCTCTCTCTCTCCAGATGGAGCGAGGGTTGCTTCCTCCACGGGCATAGACATCCTGCTGCTGGATGATTTTAAACTCGTCATTAACGACAGCACGCACCTTGTGCGGCCACCGAGGAGAGGTGAGAACTGGCGGAGAAAGGCAGAGCTTGTGCTGCTCAGTCCGAATCATTTTCTCACAGTGGGACTCACTCCAAATAAGATGGAAGAAATGGGTTTCATTGCCTAAAATTGGATCGTCATTAAAGCCTGTGTTTCTTTATTTGTTTGCTCTACAGAGCTGCTGCCCCACGAGGAGGCAGAGAGGCTGAACGATGTCAAGTTTCTGGTGCAGCAGCTCTACACCACCTTGCGCATCGAGGAGCACCAGCTCGGTAAAGAACGAGAACTGATCGGACGCCTGGAGGACCTCAACTCTCAACTCCACCCCCTGGAGAAGGTCTAACTCCCTGAACATGATTGACTCAACTGAATTTTTCACATTTGGTTACACAAGTTCATTGCTACTCTTAGACGCATACATAAATCCCTGAAATAATAAATTTGGTCTTAATCTGAAAACCCGCTTTTGTGCTGAAACTCACTAATTTTTTTGGCTTTCTTTCTTGCCAGAGTCCCAACACGCATTCACACATTTGAAACTGTCTGTGTGCTTTTATTTCCCATCTAGGCGAGGGAGGAGTTAAGTAGGAAGGCAGAGCGGCGTACCACCTGGGTGCTGTGGGGCGGCATGGCTTACATGGCCACCCAGTTTGGCATCCTGGCCAGGCTGACCTGGTGGGAGTACTCCTGGGATATCATGGAGCCCGTCACCTATTTTATCACTTATGGCACAGCCATGGCCATGTACGCTTACTTTGTGCTTACACGCCAGGTGAGACACAGTGAATCACAGCAAAACGCTCTTGTGTTCTCACTGTTGTTCATGACACATCGAACTCTACTATCTAAAATGGTTATCCTCTGTTTGCAGACCTCTGCACTAAATTCAAGCCATTTTAAGGGCCATTCCAGTTTTACAGAATTGAATCCAGTAATTTAGAAATCGCCAATGTATCTCCAAAGACATGGAGTCTGTTTGATGCTGTTTTCTCACCAGTGTGACATAGCCCAGGGACTAGAAATCAGAACATGGATGGTATCTGATCAACTCCTCTCACAAAGTGTCCCCTCTGTGTCTTTCCATAACCTGCAGGAATATGTTTACCCCGACGCCAGAGACAGACAGTATCTACTGTTCTTTCACAAGGGCGTGAAGAGGACACGCTTCGACATTGAGAAGTACAACAAGCTGAAGGATGAAATCGCAGAGGTACAGTTACTTGACTGGAACTGGATGGTTTTGTGATGTGAAAATGAACACCAGGAACAGGCTGGGGATTGGCACATTTTACACTTGAAATCTTAGATTTTTAAATAGCTGTATGTAAACCTGCTTTTATAGCTCACACACACTCTCTCTCTCTCTCCTTATCCACCCTCCCCAGGTTGAGTTAGATCTGAAGCGTCTCCGGGACCCGCTGCAGCTCCAGCTCCCAGTTCAGCAGCTCACTGCCAGTAAAAATTGACGGGAGGAGCGACTCCCTCATCTCTCAGCTCCTACAGTACAACCTCTTTTTCCTCCTGCCATCACCCTTCTCCCCTCCCTTTTTAACTCCGGCTGTTCCATCAGACCTCTCCTTCCCCCATTCCTCCCACACCCGAGAATCGTATCCCTCTCTTGACTGTGGGAGGTTTTTTTGCCCCATTTTATTCCTTCTTTTTTTTTTTTCTTTTTAATTTCCCTACTGAAAAGCCCCGTTGGAATTGCAAGTGAAAACTGCTAAAAAAGACAAAGAAGAATGGTGAAGATTATGAAAAGGACAAAGTTGATGATGATGATGAGATAAAACTGGGTACTGTTGATATGCCTCAAGTCTCCAGAAGGACAACCTGCAAGGAACTCTGGGGGCAAACAGGAATTATCACACCTCCTGACACTCCAGGAATGAGGACATGCAGGGGCAGGGGGCGGGGGGCACAGTAGTCACTGTCCTGTCCTTGTCCTTACTTTGAGGCCACACTGGGACACAGACCCTAGAGCACAGGAGTGAAGTCCTGCGTCCTCTAGCAGTCAAACTGTCCACACACACAGCTGCTCTTTGCTCCAGGGAGATTCTGTATCACACACATTAAAGTTTACAAGGAGGTCCTGGATGCAGTTGCACCACCTCGAGTGGGGGTGTCATCCCATGGCTGAACACTCTGCTGCCTCTCCCTCCACGAGCCGCGCCTTCGACAAACGAAAGACGGCTGATCCTCCCAGTGTGACCTTTTTTCAGTAGCCTACAGGATACAGGCATGACGACGCCTCGTTCCCTCTTCCTGTTGATGTCCTGTAGCGGCCCGGTCAGTCTGCGCAAGTACTACCAACAACATCACTGTGTGTTCTTTTATTCCCCCAAAAAAAAAAGGAAAAAAAATATTTTGGCAGTTTTTACTTTGAAAGCCATAGTATATTTGTTATGAGATGAACATAAATATATATATATGTATACAATCAAATAAACGGATGACCAGAGGCTAGTTTTCTTTCAGTGGGGGGAGGAACTCTCTAACATTTCACCAGGAACTAATTTCCATACACTGAAATAAAGGACCTGCAGACACACGTAAGCAGACACATAGAGCGAGGCTCCAGTGCACATCTGTCAGACGGAGCAGTGTTGAATTGGGGGTGAAAATGGCTTTGATCGGGACTGTTTTTGAGCACTGCAGCATATCGACGTGGATAATGCCATGCTTGACCTCTATAATAATCTCATGAATACGGAGATTGCTGCAGAAAGCGCTTAATGTAATGATGTTTAGTGATTGTTGAAAAAAAAACCCACGGGAAAGTTACTCTTTAATTCATCTGATGAGCCTGATCGTATTGCTGGAGATAATTTTCAGTGTCCCGGCCTCTAGCTTAGCAGCTTGTTTTCTTGCCTTCTTTATTTTTTTTGATGAAGGTTTCAGACAAAACTAAGTCAACATCTCAACAAAAGCATCATTTCATTCCGAAATAAAGTGAGAGTTTTCTCCTCCCACTGTTGCTGTAATGTCCTCCCCCCCTGCTCCCATGATGGCAAGGCAGGGTAGACTGCATGCTGTGGTATGCCCTTAGTAGAAAATTGTGAATGTGTAGGAGCATTATTGCAATTTTGTATTTAATATCAACACTTTTCTTCGCCACATCCAGCTGAAGTCTCATCCCCCCAAAGATTATGGAAGCCATATCTTTATGTTGCTTTTGGGTTGATCACTGAATCAACCTCTGCAGCTTTACTCGGTCTTCTGTTCAGGGTGAAGGATTGGTGACCCTCTCTCTGGCCTCATTCGTGTCCCGAAGCCAGTTATCTTCTACCTGAGCTGCTGTAGATCACTCCTGCAGAGGGGAAGCACAGTGGACCCAGACCCTTGATCAGGATCATCTCCTGCTAATGTGTCTAGTAATGGTGGATGGCTGAAGAGATCCTGTTTATTTCGCTGCAGTTTTTCCATTAAAGTGCATGATTTTGAGGTAAAAGTAGCGTGCAGATCTATAGGTAGGATTTTGGTCTCATCTGTAATTGTATATTTTATCTCCAAGGGACATGGTGCCTTTTGGATGGAAATAGCAATTTGTGATTAGCTTTCGTGTAGAGGAAGGTTTGATTTGACCATTCCGAGGTGGAAGTCAGTCTTACTGTGCGTTTACAGTATGTGTGGACGCGCGCAAAGTTCAGATCACCATATTCATGAATCCTCTGCCGGTAATGTCAGCACTGTCATTTTGGGTTTTAAAAATTCCACCCACATCCCATTTCATAGGAGGCATCAGCTTTAAACTCTTTTTTTTTTTTTCTGGATGGTCACACCTCACGCAAATTGAGGGACGGCAGCGTTTCCTTGGAGATGTACTGCCGCAGGTGAGAGAGTATGGAGCCTCTGTCTGCAGTCCAGTCTTTCCCCTCTGCTCTTTCTATGCTTCCCTCCATCATCACCCCCTCCTTTCCATCATGCCATCCACCGTTTATGGCCTTTGTTCCTTTTCTCGTTTGTTTTTCTTAAAAAGCAAAATATATCAAATATAGGAAAACTTTATTATAAAGAGGGTGTTGCATGAATGTATGTTTACATGAGAAATTACATGAAAATAAAAGATGATTTATCAAAAAATTAACTAAATAAGAAAGTGCAAATATCTTTTAAGAGAGTTATTTCTAGAGATTCCTGGTCCTAAAGAGGCGATGGACAGGGACAGTCTTAGAATCTGCTCTACCAAAATCTGACTTCAAATCCCAGCCAACCAACTGCAGAAAACCCCCCACTCCACTTTTACCTTCTATAATCCCCCTCCCTCAGCGTGCATCCCCAGTAAATGGAAAAGCACCCTCCATCCTCGGTGCACCTATAAATAAGGAGACCTCTTGACCTTCTGACATCCTGGATTTGAGTCCAAAGGAAGAGTGTACGCATAGTGGGGAAAATACTTTTCATCCACCCTTTTTTCTCCAAGATTACATTATTCTCTTATGTTTTGAATGTTTGCTCTGTTTTGAACCCCTTTTTGTGTGCATTTACAATGACTTGTGTTTAAAATGCCTAAAGAGCGAAGCAGAATATAGGCTTGAAATGATCTTTTACGCCATCCTGACCTCTAGTTTTTTTTGTTTTTTTTTTATTCTATTGACATATGATGCTGTAATGTTGGCAAAAAAGAAAATGTAAAATCCTGTATCATTTATGAAATATGTATAAAAGAGATATGTAATTCAATTACCAATAAAACCCTTATCCAGTTTTTGGAGCTGGTGGTCCGGTTGAGGTTTTTGTTGTTCTCTCTTGGAGGTGAATACTTGGTGATTAATAGACTTGTAACAAACACAAGAAGCAGCTTTTCAAGGTCTTTACTGCCTCCTCCAGTTATCATTAGCCTCCAGATCATCCTGTACAGGACGTCCCGTGAGATAGACCTGTGCTTTTAAACTGTTGTCAACACATTCACAAATGTCTGGTGAAACTGCACTTAAAAGTACAACTTTTAATTTCCAACCACATGCTCTGAATATATAGGAGGCAATATTTCAGTCCATCCCAGTGGAATTGTTGTAAGTCATGCACATATTCATACATGAGGGGTAAACACCTCAGAGTTCTCAGAAATGTACATATTGAACTTCAGACTGAAAATCCAGATTAAATAAAGGAAACTTGTGATTTATAGCAGTGCAAGAATAAGCCAAATTTGACGACGTTGCTGCACTAAAATAACTTCTTTAAATATTGGAGCCTGTTTTTACTGTATGTACCAGTTTTTTTTTTTTTTGCTCACTTTTAGCAAGAAAAACATACACATTAAAACCATTGTTATATTGATGTCATTGGAATATTTTTCCACCACTCGTTTTTGCCATGACTTGCACACAAGATACATTTCGATAAATAGCCAAATTTAAATGTTACTTACAGTCGAAAAGAAATCCTCAGCATTAAACTACATGTTTTTACTCACCAAGAGCTGCCACGCTAATATTTGCTCCTGTTTTACTTCTTTTTTGCTATCTGTATTCAAGAATGTAATCTCCTTCCCGGAGTGGATGTTTGGGATGGTGATAAATGTCATTTGGTTTCCACACAAACAATTGTTAAAAATCTATCTACATTTCAAATATTTCAGTCTGGACCAAAGTGGTCGACTGTCAAACTAACTAATTTGCATCTGTATGGGTAAAAATGACCAGTATCTTTATGACCATAACACATTGTTAACCATTAAGAGCAATACATCTGAACACAATTATACACTGTAAAGCAACTTAAAAATTGTAAAAGTAATCACAAGCTGATGGCCAGTAAAATGATATGACTTTCTTATATATGCAATGAAAGTCCAGATGTGCAGCCAGGGTTGCCAGCAGTGTCTTATATTCAGCAGTAATCCCTAAAAAGAGAATGCCTTGTTCTACCTCATTTCCTCTAACAGGCTTGTGGATTAATGTCTCCAATGACTTAATTACATGTGAGAACCAAAAACTGCAGGCGTCAGGTTAGTTTACATGGTTTCTGAAAGCAGCGGGCCAAGCTTTAGACATTTTCTAGCCAGTGCCGGTGGTTCAGTAACGAGCTGGATGAGAACAAACTCTGACTGGTTGTTTGTGGTGAATCCCGACTGTGCAAGACTATTAACACTGCCTTGAAGTGAAAGCTGCTTCAGCACCACGCTAAGATGATCAATCAGATTGGTTCCATGCTGCTGCCGATTAAATCCCTGCTCGTTTTTCCACGACACTTAAATCAGGAAGGGTGTGAAAGCAAATATT
The DNA here is from genome assembly GCA_001698575.1 of Mola mola. Lineage (NCBI taxonomy): Eukaryota > Metazoa > Chordata > Actinopteri > Tetraodontiformes > Molidae > Mola > Mola mola. The sequence goes on from KV751317.1 coordinate 11,574,433, forward strand.
GAAGGGAAGGGACAAAGGCCAGAATCGCACTTTAATTTACAGCATGGCTATAACACAAGGAGGTAGAGAGAGGGAGAGAGAGGGTTGTGTGTCAGAGTGAATGCTGAAACAATGGGAGGATGGTCCTGTCACTGGACCAGAAGGTTACAGGGTCAGGGTGACAGAGACATGACAACTTGTCGCAGAACAGATAAGAGGTGCCTTTTTAAGACGGGCTTCCTTAAGAACACCTTCACACTCTGGCCTGAGCCCCAACAATCATTTGTCCAACACTGTGAAAGCAATGTTTTTTCTGGTAATTGCGAGTCTGCTGCAGGGGGTTGCAGGTGTAGGTGAGTGATTCCTACTTTTTTTTCCTCCCCGAAAATTGCAGGTATGGCCAATTTTTTTTAATTATATTTGAACTAATGTACAGCAAGGAAACCGTCTATCTGATCTGTGTTTTCAATCTTGCTTTTATAAAGCACAAATAAGGCTGTGATTATTTTACAATTTTCCTAACTGTCATTAATTCCCATTAAAAGACCAAAGCCAGCTTCCATGAACCTATATGTTGGTGCTCTCGTGTTTATAGCAGCCAGTTGAGATATGCAGGCCTGGCTCATAACTTAAAGCTTTGGTCACACTGGGATTGTAGTCTCAGAGGGGTCTGTTTATTGTTGTTTGGTTTCTCAGTATCCTTGTTTTTAGAGCCCGATCACAGATATATCGGTATTGGCATATGATATCAATATGTGGCGAAGTCAGAAAAAAAACTTCCAGTGAGGGCTACTGTTTCAGTGCACAGCTCCTCTGTTGCATATCTTTGTTGCAAATGTTAAATACTCTTATCTGAGTAATTGCTGCAAAAAGAGATTATATTGTCCAAAAAACTGATATCACAACTATTTTAACTCCCAAATATCGGTGTTGGCATTGGCTAAAAGAATTTCATATGGGTTGGGCTCTAGTTAGTTTTATAGCTTCGCTAAAATGGGTGGATGCTGTTTACTGTGGGCCGTCATGTGTCCAGATGGGCGGCTGGAGTCTGTTCAAGTGAGGCGCTCGATTCATTTGCGGTGTCAGGCCCAGCCTTGGATTCATTTGGCTGCTTTATCTGGAGCATCAGTCAGCATCACTGGACGGACTCCACTGTTAGTGGATGGAGAGTGAAAATGGTGCGAGAAAAAGTGATGGTCACGATAACCATCTCACACAAATATTATTTTGTATAGATCCTATAAGCTAAGGTTCGTGTTTATTTGTGACAACAGACAGACATTGACAGAAAACCATAAACATGGATATTTAATTTATCTAGTGCAATGCAAGTAAGTGAAAGGCCCAGATCGCTGAGGATGCCTCATCACTGAGCTCATCATCCTCCTGCTGTCCCTTCATGGGTGCTGATTCCCAAGGATTAACACCCCCACCTTTGCCCACCTCCATCACCCCTCATGTCTTGTTTTCCTTTTGCTTTCATGTTTACCTCTTAATTACACTGTTGAGAGGGCGCGGCGAGGGGGAGAGACCATCGATTATTGTTGTTCTGAACAAAGTCACTGCTGACTAAGCTTAGGGGATTTAAGGGATCTTTGTGGATGTCGATGCTGTGTTGTGTGTTTATGATTATAAAGTATCAAAATGTGTCTCCAAATCTGTCTTGCATTATTTGCATCTTTTTCCACGAAGGAAACCCATTTGACTGAAATTTCTCTCTGAGGGAATTATAGCCATGAAAGCATCGCAGGAATGTTGTGGTGTTTTCAATAAATTTGTCTGAAGTAATCTTTAGATGGTGATTGCACCTGAAGGAACTCTTATCTTTCTGTGTAACCGAGCAGAAGGGTTAGTAGCTAACAAGTTTCCTCTCCTGAGTTGGTTTCCCTCTGAGCAGACGTGCAGCACGATTTGGCAGAAAGAAAATTAGATCCAACATGAATCTGCTTATAACAAGGTCTGTGAATTTTCTTGAGAGACCAGGTCATGATTTGTAGAAAGAAAGATTGTAGTTGAGTTCTTTTAAAACTAATTTTTAGCCCTTTAAGCACCACGAGACAAGTCTAATTATTGTTATTTCTAATATATTCTAGAAATGGTGCACCTGCAGCCGACTACTCTGCTGAGCAACTGACACAATCTAGAAAGATGAATAGCACTAAAAGCCAGATGAACTACACATATTTTTTTATTTTTGGGTGAGCCCTCCTTTGAAGTAAAATTATTACCAGCAAAATGTGTTTAGAGCATTAAAAGGATATAGGCTTTACAATTTTTTAAAAAAAAATTGTGTGAGAAAGGCTTATTACAATAAATGAGAAGCATTCTTACATGTAAGAATATTTAAAATTTAAGGAAATGTTTATATATTTATTTACAGAAAAAAAATTCCCCACTCGCCCTCTGTGGGCAGTCTTGTTTTCCTTCAAGCTCGGGTCCTCTACCAGAGGTCTGGGAGCCTGAGGGTCCTGTGCAGGATCTTAGCTGTTAATAGGATTGCGCTCTTTTGGACTGAGGTCTCAGGTGTTATTCCTGGGATATGTTGGAGCCACTCTCCAAGCTTGGGGGTTACAGCCCCGAGTGCTCCTATCACCACGGTACCACTGATGTCTTTACTCCCCACATCCTTTCCAGTTCCTCTTTCAGCCCTTCAGGTATTTCTCGAGCTTCTCGTGTTCCTTCTTCCTGATGTTACTATCACTTGGGATTGTGACATCTACCACTACCGCCTTCTTATCCTGTTTGTCGAGCACCACGATGTCCGGTTGATTAGCCACCATCATCTTATCGGTCTGGATCTGGAAGTCTCACAGGATCTTAGCTCTGTCGTTCTTAATCACCTTAGGAGGTGTTGCCCACTTTGATCCTGGAACCTCCAGCCGATACTCGGCACAGATGTTTTTGTGTACTACGCCGGCCACTTGATTGTGACGCTCCAAGTATGCCCTACCTGCCACCATCTTGCACCCTGCTGTTATGTGCTGCACTGTCTCAGGGGCATCTTTGCACAGTCTGCACCTTGGGTCCTGTCTGGTGTGGTGGACCCCGCCCTCTATCAATCTTGTGTTCAAGGCCTGTTCTTGTGCTGCCATGATCAGTGCCTCCGTGTTGTCCCTGAGACCAGCTTTCTCCAGCCACTGGTATGTTTTCTCGATATCAGCCACTTCCTCTATCTGTCGGTGGCACTTCACTTGCAGGCGCTTGTCCTTCCATGATGGTCCCTCTTCTTCCTCTTCCTCACTGGGTTTCTGCTGCCTGAGGCATTCATTTAGCAGGTCATCATTGGGGGCCATCTTCCTGATGTATTCCTGGCTATTGGTTGATTCATCTTGGATAGCGGCTCTGACACTCACTAATCCTCGGCCTCCCTCATTCTGCTTTGTGTACAGCCTCAGGGTGCTGGACTTGGGGTGAAACCCACCATGCATGTTATATATATGCTTTGAAATAAAACTGATATAAATGTGTTAAAATTTTCTTTAAATGGCTACAAAAATTGTTTCAGCTGATAATAACAACTCCATATATTGTTATACTGTTAACTTATGCATCCTTAACATATTTTGGAGACCTGTTTGTATTTAATTTCTTAAACAGAAGGGTAACTGATGACCACCACTTTGATATAAATGTAACAAAGTAAAAGTATTTTGCTCTGTAATTTAGTGGACTAATAATATATTCTATATACTCCATCCAATCTTCAAAAACATGTTATTAACTTTTTTTTCCCAAGCGTTTGCAATAAGTGTTGTCCATCTCTGCCACACGACTCAGCCCTGGACCCCTGCTCTGCCTACATGAGCCTGAATGAACCGTGGAGGAACACAGACTACCACATCAACAAGTCGTCGGGCGTGCCCCTCTGTGACAGCCACGTCTCCGGAGAATGGTACCGCTTCACAGGCATGGCCGGGGACGCCATGCCCACCTTTTGCATCTCTGAGAACCACTGTGGCACCCACGCTCCCATCTGGCTCAACGGCAGCCACCCTAAGCCCAGTGAGGGCATTGTCACCCTGCCCGTCTGTGCCAGCTTCAGTGACAACTGCTGCCACTGGAACGCCAGCGTAGATGTGAAGGCCTGCACCGGGGGATACTTTGTCTATCGCCTACCCCGACCCTCAGTCTGCTTCCACGTTTATTGTGGCCGTGAGTGAGAATGTCAAATTTGTTCATTCTATGCCAGTTGTTTTTCTTTTTCTGGTCTATTCTGCTGTTACTGTATTTTTTTATGTCTCTGTGTGTGTTGTGTAGATTTCTATGATATCTGTGATGAGCAGGACTGCACAGGTCCCAGGTGTCCTGAATCTGACTGCCGCTGTGCACCTGGAACTGTTGTGGGACCAGACCTACAAACCTGCCTGGGTGAGACAGAGGGGGGCTAAGATGATGATTAACAATAGAACGGGAAAACTAATGAGCTGGAAATACCTTCTTACAAACAATAACAAGATAAACTAATATGGCTGATGCTGTATGTCCCTGTTACTTCATCACAAAAAATTTGACTTTAAATCTTAAGTCGTTTTATGGTTAGTTTTTTATGTTGTTACCAAATGGTGATGAGATAAACAGTCATTTCTGTTGTGTCAGTCTTATTCCCAGGTTGTCAAGTACTGATATTTGTTGTTAAACTGATCTACCAACCTGTTGCATCAGTATTTGGGGACCCAGGAAAGAATCAGTATCTTACGAAATATTTCTTCATGACCTAAACAGTAGTCAGACAAGAATTTCAATAAAAGGTCTATTTTGTATAGGAGGAGGAGGTGTTTGAGAAAGCTACATTTGTTTGTTGTTAAAAAGGCCAAGAAAAGGCTACATCAAATTGCAGTGAAATTAAAAAGCATTCCAGTACTTGTTTGATATATTTTTCTGCCTCTGCACTGGCGAGAGCCAGATATTATGTTCTCAGGTCGTCCATCCGTTTATTGCATGTACATATGTCCGTCCGGACTATTCTTGGGAACATGATAGCTCAACAATGCTACAAATGTCCACTCTCACTCAAAGAGGAACTGTTTAGATGCTGGAGGTCATAAGTCAAAGGTCAAGGTCACTGTGGCCTCATCCGGGCCACACTTGTCACCTTGACCTTTGGAGGTCAAAGGTCAGTGTCACTGTGACCTCAAATCTTGTTAGCGTAACATTTCACAAATGCGTTGATGGACAAATTTGGCAAAACCCTACATTTGGACCTGAGGGTGAATTGGTTCAATTTTGGAGGTCCAAGTAACTGAGTTATCCATCAATCTTATGACAATCTTCACTACCTTTATCTGACCACTTGTTTAATTTAATTTAATTATGACCTTTAACATTTTTTATTGTTTCCTACATGCTAATTCACTTGTGTTTATTTTATAGAATAATTTGACCCCCGTACGCTTAACTAACTCCATCATCTAAAGTCTATTAGACAGAATGCACCTCAGCCTTTGAGAGTGGTACAATTAATAACAATCACATCACCACAAATAACATCCAAATCCATCTTCTTGACCCACCACTGTATTTCACTGTTCTGCTGCCAGGCCGTAAATTTTCTCATTTTAATTTCATGTTACTTTTTCCCTCTACGTGACTTTGGGGCCTTAATGACATTTTAAGCAGGTGTCCCAGACAAAAGAGGGGCCTTGGCGGAGATATGCACTCATTAAAATGTCGTTGCAAGGACTTAACTTTTGATAATTACGTCAGACTTTTATAAAATACATTTACGAAGCTATTTTAATTTTAACTTTTCTCCATTATGTTGTCTATTTCACTTAACTACTATGTATCCATATCCTTGCTCTTAGCAAACTGCCAAAACTATTATGGTAAAGTTAGCTCGTTCACATGGCCCACTACAACTGGAACATCCCTTTTTCTTTACCTCATCCTCTCAGTGTTATAAATTGAGTTTTAAAGTCCTTTAAAGAGGATTTATCGTCCTCCTCCCTGGAACACTGAGTGAATTCCCTTTGGGTTGATGAACTCCGCCCATGTGTTACTCAGTCGATTAGAAAATGTCTCATGATAGCTGACCGAGGTGTGGTGTGTGGCCCATGTTCAGATGTGAATGAATGTGAGCAGAGCAATGGTGGCTGTACAGAAGTATGTGTGAACACCAAAGGCTCCAGGCGCTGTGAGTGCTGGCCGGGCCGCGTGCTGGACGAGGATGGACACAACTGCAGAGGTACGTCCATGTTGGGGTATCTACTTGACATACCAGTGATGGTTGCGTAGAGTTAATGAAACCAAAATCTTCAGCTTCTCCGTCTCTATGTTTTTCCCTTGCAGAGGTAGCAGGCTGTCATGTTAACAACGGAGGCTGCAGCCACGGCTGCTCCTCGCTGCTTGACTCCTATCAGTGCGACTGTCCCAGGGGCCTGGAGCTGGGGGAGGATAAACACACGTGTCAGGGTGTGTTCCAGTGCGTGTGTGATTGCATGTGTCAAAAACAGCAGGTTTAGATAATAAATCAGACAGCAAAGCAAGCTGACTCAGGGATGCGCGCTTGCATTAATCTGCAAGAGAACACGCGGAGACATAGTAGCTGTTTGAAGAAAACTCATTGATTTCAGTGGAGAGTTGTTTGCCAGGGAGCATTCTCAAATGCATTAGGGAATACCTTTTTTTTTTTTTTACACAATTTCAGTTTGAGAAAAGAGACAATCCTGGTAGAAACATTTGTTTACCCCAGTATGTTTTCTAACAGTACAGGGCTTCAGGCTCGACTAAGGCTATAATATGGCCTATGGTAGATAATTTTCTGACTTTCTCATAAAGGTAGTGAAGAATGCTCATCAGAACAAGGTCATGTCCTCAAACTTCCTGTTAATTTCACACAACAGTTTAATCACAGTTCCCATAAAATCCAAGATGGTGACTTCACTGACACAGAATGTTAATAAAACTGGAACCATTATTTTTAGCCTTTCACAATGAGCAGTTTTTCAAAAAGCTGGCAAAAGGCATTGGATGATTTTTCAAATTACAATAAACCTACGTAAGAAACTGGAACTGGTGAATGTTAGTGAAATCTTTTGTACATCTGGGAGAACCGACTGGAAGAAGTGTTACGTTGTCAGTCAATCACATGACTTTAGATTGACTTTATGCGGCATGTTCGCCTCGCTCTCCTGCAGTGCCAGTTCAGTGTGACCCCAGCTCGATAATTGTGTCAGTTCCGAAGGACCTCGTCGGAGGACTGGAGCTCTCCCTGTCCAACTCGTCTTGTCGAGGCGTCTCCAATGGCACACACATCAACCTCAGCTTCAGCCTTAAGACTTGCGGCACAGTTGTCGAGGTAAGAGGTGCTTGGGGTTTACTAGATTATTATTTTTGGTAAGACCTTAAAATAATTAATTATGTTAACCAAGGTACTTCTTCAGTAGTTTCTAACGATACTATTATCATTAGTTAATGCAGTCATGCCCATTAACTAACAGTTAAATTATACAATAAGAAGCATTTATTGACCTTAAGTAACCATAATTTAAAATTGATTAATGCTCTTTGTGACCCTTATTGTAAAGTTGAAAACCTGTATCCCCTCAATGACACTTAATAGTATGGTTTTAATGATTAAATACTGTATGGATTAGTATCTTAGTTACTATGAAGACTTAGTAAATGAGTCATTGCACATTAAATAACAGTTAGTAAATGCTTATTACTGCATTAACTAATGGTAATCAAATTTGGCTTAAGTGAAGAAATCTTGTGAGATGTTGCAACGCGTTTTCAGGGGACTTAAAATGTCTTAAGGAGAATTATTTATGTATGTCAACAAGAATCAAAGATGACATTTGTTCAACAAGTCAAATGCCTCAATATTGTCCACCTGAAATAGAGTATATTTACAGTAAAGTCCTATGTACTTTATGAAATATGTTCTAAAACTGTCATCTTACTATTGCATGCTAATTAAATGTACAGAATGATATGTTGACATATGTCTTGCAAACACTCAAAGGGCATCAGAGAGGTGATGGTTGAGGTCATGGCCTTTGTTACCTTTAGTACAACTGATGGGAGCAAACTGAGGGAGGTCTGAGTTGAGGTCTCAATATAGTTAAATGAAAATTCCTTCACAGCTGTCACTGTGTGTCGGCCCTCAGGTGACAGAAGACAAGATTGTGGGCACCAACCTTGTGACAGGCCTTCCCAGGAGCAGCCCGGGGAGTAGCAGGGACTTGATAGTCCGTACCAGCAAGTTAGTGCTCCCGGTCACCTGTGAGTTCCCCAGGGAATACCACGTGACCGATGAATACCAGGCAAGTCTACGCAGCTCAGCCCTCGAGCTGGCAGGCCACAGCGAGGGAGTCTTCCCCTTCACCCTGGAGCTATTCAAGAGTGCTGAGTTCTCGGAGCCCTACCGCACACCACCCCAGCTTCGCCTGCACGAATCCCTGTACTTTGGGGTGGAGCCAAAGGAGAGAGTGGAGGGCCTGTCTGCGCTGGTGGAGAGCTGCTTCGCCACTCCAGGGCCCACAGCCGACCAGTCCTTCAAGTATTACCTCATCAAAGATGGGTGAATAGTGCACAGCTTTTTAGCAGTTTAAATGTCACATCTGGAGCCGCATGGCAGCACATTTATTGCAAAGGCTTCAGGTGAAACAGAATTGAACTAGTGGAATTATAGCATGACTTCTTGAAATGAAGAGAATTCTTTCGTGCAACCCTCTGGCAACACGGAGTGATGTTGTTTGCAGTGCCTACAGTAACAGTTTTATTACAGTAAGTAACTATTACATGTACTCAGGCTGAAAAAAAAGTAAAATAATATTTACAGAAAACTGTACATGATATCAGCAGGAGACTATTATACAAAGATGTGATGCAAACAAATAGTGGTATGATAATGACCATAGCACCAAATGACTTATCAATCA
>KV751317.1:11599204-11621587 GCA_001698575.1 Mola mola
TTAAGGCTCCCATGTTGTACCACACAAAGTGAAATTGACTTCAGGGTTTACAAAGTGCACCTGAAATTTCTCAATATACAACTGTGCTAGCTATCATACTTACTTTTTTTTTTATTATTTATGCTTTAACTTTTGATAATTCCATTTGAGCAGGAAATTCTAATACTCTTTGCAAAACATTTTAAAGGTTCGCTATTATGTATTAAGAGAGGAATACGTGAGTTATACCAAATTCACACTGCAAGCCCTAGTGCTTAATTCAGAATGTTTTCAGGAGCCAGGATTGGTGGCACTGTGACATAAAAGGCTTCAATGAAACAGATTTCATCCAAAATTTCAGGATTTTACTTCAGGTTTTCGCAGAGTGACTCCCACTCGCCCCTTCTGCCTGCAAATAATTATGACAAATATTGCTCTAGAGTGACTTAAAAGTCGCACTGAATTTTGATACGGGTCACATGGCTCATCAGACTGAGGTCACATTCCAAAAAAAATAAGATGTGTTGGATTTAGAACTTAATTTGAAACTCTCCTGAATGTGATTCCATGATGTGTGTGCCGTTCAAACAATAACAATAAGATCTGGGTCACATATGGGGGGAAAATATCAGATTTAGGCCACTTTGAACCACTGTGTGAAAGTAGTACAAGAGTTCTACTCTTACTTGGCCTTGAGGAACCTCATCCTTTTTGTCTCTGTCCATCATAGGGATTGGCTGCAACCCAATCTTCTTCATCTCATCTCCCTGTGAAGGACCACATTTGCATGTTTTACATATCGTAGCAAACCTTCTGACCACATGGCAACAATCGATCCGATCCGCTAAGCTGGATGCATGATCGTGTTTAAACTCCAGCAGGATCCCGCCGTACCTCTGCCCAGAACTCTGCATAGATGTCATTGGCTGTGAGTCGTGTGATTGACCATTTCTTGGTGACAGAACACAGGTCACACGCTGTCATCATCAGACCAATCACGCGGTCCCTGTGGGAGATTAAAACCTCAGTTTAGCCACATGGAGAAGGTCAACGGGCCGTTTCTGTGAGCAAGGTCCACGTTTCTCTGTGCATTGCAGCGAGACCCGCTGTGATCTTGAGCTGACCTGACCTTTGCACTGGTGCGAGTCATCATGGCCTGACCTGTGCGAGTGGTTGTTCAAGTCCAGTGCGTGCGAGGACAACAGCTCCGACAGCTGCTGGTGGTTGTTAAAGTACAGGGCAAGGTCCGTGGCGATGATGGCCTTTCGGATTATCTCCAGCACCTGCTCGTACTCGCTGGAATTCAGGTTGGAGAAAATATTGTGCCCTTCCAGCTATGAGAAACAAAGAGATCAATAAAAAAGCAAAAGCTCCACTTATGAGGCGTTCAGCTCAACTAGACTACAAAAAGATTGTCAATTTACTTTCATGTCCAAGCTCTGCAATGGATGCGTGAAACAGTGCAAAACAAGTTAAAAAAATTATTATTCAAATAAACCGAGGTAGAGTTTTTATTTTTTTTTTATTTTCATATACAATATTGATATCTGCAATACATATTGTATTTGAAAGTATGAGTTTTAAGCATAAATAAACAGAAAATCAACTTCTGTCAATCCCATTTGCAACTTGTACACTTTCAATCACAAATCACCTGCTTTGCGAATGGCAGCACAAATGTTGAGGGTTGCACATTTGCAGAGTTTGGGGTGGTGATCATTGCCCATCGAGCAGATGTAATGTTAAACTCCACATGGAGCAAAGACACCAATTTCCTCATGTGATGTTCTAATTTCGTGCATGTATGAATAAACCTTGGCCCAATTGTAGAAGAGACTGGAGATAGGCAGCGTTATTCGGAGGACTAAAAATAATGGGTTGATAAAAACAAAGCCCTGCTGTAGGGAATAAGGTTGGGCAGAAATATGGAGTTAGCTCAGTTTAAGAATTCACAAATGCGCACAGAATATGAATAGCAAATGCATTTTGGTATTTAAATGTAAATTATTCCCTCCACAAAAGTACTTTTCAAAGGTATACAGAAATATTTTTTCATTCTAAATAAATTTAAAAAGAATCCACATACGAATTAATAAGGTTCACAAATGTATTTCTGATGCACACACAAATATTTCTTGTTTTAAACATATATAACAGAAATCTACCAAAATATGTATTTAAAATAATTTGCAATTTCATTAAAAGCGTGTATGTATGTTGTGAGTTTTTCGCACAAACTGTTGAATGTGAATTTATAAACTGCTTGTGGTTTTTGGACTTTGTGTGTGTTTTTGAGACTCCTCAGACGCCTCAATTCACATATGGATTTTTTCAACATGGATTGTCTGTAGCCAATCGCGTCTCTGTCTTTTCAGCTGTGCAGTTGCATTTATGTGACTGTCTGAAATCTAAAAAATTCACGAAAAACAACTCTGAGCCTTATTAACTTATATGTGGATTCTTTTTGCATTTATATAGAACGAGAAATATTTTTGTGTGCATTGAAAAATAGTTTATGGAAAGAGTCATATAGTGTCTTTGATTATAGATAAGACCATTTCTAGTCAAAGTGAGTTTTTAAAAATAATCGCTTATATGTTTTAGACCGCCTCAGGAAACTTTGTTTTCCCATCTCCGTATCTTCCATTGAACCCCTTTTACAACATACAGTTAGTTGTATGTTGTTACAATACAACATATTCTGATATGTTTCACTTCTGAAAAGGTCAAAACAAGTTATGCAAAGTAGGTCACTTCAAATTCAAAAGTTAAGATATAAAGAACCTGTGATTTTAACTGCATAGTGGAGCTCTACCTGCAGGATTGAGACGGTCTGAGAGAAGTGGTGCTGCTCCATGGTGGAGGTGGAGTACAGAGCGGCCAGTGGGTGGTCAAACTTTTGCAGGTAAGTGTTGCTGTACCCTCGGTGATCCAGATCGTGGCACAGGCAGGCTATCAACAGACCCTTCTTCTGTATAACCACAAAAATACAAATGCACCTCATGTGCCAATCCTGCTTATAATTCCATTCATTTGTTGTTTTTTTTTTATTTACAGTAAGGGGCAAACCTCGAGCTCTGTGAACATCCCAGAGGTTTTCTGCAGGATGGCATACATGCAGTGTGCCACCGTCACTGCGTGCTTCCAATTGTGGTAGGGCACACGGCGGTAGTTCTTCCGTACAGACATGGTGAAGCGACACAGCTTTTCCAACTCAAAGCTGCACATGGGGGGAGAGGATGAAGAACAGTAAATCATCCCGATCTTTGATGAGGAAGGACGTTGTACTGGCCCGGTGACACTTTACCTGGTCTTTCCACAGGAGTTATGAACCATGTAGATAAAGACAGCAGGCCAGATCTCCTCAAAGGGATTAATGTCAAAGTGGAACCTGGAGGTGAGGGGGGGCAGATATGCGAGGAGAGGCTTAAATCAGTGTGTGCAGCACACAGAGGGACAGACGAGGGAGCTCGCCCAGGTCTGGACTCTGTCACTGACACTGAGAGGGCACTCACATCTCGATCTCTTTATAAATAGGCGCAGGGAGGTTGAGCTGGGTGAGGGTCTTCCATTCCTCTGATGTGCAGATGCTGTGATAAGACAGCTTTTCCATCGTCACCCTGTAAATGCATTCAGAGTGCCGGATCCTGTGGTACATCTACCGAGACACACGGGGAACAGTGTCAGGGTTTAAATTAGTCTTGAAATGTTGACACCGCTGCGCTATAAATAACATCTTCTGCTGAATTCTTTCACCCTCGCTGTTGGAGTCTCCAGAATGGTCAGACAAAGTTAAGTCCTGTACCATATTATATCTGTGTCTCCACATCTGTTTTTTATCCCTGCACCCGTACAGAGACAACCAGGAATACAGGTAGATGTGCCAAGCCTCACACCTTCCATCATAAATCACCATAGTTCAGGAGCAGTGCTCAAGTGAGTTTCCTAAAGACGGGAGGCATAACTTACAGTGAAACATAAATCCTGTCAGCAGTCGGATGCAGACCGCTCGTCTTAAAATATTAATATGCCTCATCAATTTCAAAACCAACTTTGTGACGCTGCTCCTGCGTAAGTTTGTCGCACGAGCTGATGGTGAGTCAGACCCCACAGAGAGGAGAGGCTCCGAAAGCCAGACCACACAGTGTAACACTTCCACAATTGGCGTGATTCATGCAAAGTCTGCACGCTCCACGTAAGGGATAATAAGCACTGCCAGAAAATTAGACTCATATCCAGTAGCACATGCACAATTTTGAGCAGGAGCCGTTGGCACTGTCTTTGTCAACCTTGGAGGAAAAATGAAACTGGCAAAACCGGCGAACCAGCAGCCTAGTAACAGCTGAAACAAGCCTTCCAGATATAAATATGAATTAAGGACGAGGATGGGGACACCACGTCAAAGGTGCAGTTATCTGAAAATAAGCAAATCAGAATGGAGTATTCAAGGCCATGATGTGTTATGTAATCTTCACGTCACCTACCTACACTGCAAAAATGATAAAGGGCAGACTTGTGCAGACAGACGCAGGGAGAGTGCATTATGCTTAGGGGTGTCAGAGGAGATTAATTAGTTATATTTCAAAGCCAATCTGGTTTACTCACATTTGCACAGTGTAAGGCCAGAGCACAAAAGACAGCAAACATCTTAAAGTTGTTCTCATCTGTTTTAGTGAAGGCACTTCCGCTTAGCTTGTTCACCATCTGCACCACACCTATAACAGTCCCCCTGCTCACGATGGGCATGCACAGGATGTTCCGTGTGGTGTAGCCGGTTTTGAGGTCCACCTCTCTGAAGAAAAACACAAAGACATCAGTTTGACATTTTATATTGTGGACGGCGGCTTGTGTATAATTTCCTACACAGAAGGAAAAAGGAAAAATAAAATGGGCCATTGCTGGATCGGTGGTTACCGGTTGAACCGTGGGTCTGCATAGGCATCTGGGATATTTAAGACTTCCCCTGTCCGAGCCACTTGTCCCGCTATTCCTTTCTCTATAGAAAACCTACAGGGAAAGAAGCGAGGAGAGGACAAGGGTGAAGTTTTGGGCTTTGTGGACTGGTGCATTGACTCGTCATAAAAAAAAAACAAACACCCAAAACATGTATTAAATCAATTATGTGAAATCTATGTAGAATAATGAAGAATAATTTTAAAAGTGCAATTTACTGGACAAATAGTCCAGTAGCCTTCTCTCTGTTACACAGAGGCTGATTATGTTTGATTGAGTAAAAAGTGGTAAAATAATCAGCAGGTCATTTCAAACTTCCCCACATTTTTCTCTTGATTTTTCAATTACTGGAATCACTTTTTCTCAGCTGCCTGTCACAAAGTGGCTATGTTTACTGTACATCATGCAGAAAATGTCTTGTCGGTGCAGTACATATGTGTGTGGAGAAGAAAAATACAGTTAATATTGGCACCCAGGTATCGCTAACCAATTGTGGTATTGAGTGGAATGGCAAATGTGGCTATTTACAACCAGGCGTATATATCTTAACCTTAAACCTAACTAAATAATGAATGAAAACTTACCTTAATCAGTCCCCTCCTGCATCCACACTGGGTCTGTGTGACTTCATCACTATTTATTTTATGTTTGCGGGGGTTGGATGAAAATATGTATATACTGTATTATATTTACTCATTATATCATATTAAAATATTTGCTGCCTTCTAAATATTTACACAAGGGGGGGGGACATTAAACAGTTTTGCTTTAAAATTAACAAGTATTTATCTACTATCTATTGTAATACAGGTATCAAAGAAAACCTCACGTGGAAACCCAGTATACTGTATTAATGTTGTGATATAATAACATGATTTGTAAGTCACCTCTCTAAGATAGAATAATAGAGTCAAGCACAATGAGTAATTTTCTCAATATTTTGATTTAGTAAGCCAGGGTTTCCCCTACCATTACACAGGCCAACATCAACACATTGTTCACTCACTCGTAGGACCGGGCGATATGAAGATATAGGACGATACACGCCGTCGAGAATCCCCCTCAACAATTCCATAAGTGTTACTAAAAACTTAGATGAAAATGTTTGTCAGCGACTTTTTTTACATGACGAAGATGCCAACGAGCTAAAAATAAATCATAAATAACAACAACTATGCCGTTAAATTTTCATTACAGAGAGCGTTAGTGGTGGACGAGCGGGTGTTCAAAATGATGATATTCTCCCCGTCTGCCCTGACTACCAGAATGTGAGTGATGAGTGCAGCCTGTACGTCAGTGTTAGTGTCTTCCTGCTGTGTTTGTGTGGCCACACACGTTAAACGTATCACCGAAACGAGGTGAAGACAACTTGTACCTAACAGAGGGGGGACTTCCGTCATTTGGTCATAGTTTGGTCATATTTTTGGGGGGGGGCAGTCGTCACCTCCGTCAAAGATTTCATCCCGTAGAGAGCAGCCACTGTGCCTATTCATAACACAATATGTAGAATTCAAATTCTTTGCAGAATAATTTCAATATTTGGATCTGAATCAATCAACAACACTGCTAAAAACACCCAAATGTATTGTTTTTCAGATGAAAACTGAGGTGTTGGTGTTCAGATGGTGTTATCGTCGTTACTCCATGTTCTTGCGACACCTGCTGCTGCCATATTTTTATATACTGCTAATATCATGCATTATCATATGTTCCAGCTTGCATTTGTGTTGAGTATCCTCTCCTCCTGCTCTCATTCTCTCCCTAGTCAACTCCGTTTTCCTCTCTCTCTCCCCCTTCTGCGTTTCCTTCCCTCTCTCTCTCTCTCTCTCTCTTAACCCAACCGGTCGAGGCAGATGGCCGCCCCCACTGAGCCTGGTTCTGCCCGAGGTTTCTGCCTCTTAAAGGAAGTTTTTCCTTGCCACTGTTGCCAAGTTCTTGCTCATGGAGGGATTTGTTGGGTCTCTTTAAATAATTCTATAAAGAGTTTGGTCTAGACCGGCTCCATATGTAAAGTGCCTTGATGTAACTATGTTATGATTTGGCGCTATATAAATAAATTTGATTTGATTTGATGATTTAGATATTCTTTAATCCACAGGACTATCAAAATAAATTGGATTGAGGCATGTGGTTATTTTCTATAGACATTATTTCATGAAAGACGAATTGGGTACGTGGACATTGTCTCTATCAGCTCTTACCACCGAGCCCAAATAAGTTTTTAGAGAAAACACTGTAGGCTGTCTTAAAATAATAAGAATCTCTGTACTGTGACTTTTAAAATATTTAGTATTATTATATTGAAATGGACAATGGAGACAATCTTACTTCTGAGAAATAATGTTTCTCATTATTTTGAGATACTATAAGTCCTTATTTTGAAACTGTAATTATTTTAGGATAGTGAGTCAAAATATCTAGAAACATTCTCATTATTTTCTTAAGGTTGTAAGTTAATATTTGAAGAAGGTTCTCATTATATTGACTTACGTTGGCACACACACTGGCATGAATAGGCTTCCATAATTTAGCACACTAAGAGGAAAGGACAAATCGTACACACCTAATTTCTTTGGTTTTCCTGAAGACAGGCCTGCCTTCTTTCTCTTCCCCAATATCAAACAGGTCAGAGTACAGTTCTTTGTTGTTGTGATCTACCTGGAAGAGTGCGCACCTGTCGGCATTCACCAGGTTTTTTGCATATATCTGCAACACAAAACCAGGCAGAGAAGCTTATCAGCAACATTTATTGGTTTGGGAGTCCGTCTAGCCCCTGCAACTTAATCGAATGAGATGCATCACTGAAAGCTTTAACTGTCTCTTTGGAATGGAGCAGTTGAATGTTGAGATTACAAGACAAACATAGCATTACTATGGATCATTTCAGTTCACTTAAGTGTTTTAACCAGATGACTTGAATGACCTGAGATAACACCAGAGTCACAAGGCAACAAAATACACAAAGAGAAGCAATTTTAGTACAAGAAAGAGGAAAGATGTTTTCCACACAGATCACATTTGTTTTTGAGATGAAAATTCGAACAAGCAGCTTATTGCATGCTGAAAAACTTGCGCTCTTTAGGTTAACCAAGACCATACATGTATGTCCATGATTCTATCATTTAATTATTATTAGTAGTAGTAGTACTAGTGTTAGTTGTAGTAGTAGTAATGGTAGTAGTGGTATACACACAGGACCAACACCAGGATGTGTAGCCTTGATGACAATATGAATGAACAAATACTTGCAAAAATCACACTCACCATAATATGTTCAAGTAGGGAATCTATTGCCACAATGTTATCAAAGTATGTTCTGTGTGAAAAGAAGAAATGGTGCATTGAGCTGTTTGACAAATGAGAAGCTATGAAGGCAATCACGTTCAAGACATGAGAGCTTAAAAATGCAGTAAATTCTTAGAAGTTGTGAGCAACACAGCAGTATTTAACCTGTCATAAGGACAGGTGAGACGCTAACTCACCGCAGAGTTACACTTAAACAAAAACAACAACATGGTGCAAATACACTCAGAATATGTTTAGGGTGGAGTAAACTTTACGAATGACGGCTCTTACTTTGACACATCTAGTAGGAAGTCATTGAGCTCAGTCTGTTTGGCGAGGCCTCTGCACACCTAGAAACAGAGAAAAGCAGGTCACGATCTGGAACTAATATAGAGTACACGTTACTCACAGTACAAATACAGCCTCCTGCGTGTACTGTAAATAAGTTCAACTTGATGTCTACACATGTGGCTGTGGGCCGCCTCCATGAGGTTCAGTAATAACAGTGTTTTGTGGTGCTGCAGTGCTGCGCCGCTCACTGAGGATCAGAGGTCCACTGTGGCCAGTGCTGCAGTGGGACGCTGCTTCTCTGAGGTGTTGTTTGCTATCTGTTCAAATAAAAACAGCACTGGGGCGTAATGACGTCTGTGGGGAGCTGTTTGTTGAATCTATGGCTTAGCTGATTGGACTGGGCCCAGTGACAACCCAGTTCCTGTACACAGTGGATTTCCCCATTAAAAACACCAGTACAGGACCAGGACAAACAAAGGCATCCAAGATCATAATAAATCGGACGGGCAGATTTAACTTTGCTCCAAATTTTTGGTAAAGTGTTACAATGTGTTGCTCACCTGTACTTGATGGATGGCAACAGATGCCCACGCTAAATTAGCTGTTGCAACCTGGAAAGGAAGGACAAATTTAGCTGCAGCACACGATGTCACAATTTCCACAAGTTATCCCACCTTTATTAAGTTTATTTAACTCTCATCACATCTCATTTTTGGGTATTTTAATGTAATTATCTGTCCTGCAGCCAGTAAGCCCACAGATTCAGAGCACCTCTGACTCACACCTGCAACACTGCTGTCGCAAAGTTTAGTAGTGTGGATTAAGATTTACGCAGTACAAAAATTAAAGCTGCAGTCAGATATTTTCTAAAAAAGAGAGGGCAAATCACCATGTGACTCTCATGGTTTCAGTGAAAAAGCTTTGATCAACACAGAGTTAAATCCTAAATTCTGGGTTGGCTGATCCTTAGATAGGAAACACAAGTTTTCAATTCCCGAGCAGCTGTATGTTCGCTTCCAGATAAGCATGTGCTTTGGGAATATAGCAGGCCATCATTAATCAAGCTCCGATAGAATGATTCACCATGGTAACGGGTAAATACAGAGCAATGACTCCATTTTAATCCAGTGGAGCTGGAAATACGATCGCATGCTAATGTACACCCTGACTTTATCTTTAAAAATAGAAATAGAGCCAGGAGTCAAAAGGTTAACATTTTTACATTTTATTCACATAGTTCCGTCATTCAACATTTATTGATTTGAATTTCCCTTGGGCATGTTAAAGTGCTTAAATTTCACTGTAGTCCTATGTTACATTTGATTTGAAATAGACATTTATTCAGATGTAATCTGTTGGGATGCAACAAACACAAACTGAGGTTAGGGTTCTCATCTGTACCTTATTTAAGTTCTACATATGTGTGTATGTAGGTATGTGCATCATCTAATCCTAAAGTTAGATGAGACCACAGGTAGACCACAGTCATCCCCACATAATCTCTGATACTACTGATACTGAACTATGACAGCAAGTTCCATCAGCGAGACCAACCATAACATGACAGATAATCACTCATTGATCAGTGTCTTATGTCAGCTTCATATTAATTTGTTTTATTTAAACTGATTATTACAGTGAATGTCTGCCAGCTGCCTTAATGTTCACAGAGGCACAGCATTATAAAGAACTGCAGATTTTATTCTAATTGATAATTCTCAATGTCCACAGATCGCTCTCTCTATCATTGAATTATTGCTGGACATAAGGAGACCTTAAAGCATTTGAGTAAGAAACTAATCTCTAACTGGAATATTGTATTAGTGAGGAAATCAAACTGTGTATCAGCTCTTTCGGGCAGAGCAGGAGGAAGGAGTCAAAGACCCAGAAGGTATTGGAAAAAACCTGCCAGGGCGCAAGTTAAGTTCACAGAATATATTGGTGAACAACAGGAGTTTTTGTAGTAGACCAATAATGGGGTCTGTGTAAAACTGTTCCCAACATGTTAGTCATACTACTCGAATAGTTGATGATGCCACCGATCGGCCGTAACATTATAAATGCCTGTCTAATATTGTGCAGGTCCTCTTTTCGTCGCCAGACAGCTCTGACCCGTTGACCCAGCACGGACTCCACAGGACTTCGGAAGGTGTGCTGTTGTATCTGGCACCCAGATGTTAGCAGCTGATCCTTTAAGTCCTGTAAGGTGCGAGGCGGGGGGCCCCCCATGGTTTGGATTTGTTTGTGCAACACATCTCACAGATGCTCAACTGGATTGAGATCTTGGGAACTTGGGGGCCAAGTCAACATTTGCCTCAAATCATTCCTGAAGAATTTTTGCAGCGTGGCTGGGTTCAGCTAAAAGAGGCCATCAGGGATTATTGTTTTCATGGAGGGGTGTGCTTGGTCTACACAACAATGTTTAGGTAGGTGGTACATATCAATGTAACATCCACATGAATGCCAGGACAGAAGGTTTCCCAGCACTGCCCAAAGCATCACACTGCCTCCACCAGCTTGCCCAGGTATGCACATACACACGGTCGTCCACATGTCATTCATTAGACCAGGTCACCATCTTTCCTTGCTCTGTGGTCCAGTTCTGATGTTCTTGTATGTGCTCTTCTCTAGGATGGGATGGCACATGCTAGTCTTTCCTCACCACAATCTTCAACGTCCCTTGGGTGCCCCTGACCCTGTGGTTGGTTCACCTGTTGTGGTTCCTGTCAGTTTTGGTAGGTATGGAGATGCTTTGACCCAGCCACCTGGCATCATAGTTTTGCCCCGGTCAAAGTCTCTCATATCCTTATGCTATCCAATTGTTGCCTCCCCACTGTGTCGCCATGATAATGAGATGTTATTTGTGTCACCTGTCAGTGGTTATGATGTTATGGCTGATTGGTATATATCAATGTTGTGTTCACAGTGTGTTGTGCTTCCTCCAAGTGGTAACAAAAAATGTATGAAATGTAAAAAAAACAATGCATGTCGCACATAAAGGAAATCTGTTTTATATAAAAGTACAGTAACAGGAAATCATTATGTAACGTTATGCTGTCAGGAGACGGTTTGTTAATACAAAGTTGACACGAGTTCCACTGTGCTTTAGCAACCTGTATAGCAACCTGCATATACAGTCCTTGGAGACAAACAGTTCCACATTGTGCTGAACCCCACAAAATCAAACCAAGACCCTAGACAGATCCAGATTAAGGAGAATAAGAGGCTGACTGGAGTGCTGTTAGCCTCGCTCCAGCCTCCCGCTCTCGGTGTGTGTTGTCTGGGTCAGACTGACCTCCTGGTGGCTGAGGTTGAAGGGCTCCTTGCCCCAGTGTCGCTGCAGCTCCAGGACAGCAATGAGGTCCCCGATGGCAGTGAGGATGGGGAGGCACAGGACGGAGTGAACATGGATCCCTGAGTCTTGCCCTGTGCCGTCGGGGAAGCGCTCATCCTGCAACGCACAACGTCAGAGAAGGACGTCACAGATATAGATCGCTTCCTTTATTCTTTTGGTTGTTTAAATTTTATTGTGTAATTCTAACAACTATTTGCAACTATGTTGCAAAACAAGATGCTCTGTTTCATTGTTTTGAGAAAAAAAGACTAAAAAAAAAAAAAAGCTGTATACACCAACTGTGCATTTTTTTTTGTATTTTCTGACACTTTCCAACATTTTTATTTACATTTTCTTGCGTTTCAGTCCCTGCAGAGCTTCGCCCAACGTTTTTCTAGATCTCTCCTACTCACAGGGTGCAAGGTGAATGAGGAAACTTGCCTTCTCTTAGGAAAGGCTCCCATTTATTTTTATTCTTTCAGTTTTAGCTTAATGGTGCTGTGTGCATTGAACCAGGTGGTGATTTAAAAAAAAAAAATACGGAGGGCATATTCATTCTCGTGTCACTTCTTGACCATCGCCCTGGTTCAGAACAGGAGTTCACAAATCCTCACGAAGGGGACAGAAGCAGAGCACGAATTTGACTTTCTTGAACTGAGTAAGATTGTATGTGACGATCAAACACGACGGCTAAGCACTCGGCTGTTTCTCTTCTTGTGATAGGGTGACTCTTACCCCTGCAATGTCCTCCACTAGTAGTGTCTTGCGTGTCTTGGCAACATGAGCGGCAATGGTTGTCCCAAATGCGATGGGGCCGGAGGGGATGAGGCTTGGAGGGCCATCCTTGGCCCCGGTTGGAGTGAACAAACACAAACTCTATTGAGAAGCCAAGACGAAAGCAGACAGCGAAACAGAAATGGAGAAAGAAAATGTCAAATTACCGAACACAACCGCACTGGTGTAGAAAATGTTGCCAGCAAATGTCCTCTGCACTTACATTGTTGCATTCTCCCAAGAAGTAAAGTGCAAATCCATCCGCTTTTGTTGCTGCAGAAACAACAAATACTGTCACGTGAACGTGTTAAATACAGTTAAACAGTCCAGCAACAATTGGCATTAGCTGCTAGCTGTCCATACTACATTCAATCATACTGTCCACAAATTCATGGCAGGTATACCTGAGAAGAAAAGTGTGACAAGAGTGCAATTAAAATCTAATAACAATCTGTTAACAATGTCCCACATAACAATGAGGGCACTTTGACCGAGGGCTTTGACTGCCATCCAGTTCTTCTCATTCCCAGTCCGCCTTTCCAGTCCCATTTTCTACTGATATATGGGTCATGTTGTCATACAGTGTGACAACAGAGAGCCTGGTGGAGCATCAGCTGATCATGAAGTTAATGAGTAGTGTGGTTTTGCTGTTTTTGCTCATGTGTTTATAAAAGGCAACATGAGAATTTGACAGCGTTAGACGGTTTAAGTTCTGAACTTGTTTCTGATTTTGCCACGTTTACTTGGCATGGAAGGACCAGCATTTGGGATTTAGGGGCAGAAAAAGAAGCATAATCTTTAGAAAAATAAATTAAGAACAACAGACTAATAAAATGAAATATTGAATAATTTATGATGATTCAATACTCTAATTTTAAAAGTCTGGTTATCACTAATTTGATTTTGGTGTACCAACCTGAATTGGTAGAAGAAGATTTATTTAGCAGTAATTCTTGATGTGTATTATGTATTTACAGTTCTAACTGAGGCAGCATATAAATCAGTGTGGTTCACCAGGAATGAGGGTCTTTCGCAGGATTCACATGACTCCTACTCCTTCTTTCAAAAAAAAAAAAAAAAAAAAAATGTGTAAATGGTGTTTTGACTATTCATAGATTTTTTGAAAATTTTTACATCTAAGAATGCACCGATACGGGAATTATGGGCCGATACTGACATTTAAAATAACAATTTGGCTGACAACCAATCCTGATATTTTAAAATTTTGTTTTTGCTGTTAATTTTCCCACTTTTGTGTCGAGGAAATAAAGAAATCCTATGTATGTAAACCTCAACAACATTAAGCCCTATGCCCGAAAGTTGTCAGGATTATCAGGATCTTTGGGCTTTCTACATAGAAGAACCGCGCCGTTTGAGTTAGTGTTTTTGGAGACTGTCACATCACAGGTGGCTGTGATGTGTGTAATAGTGCATTAACACACCACATGGACATGTTAACAAAGTCATATATGTGATTTTCATCGGAGGAGATGTTGCCAGTACAAAATTATGGAGAAACAACAGATTATTATGGGTCACTGGCACTGGTAGATGTCACCTTATTCAACAATACTCCAAGTCAGTCAACTATGTCAATATAGGGAAATACTGATATTGAACCAATTAATTGGTGCAGTGCTACAAACATCCAAATTCTTCTCAAACTTCTTTCTACCAGGACGATGTCAACTGAAACTCGAAACTGAAACCCCTGAATCGGGTCTTCTTTACCTGTTTTGATGATGTTACACAGCTCATAGAGCAAGAGTTTGTTGTCTCCTCCAGTGTCCAGACGCTGCTCCATGTAGCTGTTGAGCTCGTACACCACGCCCTGCATATTTGTATCCTGGTACTGCTGGACGCAAGACACACATAAATTGCAATTCCTTGTCATAAACACCAATTTCAAAATTCACAACATTCAGTGTCACAACAAAGAAAAACAAAAAAACAAAAACGAACAAAAAACAACAAAAATCTTGTTCTGTGCCCATCTAATGTTTTTGCAGCTACTAACTGGCCATTCATCCCAACATTGCCCTCCAATGACCCCGAAACTCCCATTCTCTGACACGTTCTAGCCCAGGGATCCCCTCGCATTCCCTGGAGGAGCCCACCGGAGCCCCACAGCTACGATTAGAGCCCAGGCAAGCTCTGCAGCTCAGCCTCAGCTTTAAAGTGTGCTTATGTAAGAGGCAGACCTCTTGCCTTGTAAAGGGCCAGTGAGCCCTCTATTTCTGTGCCTGTAGAGATGGTGAGGACAGGACGGCAGGGAGAGTGGCGCACTTGAAAACCTCCCCCATGGGGCGCCTTCTATCCCCCCACATCCTGTTTGCAGACGTATACATGACGCACCGAGGGGTTGATTGGCCCTCGTTTTGATTTGTCCCCATGTATATGTGTTTTAAGTCCATTCTAGTCAGCTCTAGGGGGCCTTCTGTGGCTGCTGACACCTCCTAAGGGCCCGATAGTATTAAGATGACAAATGCAAGGACAAGGGGGGCAGGGGGACTTGCTCTTTCCCACAACTTTCCTGCCAACTGCCTCACGTGACAAGTGATGCAATTCTCATTATTCTTGTTAATTATCTATTTGTGGGTGACCTCAATGTCACAGAGAGCCTGTCGTTTTCTCCAGTGTCAACAGCAGAAAACAGTGTGTTCAAAGAATGCACAAGTCAGTGAGTCACAACATCACGGACAAAGAAAGTTGTGGTTAAAGTGCAAGCCGTGTCTTAATAATGAACAAGAACTGCTGATGTGTTTTAAATCAGCCATAGAGTCTATTCTTGTGAGGTTTCATTATAAAGCTCCACATTCATTAACATAATAAAACTTAACAAAATTAAGCAATATCTTACCCTGCTGACTTCTTTCGCTGATGTACCATCTGTAAAGAGAAGAAAACAACTCAATCAATCAACTTGAAACAACATTACATTGTATTTTAGCAGGTGTCTAGCAGGTTTAGCAAGTTTTAACGAGTATATCAGACATAAAGAATCTGGTTGTAGCTTATGTGTACAAATTTTTCTTCTTGTAGCTACTGTAGCTAGTTTATTGGTCCTGTGCTGTTTAATGCTCAAAACAAGCAATAAAGCGGAGTAACTTTTGAATTAAAGAACATTTTATCGTTCTACAAATGCAAAATTTTAAAATTCACCCACCCACAAGTTCGAAAGCGCATAAAGGCTTTCTGCTAAACTAATATTTTATTATGTTTTCACTCATGTCCATTAATTTGTTTGTTTTTTTGTTAACAAAAAAACCAAAACCCTACTTGACCGACTTTCCTATGAGGTGTATCTTGGCTCAAGCTACAACTGCTTTTGGTGGCAAAAAGTCAAAAGTCAATGTCAGTCAAAGTTCAAAAAGCCCGTTTTTTTTTGCCATAACCCTAGAATAAATTAGGAGGTCTAACTGGTGTCATGTGGCACTGGCTACAGATGTTTGTTTACTTTTTTAGCTTTCTAGGTCGAAGGTCAAGATCACTTTTTTGGACTTATCTACATCTGGAGGTGTAACTGGCATTATGTTGTTACTAATCACAGGATCCATCACATAGCAAGGACCAGCTGGCTCTGCAGTTCACGTGTCACCCGTCAAGTTTCGCCAACATGTGCTCTTTTTTGACTTTGACCTAAAAATCATAATTGGAAATGCCCAAAACAAACATTAATACCCCAGTCTGGTAGAAAGCTGGAATATGAGCTCACAGGAAAAAAAAATGACCTTGAAAGATAGCATTAATTTTAAACATGGTTTCCCCACTTGAAAAAGTTTTACAAGTCCTAAAGGAAACTGGAAGTACATTTACTCATTCTCCTTCATTGTGAAATTCAAGGTCTATTACGCCTTTTCGCAATACCCCGAACTGCTGTTGGCATTGCATAATGTTCCTTGTTTGAGCCTGGTGTACATTTGAGTGTAAGATTTTAAGAAAATGCTCTCTCCTTTAAGTAGAGGTATGTAAAAAAAAAAAAAAAGGGGGTCGTTAGTCAATCAATACCCTATAAAATTAATCCTTGCAGTATTTGATATCCTACTAAGCTAGTTTTTGAAGAAATTTTACTGCTAGCTTACTTTGTCTGGTATGACCTATGCTTTTAATTGTGGGGAAAGTTGACAAAAGTAAGGTAAATATTTCTACCGGTTAATATTATTTGCCAATTCCAATGAATCAATTATGTGGCCACAGTTGCCTTGGTTGGGCAAAATGCTGTACATACAATATTTTTGTGTTAATGAACGAACTTGATTTATATGTTTAGTAATAGACAGTCCATGGAAAGTGCATCCTTTGGGACACAAAGTTCATTAAATGGTAGATGTGAGTAAAACTACTATAAGTGTTAAAGATAAAGCATGAGTGCACAATCAGCCGTGTCTGCTGATAAACCACAGGATGAACCATGTGGAAATTTAATATGAGATAACATGTATGGTTCCACAGTGGGGAAATTTGGGTAACGAAGCAGTAACGATGGGAAAAAAAAATACTTTGGACAAGTATAGAGAGTAAAATAAAATAAATATTATGAATATATAAAACTAAAATAATAAAAAGTAGGACAAAAAGAAGACTAAAAAATATCCTTTGGGGACAAAATTTGGACAAAATTACAATGTCATCCGGCTTGGTTAGTCGAAGAGGCACAAATGTTCTCACAGCAGTAGTCGGTGAATGTCAATGATCCAGTTGACCATGAATGAGTGGGGGGACACACCCTGAACCACAACAGGGCTGACACATAAAGACAAACACACTCACACTTACGGGCACTCTGGACTGTTGCCGTCACGTTTGAACACCGAACCCTTTTTCTATGAAGACAATGTTAACCGCTGTTCCCTCTACCACTCTCCAAACACATTATGTGTAAATTATTAATGAACTCCTCTGTGTTTCATGCAGGCAGGCAAAGAATTATGTTCTCCTTTAAACAGAATTAAGAGCGGTATTAATCTAACTCGACAAGTGCAGAACTTTGTGGCCTTGAGTCAAAATTCCTAGTTTGATTTCAGGCTATTGGACAGATAATAGACATATGACTACTGTGTTTGGACACAAACTCTGAAAAATGTGATAATAATGGAAGCTTCAGCCAATCATAACAGTTCCTGGACTTCCAGTCTCAGAATGGTTCTGGGAGAGCTACTTGTTATGAAAATAAAACCACTGACACAGATCAAGCAGTTTTTTATTATCACACATGCGTCAACTGCACACAAGACCAGCCACCGCTCAGATCTCTTGGAAAACTTGTGATCACACCATTCAAAAAGGCAGATTTTAGAAAAGATCCACTGAAATGCTGACTCAAACCGGCCCGCTTTAGAAACACACATCTTTGTACATGTGAAGAAGAGAAATTACAGCCAACTAGAATGTTTGTTGTTTTAAACATTCCTCCAGTATGCTATGATTTTCCTAACTTAGCCATGAGAGCT
The DNA here is from genome assembly GCA_001698575.1 of Mola mola. Lineage (NCBI taxonomy): Eukaryota > Metazoa > Chordata > Actinopteri > Tetraodontiformes > Molidae > Mola > Mola mola. The sequence goes on from KV751317.1 coordinate 11,617,271, forward strand.
ATTTTAGAGTGAACCCCTGGCCGGGCATGACGTCAATCAGAGAACAGAGAGCTGCACTTGAAAAAGACTTCAAACCGCTTTGAGAAAGGAAAAATATACACAGATTCTCTTTTTCTAAAGACTTGGTGAGAATGAACCCCTTTGAACAAGAAGTTTTAAAAAAAACAGTAGTGTAACGAATACAGCACACTATTGTAGAGTGATAAACAATTGCAGCACTTTGTAAAAAAAAAAAAAAATGTCATTATACAACTTTCCCTGAAGGGAACAACAGGCAAATTACGGTTGCCAAATTTAAATCACTTTAATTATATGGCACTTGTTAATGTATGCTCACAATTAAAGTATAAAATGTTGTGTGATTCCACTGTGCATATGAATGGTATGTACTATATAAATTTGAAGGATACTGCACATGAGCTCTGTGAAAGGTGCGCCAGATGGAGGGCTGGGTAAATTAAACTGATCGTCAAGATAACAAGAAATACAATACTCAGTGTTCAATTAACTGCAAACCATGTATTTCATTATATGTAGTACAGAGAGGTTAAATCAGGACTGGTGTCACAATGAAAGACAGGAGTTGGATCTTGGAACCATCTTGTGATTCAGAGCGTGTGCTTGACAATTCTCAACAACGTATAATTGCTTTTCATTATCATTAAATAATATGGGGATTATGTCAGGATATGATCAAAGACGGTAATGTTATATTATTGTGAACTTCTGCTGTGCAAATTAATGATTCTAGAGAATGTCAAAATCATCCAAGTTGTTTTTTAACATAATCTGACACAATTAATGAGAGCGAACAAAGGCCATTGCATATTTTTTCATTTGTGATTTTTCATGTATTTGCCAATAGCTATGAATATATATTCAACAAATTATTATCAATATTTCAATCATATAACCCAGCCTGACAAAAAAGCCTCCCAATTCCCAGAGGTTTTCGCTCTGCCAGGGCTTGTGGGACTCCCTCCTAGAGGAAACGTCACCTGAAATATTTGCGGTGTTGCGGTGCCAGGGGAACCATGAGGTGAGCACGGACAGCGAGGCTAAGTGACAGGAAGCAGGATATGTACTATACGCATCCTGACAGTTGAAATGTTGAAATGTACGTTACGTTACATATTCCGTAACTGAACCACAGAGATAGAAAAGCAAATGCTGAGCCATCATTTTGTGGTTGCCCGGGTGCTTTGTTTAAGGGAAGCATGCAGGCCCTTACACATCGTCTGCAGGTGCGGGCCCAGCGTGACCGCCATTTTCCTGCTTTTCCTAGAAACCAGAAATGCTACCGTGAATATGTCTGTGCTATGTTTAGCTACGATGTTGTTTCATAATAAAAAGTGGGTGTGATTATGTGTGGGCCTTTTTTTTACGGTCAGAAAGCATAACACAAGATAGGTTCCACGAAAGATAAAGCATATGGCTGTCCTGTGATTCCATTGCAACAATAACGTATTTGTTTCATCAGGTACGAGTCTGGGGATTAACCCTCAGGATACAGCGATCCCCCAGGCCGACCCAAGGTATGTATACAGGTGTGCGTGTGTTTTATTTACAGTGTGGTCAGTCATCAGCTGAGGAGACAGAGACCGGTAGCCTGTTCTGGTGCCATCCCATATTTCCACAATGTTGTGCTTTCAGTAAACACAAGCGGAGGGGACAAAAATATACTGCTGGCTCGTGGCGCAAAGAACACTAAACACACACTGTCTAACTTCTGAAACTAGCAGAGGCCAAGCAGACCTCTTCTAGTAACTTCATCACTCCACTCAAACGCTTCCTGAACCGGAACAACCTCCGGGAAAATGTTTGCCAGGTGCTTTCAGCACATCTCCGTTCGGGATACGAGCTTCTCGGTCCTCGTAAACCAACTGAAGGGTGCGGCTCCCTGACGACTACACCGAAACACTGACAAAACTGCTTGCTACAGATTTTTTTGAAAGTTGATACCAGTTAATAAACTGGAAAATAAATGTCTAACAAAAGAGAAAGATTCTCACAGCACCATATTTGAAAAAAATAAAAAAATTAAATAATAAATTAGCTCTAACAGTAAATGGATCTGCATGACGTCAGCTCTTGATGTAAAATTTTAGCAAGAGTAAAAGGTCTTTCCACACCACACAAATCATTTGCATGTATTGACTTCATGGTGTGTAATGAAAGCGCTTGTGTCAGTGTGGAATACTTGTTCAGCAGACATCACACACACACACACACACAGGAGAGCTACCCGTATCAGCTGTTGTGAATTTCTGAATGGATTCATGCAATTATGCAACAAGGAGGAGTCGAGCAAAATACAGTTTACATGTCCATTACGAGTCAGGTTGTGTCCAACACAGGTTGAAACTGAGTTTCTGACACATTCCTGTCTAAGAAGAATTGTTATTAAATCTAATATATTGAAACCATGTCTTTTGATTAGCTTTCAGGCCGACATGTTGTTTTGCTGTACCACAGTGTGATGTGTGGTATAGCAGACATTTTGCTGAATCCGTAATAATGACAATAATGATAACAATAAAAGTAATAACATCTGTGTTCTTAGCGGAACTTATGGTGATAAACAGCATATTTGTGGCCTCTGCCTTAAGTTTTACATCAGGGAAAAAATATCCCACACAGCTTGTTCTAATGTGCATGATATTGGATGGTTTTTATTGACCTGCCGCCACAAATACACACACACACACACACACACACACACACACACACAGAGGATGGTCGGCTTGAAGTAAGTCAGCAGTCAACATTTGTCGACCGAATAGTGCACCAACCTAACCTGCTCCACGAGTGATGAGCTGCTCCCGCTCCAGCTCAGCTCTATGCCAGTTTGCTTTTCTATTGTTTGTTTTTTTTTATCTGTGTAGTCATTTGTGAGTATTTGGAAATCTTTTTCCCGCTATTATGCGGTATCCTCTGAGTGCTGCATGGGGGGGCCTCCTCCTCCCTCCTGCTACGGAAAGCCCTGCAGGTGAGACAGTTCTCTTATCGCAGTGTGGCGGGATATGAGGTTCTGCTAGACAAGCACATCTTTGTTTGCTTGCGACTGTCGCCCAAACATATTTGGGAAACAGTGTCAGCTGCTCAGCGGGGCGGCTCAACTCTTGCCCTCTGGAGCCCATGGAGAAGCACAATGTGATTCTCTCAGACTTCGTAAATTTTCCACTTCTATTAATCAGATGAGCAACAGATATATTATTATTGTTGAGATATTTGACCTTTTAATATTATGTAAGTTACTAAATCAAAACTAAATCAAACTATCTGTTTGCAAGTTCTCCCATTTGAGTGTGTGCTACGGTCCTCTGCTTCAGACTTTTGTAAAATCAATTAGTTCATGGTAATGGTATTTGACCATCTTGATTGTTTTGGTGTGATTTGTTGAGTATCAAAAATATAAGCATTACACATGTCTGCCTTCTCTTGAATATAATGGAACTAAAAAAGGGGCCCCCCCCCCCCCCCCCCCCCAAAAAAAGACATAAAGACATGTCTTTATCCAGAAATTATGACCTTGTTATACAAAAGAGCAGAACAAGAAAGTTGAACAAGAAATAAGAACTAAAAAAACTTGACATCTGACAGCCGGGATATTTGAGAGAATATGAATAGAATCGAACATGAAAACATATATTTTCCTAGATTTTGGATATTGTTGTAACGTGATACAGCATGATTGGTCTCCTCTCCTGGTTTTCAAGGCTGCATTACAGGAAAATTGTGTAACTTTCTGAACTTTTCAGAGGGTTCTAATATTTGCCTTCACCAACTTCAAACATTAAATCAATAGTGCTGATAAATATTTTTCAAAAAATTGTACCAATATTTTGTCAAAGTAACAATATTCATCTCTTCGAATTTGCTGCAATATTAACAAAGGTACGGTATATGTTAAAAAAATATTGTGATATTTGATTTTTTTAGCCAGTTCTGGCATAATGCCTCCCTCTCCAATCCTAGTGTAAATGAATAAATGGCATTAAAAGGATGAGGAAAAAGTATGCAAGTTGCACCGTCCTTTGTAGGCTTTGGCCTGTTGTTCTCAAAAAAAACTTCAAAAACCCTGTGGTGTGACCTGGGCTTATTAATCACTATCTTCTGACCTCGAGTAATGAGAACTCTGATTGTGACAGGTGTTACTGTAACCGAACATCTCTTCTCTGTTTACACAAACCTAAAGAAGAGAGAAATGTGGTGCATGATGAGCAGAAGCCACAGATAGTAACAAGGGGCTTTAAGATGTGAGCAGCAGTTGGTTTAGGATTTATTAATTATCTCATGACAGCAGTGATGTCGGGT
>KV751317.1:11646409-11660687 GCA_001698575.1 Mola mola
ATTTACTTTTCATCAGTTATTAAATGGAAAAATGTTGTCTTTCCATAGGTTAAACAATACATATGTGTAATGTATGGCAAGACATCAGGTAAGGTATTGCCAATATTATTAATATTAAAGTATTAAAATAAAACTCACGACACTCATCATTAAACAGTGTAGACGTTGATAAATGAGTGTAGTCGATGATTGTGTCCATTTCACTGATCTTTTTACTGGATCTTGATCAAATCAGTCACTCAATCAAATAATTGCTGTGATCTAGGAACATGGCCACGTTGTTATAGTCTGACAGGGCCTCGCATCTGTGGCTGTGTTCAGACCCTGAAATCCCTTAAAAGACTCTAAGTGTCATGTGCATATAGACTGAATACCCACATATACACACAAAATGCACAAAAATGTTAGAAATTGGAACAAATTCATTTATTGACCTCTATGTCTATTCCATATAAGTATTGTATGTAGTACAACATATATATTATATGCACAAATATGTAAAGAATATAAGATAAATATAAAAAATAAACATGCGTTTAAATTAATGAGAAAAATACATGTACACATATTTCATATAAGTGTAAAGAGTTACAGGTCTTGAAATATTGCAGTACAGTGTGCGTGTGTGTGTGTGTGTGTGTGTGTGTGTGTGTGTTTGCACATACATCACTTGTATGCAAATTGTTTAAATAAACATGTATCAAACATACTGTATATCATGAACACACATGTTCACCACATATAAACCCATATAAACTTTTATCTAAATTTATATATATCTTATATTTAGATTTAAGTGTATATATACAAATTTTACCATGGATATTTCATATATGTTATAAACGTATATATTCAGATGTCAAGGGAGTGAATATGTGTGATATTGCTACCTCGCCCTATTTATAACATATATGTCCATATCATTTATGTCATATTGGACATTTCTGTATTACATTTCCAACTTTTTCTTTGTAATGCAGTACACTGTCTAAAACCAACCTTATAACAAAAGTTATTTGGTCCTTCTTTTAAACTCAGAAGATGAGTTTAGCTGTGCATATTGAGCCTGAAAGTAAAATCTATGGAAGAGCATTATAATGCCAGGTGTGAGTTGACAGAGTCAGAGCTCGCGATCGGATCGCCCAGGTTGGACTAGGATACCAGGGTTCAACAGGCTCTGTGTTTGTGGCTTAATGACATTTGACCCTTTTTCCCCCTGAGCTTGAGTACAACATTGAACAGAGCTACAACAAAAGAAAAAGCAATTTTGCCAAGGTAGAAGAGGAAGATGAAAAGGAAAAAATAAGGAATGAGGGAAGGTCCCTCAGAAGATATTTTGGGACCAGAATGTTCAGTACACCCTGAGGATCAGTTTAATTCACAAAGCACAGTGCTTGATTTTAATTCTGCATCACCTGGGGCTTGAACTCACTACCTTGGCTACCACGTGGCAATCATGCTGCGCTCCAGAGCTGTGTTTAGAGCTAGCAGGAATTATAGACTGGCTCAGCACATGGTTATGACAAAGACACGATGGCCCGTCAGCAGAACGGCCCACAGTGTAATAATGTGAAACAAAAGGTCTTTGAAATCATGTGTCTCAGCTTTTATTGGTCCCGGTGACGCCCTGCATGTTTCACATGCTTCCCTGCACCACCACAGCTGATTCAAACGGATGGCCTGTTATCAATTTAGGGTGTATCACCCTGGGGCTTTAACCTGCAACCTCAAACACCAAAAGTGAGTCAGATCAGCTGGCTTCACACAACGATAGAGACGAGTCTGCATGTTAAGGCAGATTTTAAACTGGCGTAAAAACTCAGTTATCAAGATAATATTCTTCTGCGTCATCTAGACAACATAGTGATGACTGCAGCCTTGCACAAAAACAGATGTTCTCCGATTCCCACCGACTGCAATCATTTACCTCCGGACTGGATAAAAAATATTGTGGATTTTGCCGACTCTAAAATTTACCTCTCTTCGTCTACTGTGATGTCAAACATTTTACATTATTCTTTGTGAACACTGGAGGTTAATGTTTGGATCCACAAACTTTGACTGGATATGAAGAGCTGATAATGCTCTGCAGACAGTTTGGTGCCAATTGAGTGAAATAATGTTGATTTACACAGTGATTTACCTCAAAAACTGCTAGATCAAAGTGTGTGAAAAGCACATGAAGAACTCTGGGAAGTCCAAGTGGGCCTGGCAGCTCTGCATGCCCGCTAGCTGAAGCTGTACTAGTGAAGCTTTCATGGTTGTGTGGAAAGATGCTGCTCTCATGTGAACTGGTGGAGACGCACAGCCGTCCACACCCTCCAAAGTGGGACAATAAGAAGGAGTATGGAAGAGCATTTAGGGCCATGAATGAGAGGAAAAAAGCACTTTAAAAAAAAAAAAAATTGAGAATAATGTTGAAATTGAATTTAGTGAATAAAGTCAAAATGTTGAGAACTTGAAGTCGTTTTTTTTTTATTTAGGGCAATGAATGAGAGGAAAAAAGCACTTTTAAAAAAAAAAAAAATTGAGAATAATGTTGAAATTGAATTTAGTGAATAAAGTCAAAATGTTGAGAACTTGAAGTCGTTTTTTTTTTTAAAGTACATCATGAGCAAAAATCTTGGTCCTCTCATGTGTTTTTTCTTATGCTTGGCCCCAGACGATACTGGTTCCACATTAGAGAGAACAGCAGTGTTAAAAATAATGCAATAGCGTAAATACCAAGAAGTCTCTAATAGACCGATCATTCAGAAGTATATTTACTGTCATGTCTTATATCACTGGCATTTAAGCAAAATTTATAGCACAGTCATATGATGTCTGACTGTGCAGGGGCATTTATTTGTGTTCGAGGAGTAAACTGCTCAGAGCAAGCTCTCATAAAGTTTTTAACAGCTGCGGTGATCTTTTTCTGTGCACAGAGAGAACTGTTTAAATTTCAAATCCTTATTTATGTAATCCCTGCAGGGAGAGCCATGTCTCATTTTCTACCCATGCACAGGCAGGTCAGAGGTCAGGGGAAAACGTGGCCGATGAGTATTCTTGTGCATCACCGCAAACAGACGAAGGCAACAGCACAGCGTAAATAAAACAGCATCCAGACTCCAGTGACGTAGGTTTGTCAGGCAGCGCTCCCAGCAGCACGGCTTCCTCTGACTGCAAAATGAAACGTTTGTAAATTCAGCACAGACAGAATTCCTCTGCCTAAATTCAGAACATCGGACGCGCTCGTAGCAGTGTGGACAACTGCGCTTCAGTACAACTCTATATAGAGCCTAAACTTATACAGATATGGAAAATGTAAGTGTTTGGGCCTAAAGATGTTAAGGCATTAAATGTAATAATGTGCACAATTTATATCTCTACATGGTGCATGTAGAGTTTGCTTTTATTTATGTAATTTGTGTTTGTTCCCTGTGACAGGTTTAACCCAGATGCCTGCATGACTGCATTGTGCTGTTACTGGAGGAAACATATCAAAGTGAACAGCGACGAGCATATGTCACTGTGCATTTCCACAGCAGCCTGTGCACCACATGGCCACAAATCTGATGAGTCCGTGGGGCACCTCTACCTCTCTCGGATTCAAACCTCACACGGCGCAATTAAATTCAAACACAAAGAGGATTAGCGTGGGTAATAAGCGAGAAATAAATGAAAGAAATGGTGATAAGGCTTTCGACAATGCATGAGGGAAAACAGAGGCAGAGCGGACCGTGGTGCAGATGTGCGATGTGGAACGCTGCAGTGGAGGGGGGCTGCAGAAAGAGCGTGAATAAAAAAACAAAAAGCATTAAAATGGGCGAGAGAGAGAGAGAAAAAAAACATATGATGAAAGAAGTGTGCAGGGGGAGGAGGTGGTATCTGCGTCAGAGCTGGAGCCAATGAAGTCAGAGACAGGGCAGGCTCGAGCAGGAGACGCTGTTACTGCCACTCACAGCACCCGCCCGGGCCTCATGTCCGCTACGTCACACGGCTGGCACAAATTATGCCTGCCTGAACACTTGCAGCACACATGCACACGCACACACGAGATGAAATGTAATTTATGTGCGCTACGCTGCACCATTCATGACATCTAAATGAGCACCAGCAGACGGTCCTTAATAAAATAAAACCAGGCAAAAATTCTTCTTACATACAAATGAAAACAAGATAGAGCGCTGAAATGTGGAATTTGAAATGAAATATCTCCAAATGCAACAGATTTGCATACATTCTTCTTCCCACATTATATAATGTCAAGCTGTTGGCTATCAAGCTAAAGCTTATGTATTTAAGTAAATGGGCATATATAGTGCCAGCATATCCAGAGGAATGAAGTAGATTTCTTATATCAGTATTAAATCATTTGTTGCTAATAGAGAAGCATAATATTATAGTTTTATTTATGCTGTATTGTAATGGTATTTAGGCGGACTGGCTCCTGAATGTGTTTTTTTCCCCTAAAATGCAGATATTTACTGTTTATGCAATAAAATCATCTTTTTTTTTTTTTTTTTACAAATGCAACAAAAAATAAAAATCACAAAAACATGTATTGTCAATTTTTTTTTCTCTTTCGGACGCACACACCTTCACGCAAACATCCCTCTCTGATATGTGCAAACCCTGGTTATTTAGATTAGTGGGCAGTGTTTCCGATGACAGCACCTCTGACCTAGATTATCGCATCCATAACTCGAGAGGATGACTACAACGGTGGGCATGTGGTCCGTGCAGGGGAAGGAGAAAATAAGGCAAAAACAGAAACACCAAAACACAGAACAGACAGAGCTGATGTCACGCTGCCGTGTAAAACGCTTCAGTGTGCAATCATGTAAAACTGCAGGCAGGAGGGCAGGTCAGAGTTGCTGTTCGGATGAGAGCCGGCACATGCGACCACCAAAAATATGAATTCTATATTCTTTTGTTTCATTTTTCTTTTCTTGTTTTTAAAAATTCGCTTTAATGAAAAACGTAATGCAGTGGGGGTTTTTTTTGTACCGTTGTCCTGCTGTGAGATCACGGAGAGCAGCTGCTGGCAGGAGGGGCCATCCTATAGATGACGCAAGCAAGGAGACATAAGCCATGACCTCATCAGCACCCCATCAAACCATCATTTCTTTCTCTCTCTCTCTCTCTCTCCCTCTCTCTCACACACACACACACACGTATAAATATACACACACACACACACACACACACACACACACACACACACACAGACAATCTGCAACCTGGTCAAACGAAAACCTTTTAAACTCAGAGCTGGGTCATTACTTACAGCTGAGTGAGGTCACACCGCCTGTAAGCTTGTGCTTCGTGTGACGTCGGCTGTGTATACAGTGAGCTGCTGCTGACCGACCGTTTGACTCATGTCAGAATTACACACAGACATGCCAAGAGGAAACTATCCTTAACACAATGGCACAGTTCACGTTTACTGCATTATATATATATATGCATAAGAGCATAAGAGCATTTTCTACATCAGCAAAGCTAGAACAGCGTGAGTACAGTTAAATCAAATGAATGCCACAACAACAGTATAAGAGCTACTCACATTGCTATATAAAATGTGTAAATATCGTGTTTCTTATGTACAAGTAATAATAATATTTTAGAAATGCAGTTTTCCTATTTCGTTTTTGTTCCATTCAGTAAAAACAGAAGCTAGGCTAAGGAAGAAAAAAGGTGAATATGTGTAGAATAAAACAGGATCAATGAAACTTAGCTCGCGATTTATTATTAATCCGCATGAGCTGATATAAATCGATTTTGTGCCCCAGAATAGGAGAGAGAGCTCTACATTGAGCTCAAAGAATCTGGGAGCGACTGGGGGAACAGCTGCCTGCAGCGCTCATCAGAAACCAAACAAAGTCAGTGTGTGAATCATGGGTGAGAAATATGGGTGCTGACGTACAAGCCTGTCAATCTCTCTACGCAGCAGGCATCAGAACAGGCCAAGACGGCCGAGCAGCCACACGCCAGATCTGACTGTTTACTGATAACACATGGACAAAATCCAGTCATCTACAGCATGCAAAAACACACACACGCCGTAGCACAATATTTCAAGACCTGTAACTCTTTGCACTTATTTTCTTCACTATTTGTTTCATCCAAAATTGTGTCAGGACAACTTTAGCTTGTTCTGCACTGTAGTCGGCTTGAAAGTCAGACGATGAAAAACCAGCAACTTAAATAGAATAAGTCTCTAATACATGTAGTCAACATGCTGTAATGTAAATTCCATACAATTAATTGAATTATTTACATTGGTAATTCACATATTTATTTATCTTTTACAATTATTCAAGTAATATTATTTTTTGGTTTTCTATTTACTTCTTAATTTATAAATGTATCATGAAAGTTACACTGAAATATACTGTATTTTGTCAACTAAGGGAAATATGAATTGGTCTTTCGATATATTTCAGCAGGCATTAAAATAAATAGAATAAAATAAAAAACATTTTTTAAGTTATTACAGAGTTGTCTTGTCAACGGCTCAATGGTGAATTTCTCCGACGCTCCAAGAATATTATCTTTATATTTTAGCCCCATCTAGTGTCTGTCCGCCTGTTTGTCGCCTGTCTGTCCGTCTGTCTTCTGACAGAGCCATCTCATCAGTATTGTCAAATTAAAGAGAGGCCAAACATTGACATTTGATATATAAATTTAAATAAGATATAAACTGAAATGTTGACTTTCTATCGTTTCCATACAGTGAGCTACAGTACTGATTACAACCACGAGGCGGCGTCCTTGTACAAGTTGAGCTTGTACCACAGAGTCTTCAGCTGCACTATAAAGCCCTCACAGACGGATGATAACATTATCCTCAGAGAAAAACACGGACAAGAATATTCAGGGTAATATGTGGGTTGTAAAATGTATGTGAGGTTGCCTGTGCTCACATGATCTCTCATTCGGCACTGTGGGCACAAAGCAAGGCTTATGGGATGCACTCAGAATAATAGTTTAATCTATGGGGGCCAACTTGTTCACAAGATCTCAAAGTATTATCTACATAGTCTGAAGTCGAGATGGAAGAGACACTCCTGACTGGCCTTAACCATTTTAATCTCCGGTCTCATATGGCACAAGGTGTCATTGGTACAGTAGAGAGGATATATCGAAACAATTTTAGTTTTTTTTAATCTTTATCAATTTTTTTTATCCTACCACCAACCACAAACTTCCTGCAAATTTTATTCATATATTATATCAGTAAACGATGTGAAAAGTGTTACAGTGATGAAACATGTTAAATTATATATATAAAAACCCCAAAGCTGTACTCAAATATATCTTTATTTTATAATATACAATAGATCTATTAGTATTTGCAATGAGAAAGAGGTCTTTCATGCAGGTTCATGAGGCATTTTATCATCTTTCAGCTCTCATCAGAGTGGTTTTTATCAGGCACCTGTTTTCTGCAGCTTGGTCGGTGGCCCTCAAACTTCAAACTATAGTGCTCAACTTATCACGACTATGCTTGCTGATTATTTCCTGTATCCTGACATACTATTCCTTTACTTGACTGGCATCAATATTGTGAATAAGTTACAGTCTGGTTAGATTTAGGCGCAAACGTTTAGGAGAAACATCAGATAGTCTAAGTGTGATACATAAGAAAGTCCCTCAAAAGTGGTTGGATAAAGACCGAAAATGGACCATTTAGCAAATGAAGAACTACAGGCCAAAACAGAGCAATATGAAAATGAAACTTACATTCAATGGCCAGACACATGACTCCAAATAAAGACTCATGTCGCAGTCTTTTTGATAGATATGTTGTTGTACTGCTCCCAGATATCGGAATTAAGGAAAAATATTTAGATTAAAACATGTTTTGCATAAGGTAGCCTAACTAATGACTGTTTCTGACTCTGACTTCAGCATCTGTGTGCACCATGTAAACTTAACATTGCAAACGCTTCCTGCCAAAAGCTTTCCCAACATGTAAAACTGCATTTTGGATTAAATACTTGGTCGGTCTAGGAAAATTATATATCGGAGATGTCTGGTTTCACACAAACCTCCCGGATAACGTTTGTTATGAAGGCTGTCGGCACAGACTCACATTTTTTTGGGACTTGCAGCTCTGTAGAACTACCATAAATGTCTGAATATACAGTCATCTGATTAATGAAGTCCCAAAGCTGTGTGAAACATAAACACAACCCTGATACTAACACAGCAATAGGTTTCAAACAAGTATAGACAGTTGCAACAAAAGACTGGAAAGTTGGTGGTAGGGTCAAAAATGTCTATTTGGGACAGTACACAGGTTAACTGGTAATAGATGGCAGTTAAAAAGGAACCTCAAAAGATTCAGTTCGTCACAAGCAAGGAGGGGCCGAGGTTGAATTATTGCACACCCCTAATATCACCAAAAGATTCAACGAATCTGGAGAAATCTGACGCCCAAAAACTGATGCATGTGACTTTCTGTCTCAGCAGCAGGGCATTAAAACGAACACGTTGGTGTCATTTTTATTACCACCGTTTCGGAAAATATGGATCTCATATCTTTCATGACAAGAGGCACCATTTTTTAAAAACAACAACAACAACAACAAAACCCCATCTGTAATGGTATGGGGGTGTGCTAGTACCCATGGCATAGATAACTTGCACATCTGTGAAGGCACCATTAATGCTAGGAGGCACAGGCATATATGCAACCATCCAGATGACGTCTTTTTCAGCAAGACGATGCATAGCCACATTACGTGTCGCAGCCGCCTGGCTATGTAGTAAACGAGTCCTGGTACCAAACTGCCCTGTAGTACAGACTGATCTCCAGCTGAAAATCTCACTGTGACGTACCAAATGACACCAGATTCCCTGTGCTGCCGAGCAACTGAAGTCACATATAAAGTAAGCATGGAAACGAATTTCGCTTTCGATACGTCAACAATTAAAGCTTTCAGTCCCCAAATACTTACTGTACAGGGAGAGGTGATGTAAGACGATTAAAAACGAGACCTTGTCCCATCTTGTTTGGAATGTGTTGCAGGTATGAAATTCAGAGCCGGGGCATAAAACAAGTTAATTAGGCACAACATTAAATATCTTGTCTTTGTAGATTTACTAATTGAATAAATGTCAAAAAGACTAGATCAGTTCGTTCTCTCCTAATTTATGCACAATGTCTCACCCTTTACCCTTTCAGCTCTCAAACCCTTGTCCCTGAGTGCTCAACAATGGGTATTTTCTGTTTGAAATTTCACCAACACGCGGAGCTTCTCCCAGCAGACAACTGGTACCTGAGAACGTGGCGTGTGGTAAGTAGTCTTGTATTTCTACCACTGGCAATTTGTCTCTATTGAACTTTACCACCATCTACTGCATTAGCATTGTTTGGACTAAGGCCAGTGCCCCACAGGGATAATGAAGTAAGATATGATTTGTGTGTCTGGTCTGTGTTTTTTCATGTTTCATCACGTACGGAGCTACAAACTAAAACATAGACATAATTGTGGTTAACACATTTAGACATCGAGGTTCAGGCCCAGCATTGCACTCATATCTTACTGTGCTGGAAGGAAACAAGTCATTTGCGCTCACTGTTGACCAGTTGTGGTTGGTTGTTTGGTTGTTTGGTGGTTGTTTACAAAAAAATCGCTCTGTGGCCCTATTATGAATCACAATGGCCCTGTTTCTACACCTCCTCTTCTGACCTCATCCACACAAACAAGACCGATCTCCATGAGAAAACATGACCTACCACAACGAATAGCAAATTCTGTTCATGATGCAAAAAAAAAACTGTGGATTTATTGTATTTGTCTGGGGTTTTTTTTGTTGTTGTTTTTTTTTAAACAGCAGCTGCTCAGTTTTACTTTAATTTCATTTGACGATTGGTTTAAAACATTTGGCGGATCCAATGTAATTGCAAGCCAGATCTTCCGGATGGGTCGTTTGGGGCAGTAAGAACTTTTTAACCCATAACAGATTCTCCAAGCGATAAGGAAGAGATCATACACTAATGCCCAATTTTTAAAAAGATCTTGTTAAAATTTTCAGTGTATTCTCATGACTCACTCGTTGGTGATAAAATCTACATTTGCTTTGACAATGTACAGTTGCTGTTATCATGCATGATAGCATAATATTTATGATAGGTCCTGCGGTGCATCTGAGACCTTGAGAGGCCAACTTTCAAAATGTTTACCTCCAGGGGCACCAAACCATGCAGATGTGTGTGATTTTGGTCCAGGTTTCGAGATGTTTGTGAGATTTCTGTCTCCACCGACCAGTGAAGTTCAATATAATTTAGTTTCTTTGTATTAACAAAGAAAACATCATCCCCAATATCTCTCTCCAGAACAAGTGTTTCTCAGGATAATGACCAGATGTATGATCGTGAATTTCTGAATTTGAATAGTGGTGTTAAGGAAACACCACATATGTTTGGTCCCCTCACTACTGCACTATTCATGCAAACTGGCTTCTGGCTGCCTGAAGATGAGGCTTTCTTGGCCGTGAACTACCTGCGTATTATGGATGCGAGAACAATAGCAGCCACAGTTCATTTGGGACATTTCAGGTGCTGCCCCTTGACAAAATAGGAAGTAAAGAATTGAAGTAAAGTAAAAAATGATTTTGTTTTAAAATGGCTTTTGTTTCTCATCCAGTAACAATGCAAAAAAAAAAAAATTGTGATCATCCCCATGACTGGATTAAAATTTTCCCCATGTCCCCAGTGTTTAATCTCCCAGAGACCTAATCAGGGGTGGATGTCAGGATGTGATTATGGGTGGATTACTGGCCAGGTGACATGGTTAGTGGGTGGATGTGTGATGGGTCAAACTCACCCAGGGGACTGATGTTTGTGCTAACAGTGAAACCAAATGTCAGCGTTGACTTATTTTATGCCTTACATACGGTGGCACTAACCAAACACAGACAGGCAGAGTTAAAGATCTTGGGATTCTCTTTGGGAGTGACGAGGATGGACAGGATTAGGAACGAGCACATCAGAGGGACAGCGAAGGTCGGGGGTTTGGGAGACAAAGTTAGGGAGGCCAGATTGAGATGGTTTGGACATGTGCAGAAGAGGGACAGTAAATATATTGGTAGAAGGATGCTCGAGATGGAGCTACCAGGCAGGAGTCAAAGAGGAAGAGCAAAGAGGAGATTCATGGATGTGGTGAGAGAGGACATGCAGATAGTTGGTGTGAGAGAAGAAGATGCAGATGACAGGGAGAGATGGATGAGGATGATTTGTTGTGGTGACTCCAAGAAAAACGGTAAAGCCAAAAAAATCCAAAACTATTTGAACCCAAACCCTGATGTTCTCCTAAACCAGAGCAGTCGTACACCAACCTAATCCAACAAAGTTCTGGTTCTGTTAATGTCCTATAAATCTGCCAGTGGTGGTCTCAAAATGCTATTTATTTCGGCAAGGGAGACACTGGCAATTGCCAGTGAAAATTTGTTCCCAAATTCAGTTGGCTGCCTACCACAGCACAACCACAGGACTTTAGAGAAAACCACTGTAAGGGCCATGACCTGGCAACGTGACAGTCCGACAGTACCGCAGATTCTTCCATGTACGCGTGTATAGTTTCTGTTTGGTATCTGTGTTGTAGCTGAGTAAAGGAGACGTTCGGCCCATTGTGTCTTAGAGAATACCAATATGTAGCAGCGTAACAGAGGCACAGGGGTGAATGGCTGGTAGGTTATGAGCTGCCACCACATAACTCACCCGCCTGTCAGCCAATTGGAAAATTCAATTCTAATGTTGAGTAGCTGAGCAGAATTATAACAAACAATGTAGAAACTAAATACTTTTAATAAATAATAAAATAAAATTTGGAACAAGTTGATTAACAGCACAAATATATGCACTTGTTTATTAGGTTTAGATACTATTTAAGAATGCCGACGTGTTGTTGGTTATTGAACAGCCTGTGTTGTATAGGTTCAGTGCCTCTGGACCAAAGATTCCATATGAAGGGACTATCTTGTTGTAAAAGTCAGTCAAACAACCATCAAATACACACAAAGAAACATAAAATGAAAGGATATCAGTGAAGACAAAAAAAAACAACTATTCCACAGCACAATAAATCAACTTCATCCACATCTGGAGCAGTTCAAAGCAATTTAGGTGAACCAGCATCACACTTGACACGTGAAAAGTAGCCTATAACCCAGTTTCTGGATCACCTGGTCATTCCATAAGACCCAGTCTGTAAAACCCCACTGAGCCACAGTTTACATGTCCTACACTTCCTTCCAGCGGAACACGAAAACTGTTCTGCAAGAAAAGGAAAAAAAAATATTGTTGCACACATCTGACTCCACCAACAACTGATGAGAGGGATTATAAAAAAAATAATCCTTGGCAGCACACAAGATTGTTTTCCAGGGATAAAAGTACTTATTTGAGTCGGGAGTTGATCACAGGCACCATGTGCAGATTTAACCTACGGATCCATGGAGCAGCTGTGCTGTACTAATACATCTTGAGGGTATGATTAAGTGTTTGCGCCTCTGAAATACAAATATCAGATGGATAAGATGTCAGTACAACGCGGCTGCACTTTAGCAACAGTTTAACTTTCACACTGTCACTTACTTTGGTCGCTGCTGCCTGCAGGAGGAGATTCCTCGAAGTCCTGCTGCTCGCCACTCTTCCGTTTCCTCGACATTTGCTGCTCCCTGTCCCAGTGATGCTTCTATCCACCCCTGAACTGATACCCACTGATGACGCGAGACACCTTCAGCCGGCAGGATACACAACACATGCAACAGTTTGCGGGAGGCCGAAACAGAAATGCGAGTAGATCTCAGTCCCATTCATTCAGGTCTCCCCTCTGCTTGTCCTCTGTCCACGGTGCCGTGTGCGCAAAGTTACCGTAGGGTGGCGAGCTGCACATCTGGCGAGGCAGCGAGGCATGCAGCCGGTCTCCTCCTGATTCCCACCCTGGAACCGGACACGATGCGCCTCGGCGGACGGTCCGGGCCTTATTCCTCTTGACAAATGAGAAATACTTGCAGGAGGAGTGATTAGTCGACCACGTGCGTTGCGGATTATTTTTTCCTTCAATCCCGCTTGGATGGAAATTACGCACTCGCGGCAACCTGTTGATCGGTGATGAATGGGGGCGGGGGCACGCTGTCGTCAGCCTCGACGTTTCTGAAAGTCGACGCAGATTCTCCACGCCGCGGGATGGGTTTTACTTGAATGTGCCCGACGACGTCAGACCGCAAGTCTAATCAGGCGTGGATGACGCACAGCCGACACGACGGGTACTCTTGGGTGTCTTGAGGAGTACGGGCCAATGTAAACGGAGATGGTGCAGTCGCCGTGCGCCCGCTGAAGTACACCAAAAGCATTCGCCTCTGTGGCCGCATGTGAGCTAAACTGCAGGAAGTGGATGCCCTCCGGCCACATCTTTGAGGCAGGAGAGGATTCTCCCCCGGCGGAAAACTGGAGACACTGTACAAGCAAATTAGTGTTGGCAGACTGTGCAGCACAATACCTTCTCCTTTACAGCCCCATCTGTCCAGCGACGAGCAGAAAACAGTCTGCGTATCTGTGACACTTCTTGCGCAGCATCTCCTAATCCGCGTGCCAGGATAACAGAAAGCGGACAGACGCGCATTGTGGCGTCGGGGGGAAGTTCGCCGCGCGAGAGCTACGGGGAAACTTGACCATGAGCTGCGCGGATAAATGCGCGCACTGTGCAGGAGGCGGTGACGCCGGAGCTCCGGCCTCTCAGGCTCAGCTCTGAATGCCAGACAAGGACCAGCACATCATTTTCACCCGCAGCAGCAGAGGAGCGTGCGTGCACGATGGAGCCTCTGCGCAAAACCTTCTCAAGTTATCTAAGGCTTATACTTTGACGCGCTCCTTCTCCACACAGATGGGTGCCTGACCCCCCTCTCCCTCCCTCTCTCCCTCACCGGCTGAATTATTTATGAACTTTGCCGAGGCGGGGATCATATTCCATTTAGTACACCTGGTTTAGCTTTCAAGTTCAACACCTCTACTGTTTCTCCAAAACGTGCCCCTTGTCACGTCAGGCCGACTCACTTTGAGATTAGAATTTTTTTTTGAAGAGTCCAAGGCGTTTTCTGTGCGTCTGTACGCACATCTCTCCTCTCTCCCATGCTCACCCCCTCCCATCCCTCATTCACTGCAGCTACTGACGTCAAGACATGCTTGCGTCAATGCTCCCTGCTTTGACAGAGAGCTTTTTTTTTTTCATTTGGATCATAATGGGATTAATAGGCTTAGAGAAATACCCTGCCTTCGCGGCTT
>KV751317.1:11673934-11685210 GCA_001698575.1 Mola mola
GTCTCCTCCTGTTCATGCTCTGTGTGTGTTAGCTAAGCTAACCCCCTTCTTGCTGTGCTCTTACTTTTAATGGGCAGTTCCAACCTCATATTTTCTTTTCATGAGTTATGAGGTATCAATCTTCAATCAAAAATATCAAGACTGTTGTGTTTTTTAGGCTCAAACTAATCTGTTAAAAATAGATAATTGGCCAACATTTAAAATAACCACTGAAATACAAGTTGGTGGACAAAAAAAGTTGAAATTTAAACACCTGACCTCTCTCTTTGTATATAAAAAAGGACACTTTTGCTAGGGAGAACAACTAAATGCTTATTTTGAGTTGAGACCGAGCTATTCAATTCTAATACAGAACAAGCATCCAGAACGTACACAGAGAGAACTTATTACAGTCTTCTCGTGGAGTGTGAAACTTTGTCTTCAGCACTGCGGGGACACTTTTCTGACTCGTCAAATCAGCGGCAGGTCTGCTCTCCGGCACTAATATCAGCACATCAACATATCATTGCTTTTCATGGAAGAAAGTATGTGAAACTGTAGCTCTTTTCAGTCTTCCACGCAGCTCTGATGGGTGACAGCTCTATTTTATGCAACATTTGGGTTTTAGATAACACTTTGGGGTTATCGGTGCTCTTATTAATGTTATTTACACTTTTTTACTTAGATAAAAACCTACCAGGTAATCTGGTTTTGCCGAGGCACTCGCTGTGCTGCCAACTTTTTTTTGTTGTTTTTGATAAAAAAAAAATGACAGAGACGAAAGGTTGTGGGAACAGAGATTTAAAGTCAGACACTCTTGTTTCAGGGGCTGGGAAACCGAGCATACAAAACAAATGAGAAGTAAACACACAGCCACAGGAAACCATTAACTGCAGCAAGGACCAATTAGGCCCCAGCAGGTGTTCTTGCCTTTGCCTCCTTTGGTCCCGCCTCAACTCAAATGTCTGTGACGGAGCCCCTCGATCTCAGCCGAGGAAACAACGGGTAGTTTCATTTGCTCAGCAATTTGAAGGAAAGGATTTCTACTGGAGGGCCTCTAAAGTTCTTTTATTGTGCTCTCCTTGCCCCCTCCACCCCACCCACCAAGTGCAAGTCATTAAAAGAGGGCAATTACATCCTCCTGAAGACGCTCAGCTTTTACAGGAGGGGAAGATAAGACAGGATCTCTCTCATGTTGGACCCCCTCCATGCAGGCACTCTCTAAAACTTATTGCTCTTTTCACACCCGGTCGGAACAGAGACAGGACAGTCAAAATCAAAGTCAGTCACAGCAGCTACGGTGGCTCAAGGAGAGCTATACAAAACGACTGTAAATACAGGAAAATAAAAAGGAATAGAAACATAAAGAAATAACAGTTAGGCCTGCCTAACTGTGAACACTGATTGTTAATACAACTTCATTCCTGATATACATACATGTATATACAGTATATATGTTACTTTTGATCAATTTTCCTGTCTGAACTTCAAATTATCATCACGAGTTTAAAATGAGAGTGCCTTATTTTCAAAAATCTGAAAGTTTACGTGGCTATAATAAAGATTACTTATCAAATGTTTTTTTAAAAAATGGGGTCGCAAGTTTGAACCCATTTTAAGCTCTGTCCTCTGTCGTTGTTCACTCACACTGCTCTCGGTGTGTAGATTTTGGGTGAGACAGGCAACAAATGTAGTGTAAGCAACCATATCAGCTTGTGAGGTAATGGTCTACCAAATGTGGCCAAATGACATCCACATTAGGCTTATTTTTCCGAAAATAAAAATTAAATTAAAAAGCGCTATTTCAATTTAAATGGGAATCGCTCAGTCATGACTCAATTTTAAAATTAGGCAGTCTATTTTTATTTTGAGATTTTAAGTGACGGCCTTCCTTTGCGTCCATAGAATTAAGGAAAAACACACAAATAACTTTAGAAAGAAATCACTTGCAAAAATGATCTGCTTCTGTGCAGAAAGTCGACATTTGTCTGAAGCAGTTTCATAAATTATTTGAATCTACATTCATCAACTGCCTCTGACGCTGCAGAACATGAAGATGCACAGTTTCAATGCTTTAATCACAAGCATGTCACCCAAGGTGTAAAAGGAAAAGCGAAGGCGCCACCGGTGGCTCGGTTGTGTATTTGAGCCCAGACAAAGTGCACTGCTGTGGCAAAGAAGCAAGTCGTGGTCTGAAGGAAAATCTGGCCCTAGAGCAGAATACTTGAATGAAAGCTGAAGATTCATTAGTTTGTCTCAACATCGATCATGTAAACTAAAGGCACAGCTCATGTAAACCCCACTAAAAATGATCATTTTGCCTCTAATACTGCCCCCACACTAGAGAGGCGTGAAAACCACAGCTGCACCATCTAAACAAAGCATGGTGCTGAAACACACACATGAGTAATAATAGCTCATTTAAGTCTGGTAATACAAAATGCACATGTGTTACCACTGTGAGTTTACAATTACTGTGTGGTGTGTATGATAGCATGTTTTATGCTGAGAGGCTGCTGTCAACTGTGTTGATAACTTGAGATTCATACTGCATACAGTTGACAAAATGTATTGTTTTTGTGTCACGTGCGTACAAGAGCTCCTCTGTGTTGTAATGAACTGAAGTTTTTGTTTGCGCGTGTCCAAAAGGAAAATGGACCAGAAGCGCTCTGATCTGACGCGAAGCAGAATAAATTAACTTGATAAACAAATTCAATGTCCATCATTTTTAAATGGAATCTATAGCACTTTAGAGATACAACCCAAGAATTGTTCCATCACCTGACGTGCTGCATTTGGGAAGTGGAGAACGTTTTTCTTCTTAAGTGACTTTTGCTGAGCATATAAAGTCTCTCAGCTTTTCTACCTTGTTGACTCTGTTGTCTTATTTCTCTGCAGGAGCAGTAATTGCTGTCAGAGCACCTCTGTGCAGGACAGCACAGCGGAGCCTGTGCGTGCTCAAGCGGGCCTCTAGATGTCGCTAGAGGGTTAACATTGCAAAACTAACGGAAAGGCCATGAGCTTGAAAACCTCATGTGAGCACCGGGACACAGAGCAGTATTTTGTTGTGGACCAGTTGTGGAAACTATCTAATTATGAAAAGGACAGAGGAATCAAAGAAAAGGTCACACAAAGGCAAGAAGGTGGTGAGATTATTTGCTATACTGTTAGGTTCTCTGGAGGCAGAATAACTCTCCAATTGATCTAAAAGTAAAAGTTATGTCATGGCCTTGGGGTCTCAGTCTGGGTCTGGACCCCAGCCTCTTTCCTCCAGGACTTTGACTTCATCCTCTGACTTATTGACAAGAAAAGAAAAACATTTAAATTGTGTGGGCACAGATGAGTCATCTTGCCTGAAGACTGAACAAAGAATGTATGTTTTAGGTAATCCCTCTCGTCTGCCAAGAGCACCCTCCCACACAACAAAAATCTGACAAAAACAGATGCGCAGGAGGGACATGCCCACTCCCTCAGCCTAATTCCTCAGCATGCCTCTAGGGAGCTGTTTTTAAGGCTGTCCTGTGTGCCGCTGGGCAATAGCATCCTTCTTCCCTCTTGAAGACCGGTGATACCAGTTAGAGGTCACACATGGAAGTTTGAGGCTCAGGATTTTATTTCATTTTGTGAAATGCTGGCTGACAAAGAGAGACGTAGTAAGTGTGAAGAGGGAATATATGACAAAGGGGAAAGTGTTGTCAGCGCATTCTCAAAGCAGATTACCTTCACATAAAAGAATGGAGCGGCACACTTCTTGTACTCTCTGATCTGTCCCCCTGGAAAATGCCATGAATTTAACAGGCTGCCACCGAGTGACCGCATCACCGGGGTTTATGGGCCGAGACTGTTCAGGAAGCGTCTGCTTTGTCTTTCCTCACAAAAGCTCGTGGGAACACGGGATTTATCAGCTCCGTTGCCACAGCAATGGCGTCGTGGCAGGGCAGAGGGTCCCGCAGCGTCTCTGCTCTCACTGCTGTGTGCATGCAAAGCGTCGGTGATGTGGCGAAAAGGCAGCAACCACCTCCGTTCCCCGCCAATGTAAGATCTGTCCCGCTGGACAGCAAGCGTCATCCTGCAGTGAGATCAACGGAAGCCTGCGGACATTTATTTGATTTTTCACAAAAATAAGAGAGACCTTGCAGAATAAAAATAGAAAACTAGAGGTGTTAGCTGCTGCAGTAAACAGAAGCGGTTGGTGGCAGAGGATGAAAAGGCTGAAATGAGAGATAGAGATCTGCAGCAGGGTGGCGATGACAACACTAAATGAAAACGACCTTGAAGGCCACTTTAGACAAACTGTTTCCACTTGTAACCAAGCCGACCGCCTCGCTGTTGCCAGCTCCTACTCCACCAAGTTCCACTTTTTCTTTTTTTCCACTTTGAACACAAGTATTTGGCCCTGTCTGGCACGTGATAACGCAGCTCTCACCTCCAGCACAGACGGCCATGAAGAGCTCGGCCTCCTTCACACAGAGAGGCACATAAACAAGGCCACAATTGAAACGATACAATAGGAGAGGATGACACAAGTTTGGATTACAGAGCCAGCAGATCATCTCATCACGGGGGCCCACGGAGGAACCGAGCGGGTCTTGGTACGCGCTGAACAGATGGGGCTGTGAGCGACACGCCACGATGACACTGAATGGGAACACACATTCAGGAGAGGGGCCTTTATTCTAGCAGCTTTTTCGTTTACACATTTGAGGAATTCTGCTGCCCCCTCAGTCCCAAACAAAGGCCATTTAACAGGACTCCTTGGTGCTGGTGAGCGGGTGAGTCAAAACACCTGCCTGACAGCTACAGGTAACAATAAGTGAGCACAGCCACTTTTGAGGAGCCTGTTAGCGGAAACAGGCAGGCATCACTGATTTAAAGAAATGCTGACGTTATGGAGACGCTTCTCAAACACACTCCCACGTCTGGGAAACAGCCCACTCCCTGAAGAGGGCTCTGGATTCCATGTTTAAGTGTTTGTGACCTTACATGAACACTTAAGGCTTGTACGGGTTTCTCTTCCCTTCAGTGGCTTTTAGGATCAATACAATAAAATGTGGGTGAAAATGAAACGAACCTACAAAAAAAGTCAGAAGTGTCTTTGGCAATTGGTTTCTCAATTACATTCATTTTTTATTTGTTTGATTAATGAAAAGACATAGTAGTTTTTTTCCCTAAACCCTTCAGTTTGTGCATCGTTTCTTCATGAGTGAGGGAGTTACAGCACTGAGCTGGGAACCCCTTTGCTGCGAATCACACGGTCTCTGCGCTTTGGATGAAAGCATCTCGCAGATTTACAGTGTTTGCATCGTACTGTCTGATACAACAAAAGTGAAGCAGACTGGATGTAATTTCCTGAGGCGATCATGCACCTGGGCCTCGCGGACTCTGGTCAACCCTGCTTAACAGAAAACTTAAGAAGCTTAGAACACTAATGCTCAAATGGCCCCAGGTAGATACAGCGGCAACAAAGAACCTGTAACTGGCTGGGAACTGGCCAGAAATGTAGAAGAAAACTAAATGACTCCGAATCAGCATTCTGTAACTGCTATTTAAGAGGCACAAGACAAATCAGCCTTTGAAAAAAAAAAAATAAAAAAATAAAAAAAAAATAAATGAAAGGGTCAATGACACTTGCATTATTTAAAAAAAAAAATCGTTTTTACTTCAAATGGCATAAAATCATCAGTTGAGAAAAGCGTTTGACGGTACAAATATTTAGTAAATATTAAATACTGTACATCAGTGATGAATCCTACAGGGGATACAGCCCTCTGATGAGAGGAAACGTAAACAGTCCAGTTTGGTTCCAGCAGCAGGCGCCGTGTTGTTAGCAGCTTATTGTTCTCGGACACAAAGGGGCGGTTTTGGGTCCCCTTTACGCACGCCCCTCTGCCGATCCAGGCGCGCACCAATGAATGCACAACCCACGTGCAAAAGGACGAGAATATGGAAGTATTCACATGTCATCAAAACATTTGGGTTATGCATTAGACTCGTAGAGCAACGGCCACGCGGGGATCCAATTACGCATTAGATCATTTGCGTTGAAGTGGGCCAGATTTCTCTTAATTTGGATGCAATTAACGCCTCTCTTATTATTTTCTTCGATAGTTGTCCTTTTTCTTACATCCACGTCAACAATTACTCCAGAAACAAACTGAACATTCCTCTGGAGACGGCTGGATTTTCGACCCTCGTTTTTGCAAGCGTTTATTCTCACGAGACTAAACTTCTAAATGTCTTTGCAGCAGCAGTGGACACTTTTCACGAGTCCATCCTCTACTCTCATTCCGCTCTTGGCAAATTAGAGATCGGACGTCGTGTGTCAGCAGGTTTTAAGCTGCGGCAGTGCAGAAAGTTTGTCGACTTTTCCCAAAGCGGCGGCGTTTTCGACGCCTTTGAGCCACTCCTTACATTTCCTCACGACAGTCTCATCCACGTCTCCATCCTCCTCCTCGTACTCCACGTCGTCGTACTTGTGCTGGTCGTTCAGGAGAGATATCTTAACGATGGCTGTGATGTCCTGCTCCGCGCTCTCCGCTTTGGCGACCGGAGCGCCGCCTTTGGCCGTTCCGTGCGCCTTTCTGGATGGAAAAACTCGCCGGTGCCGGAAGTCCGCGGAGGCGCAGCATTTCTGCTGCTTTGCCATCATCTGCTTCTCAAGGTTTCGCTTTTGGATGACGAGGATGGCTTCGGGCGTGAGGCTGAGGGTAAACTGAATCTCTTTCTTCCCTTCCTCTTTGCCGTGGAGCTGTCTGGCGCTGTCCATGGAGCTCGATCGCCGGACTCCTTCGGATTCCTGAGGTTTGGGCACCGTCAGCCAGGAGCAGTTTCCCTGGGTCTCCTGGCCGGCACCCGCCGCCTGAGTTGGGTTTTTACTCTTCTCTTGCTGGGCCTTTCGACCCAAATTCCTTAAATTCGCAGAAGTCCAGGAGATAGACTGTTTCTCCCTGTCAGACCCCCCTCTCTCCCTGCCGGTTTTTTTGGTGAGCTCAGTCTGAGGAGGCACTCCGTTGGCTTTCTTTTTCCCGAACAGCTCCCTGCCAGGAGAGGTAATCCGCTGGTGGAGGCTGATTGGAGGAAAAGGCATCTTTCTAGGGCTTGAAGTACTCAAGACACGAAAACGTGAAGGTGCAGATGAGGAAGGCCTGCGCAAAGCGACGAGCGGTGCTCTGCGGGCATTATCCGGGGCGCAGAGACGCTCTTGTGCACCTACTGTCCGTGCGAACTGCGGTTCAACTGGTGCGTGATCACACGCGGCCCGGTGCCTTTATGGTCGGGCTGGCAGGGGGGGCGTGGCCGGGAGAGGCACCAAACAAAGCCACGATGAAGAACCGAGGTGATGTCATTCCATAATTTCTAATAACTTCCTCCAGCGGGACCATTGACACGCAAAAACTGTGCAAGCCTGAAAAATATTAACAGTCCTTACAGAAAAACCATGGAGTGATGATATAAACGATTTTAACTTGCAAGTTTGTCCTTTTATTGACCCATTTACCCTTATTTTCTAAAACGAAATTCTAACTTTCTGCTTTAGAAACACTGTAAATGGAGCAGAGAGAAAGAAACCCTCTTTAAACAATATGCTCATTTGCGTAAATACAGTATGTCCTCGAAAAGACGTTTACATTTAATGTAAACATTGTCATTGTGTTTGATAGAGAACTTCACGTTCTGTCATGATGTTGGACACGCCTACAACACCTTACATGTACAGTATGTGCTGTTTGGGCA
Source organism: Mola mola (assembly GCA_001698575.1). NCBI lineage: Eukaryota > Metazoa > Chordata > Actinopteri > Tetraodontiformes > Molidae > Mola > Mola mola. The sequence goes on from KV751317.1 coordinate 11,681,648, forward strand.
TCAGTGCTGAGATACCCTGCTTGTCCTTGAACACGTCATAATGCAGTTTGATTTTTATCCCCTCAGTCTGCCCTTATGTTACATTACATACGTCAATGCACATGTGTGTAATGGCCCATCATGTTCTTTCAGCCAATGAAAGACAATTGGCAGATTATAGAAAAAAAAGTCTCCTGTATTGATTTCTCCTCTCTTCCGTGGTTATCGATACTTTCCACCACTCTTGCGTTCAGTGTTTCCCAGTTTATACTGTAAAAGGAAATCAATTCTTTTTACACTGTTTATTTGATACTGCCCGAGGAAACATTCCGCCACAAGTCACTAACACATAGTTGTTCGTTCTTGTGATTACCATGTCAACATGTGCAATTTAAGTGCAGTTCTAATAATTTACATTGTCTACAAGTGAATTTCAGGACAAGATTTGAGTTTAAATCTGTTTTAAATTGTCTTTATATAGGTGAATATGCACAGCCTTAATAATCCTTACGAAGAGGACATAACAAAATCAAATTATCCGTGAAAACTTAAGCCGAGGACACACAGACATGTTTAATTTCAGCGCTTGTTGTGGCTGTGGCGTGGGATCCCTCTCCTCTCTGACAGACTGGATTAGATGTAATGAAGAGGAAACAGTTGAGAGACTAACAGATTGTTGGGGTCAGGGTGCGTCTCCGATCGGTGATGAATCGCAAAAAATGGGAAATACCCCCGAAAAAAAAAAAAAAAAAAAAAAAAAATGGCAGGCAAACAAAACCGATCACCAAAAAAACTGCACAGCTTTCATTCAACAGTTATTTCATCCCCAAGATTAACTGTTCAAGGATTCGTTGGGTCTCTGCCAAGTTAGTTGAAGTAGTAGTCCTGAGCAGAGATTTTGTCCATGCTAATCCACCAGCACATTATACAAGCATCTAATGAAACTATGCGGGGGCTGCATAACAGGAAGTGCTGTTATTTAACAGCATAATACAAAAAGAAAACCTGAAGGCCCAAACCTTGCAACTCATATACAGAGAAACAGTGTGTGCTAACATAATAATGGTACATTTCAATTAATCATTATTTGAAATTATTTCAAATAATGATTTTAATAAGAATATTAAAAAAATAATCATTTAGAAATATAAGGTCTCCAAGCAGTTCCAAAAACCAACCTCCTCATCAGGATAATGTCTGTAAGATCCGCAGCAGAGACTGGGAGAAGCTGAGGTTATGAATCTTCCAGAGGAGGTTGTCATAACAACCATATTCTCAAAGGCTATGCCATCATGACGAAAAAAATAGATATAGGGAACCCTGTGCAAGCTATACAGGGTTAGTAGGTCATCTTAAAAGCACAATGCTCAGAAAATCATTAATTAAATGGGTCATGATGGCACCTGGCAGAAAATCTAATTTAAAAAGGAGAAGCTAATTTGATCAGCGGGCTAAGCAGGGGAGGGAAGCAGGTGTGTTCAAATAAATACATGTAACTTCTCTGATCCATTTGGCTGGAAAACCTCAAAAGTGACTTGGATGCCATCTATCCCAATGCATCATCTGTGAAGCCTCAATTGTCTCTGGGAAAATAATCGGAGATAAACATGGGAGGGTATCTGAGAGCGTCTTTACACATTAGAGCCTCTTACGTACAGACAGAAAACATGTAAGAAGTCAGACTGCCATTTAATCCAGCAAAAAAAAAAAATGGAACCGCACACTGGTTAAGATATGTGCTTGGCCAATACGTCAAAAGATCACTGCATATACAGTTCATACAACATGTAATGCTACAGTGCAAGTGCCTTAAATAATAATGTATATACGATCTTCAGAATCATTTCCCTGCACTTAAATGGTATAAAATCATCTGGAAAATACAGCAATATATTTAAATATATTAAGCATTAAAGGCACTCATGTCTGTCACATCAAAAGCAGAAAAAAAGTGTCACAAACTAATTTGAGTTACAGACCTTCAGTTAGACTTAAAAAGTGAGGATTCACAGTATGAAAAAGCCATAGGAAAAAAAATGTGGATGTATTATTTAGAGCAACCCCATTCTTGCAGTTCGCATATTAGGACCAGTCTTCCCAAGAAATTGTGCTACAAGGAGGCCTAATTCAGACACGTTGTGAAGCATTTCATCACAGCATCCCTATAGAAAAAAAGACAAGAGAGAGAAACATGTAAAGAACAGTCGACATTGCAAACCAACATAACCCCCCCCCACAAAGAAAATCCATACAAGAAAAGTAATGTTGAAGGTCTGAGGAGACCAAATTCTGTCATGCGTACAAAATAAAAGTGACAGTAAAATCAGCTTTCATCCTTTGTTGCGCTGATTTGGGTGTGTCACATCATGAATAAGTGAGTGTGTTTTGGCGGGGAAGCGCCACACACTCGGGACTGATGGGGTCTCCCCCTCACCTGGTACTGTGTGTGAGCGCGCGTGTGTGCATGTGTGCTGAGGGATGATGCAATACAAGCGATTGCCATGGTAACCACGCACAGGCTGCTCGGCTTTCCCCTCACAAGGCTCGCTCTGGTGTGTTGCTATGCAGACTTCGCCTGCAGACACAGTTAAAATTCGATGGAGGAGGTGTGGAAACCCTTCAAGGTTAAAAGGAGAAGTGGGGGACGGGGGTCCCAAGCAGTCTGAGCGGGAGGACTGAAGGTCGGCGGACAGACAGAAAAATGGCTCCTTCAGTTGCTCTTCTTTATCTTCCAAATGTATCAACAAAAAACATTCCTCCTATACAGTCTGATGTTTGGTTTTTATGTATGTAAATGACGGCTTGATGCTATTTTTGCCTTCATAAATAATTTATCAGACATTTCTCCCATTTGGGATTAAATATCAGAGCTCTCTGGGACTGTGGGAAGTGCAAACACAGCAGCTTTTTGTACCCTGCTCTGCCAGTTTGAGAGTTTATAAATAGGCAACAGAGTAAAAGACATTAAAGGATCAAGTCCACTGGCCATGTGGTGTTGGGGCTAGCCAGGTATCAGCGTTTGTAGGAGCACAGACAGGAACAGGGACAGACTGCAGGCTAATGCTTTTTAATGTGTCACTCAGAGGCACAGAGGAATGTGATCACAATATGCTGCTGCTCTGTGACAACAAGCAAACAAAAGAGAGCTACAGGATCACATCTAAATTAATGAAAAATGGATTCGAGTAAGAGTACGCTCAAGAAGTGACGACAATAATTTTTTGACAATAAAATCAGAAAGCAGCAAGTGATGTAAATAAATAAGTTATTGTTGAGATTTGAGAACAATCAGCCTGACACCGGGCAGAAATGTGCATTTCTCTACAGGAATGTAGTTTTTGGAGGGTCAGCACGGGAAAGGGTCTTTGTCTCAGCTTTGTACCCCTGTTAACGTTTGGGTTGGGGGAGGGGGACCTCGGGGTGGCTATAGGACGTCTCTCAGCTGTCAAGATGGATTAAGGGGTCGCCCAAATACACCAAATACACAAGGCACTTAGTAGAGGGGGGTTGAATGGGGGCTCTGGACCTCTCACCAAATGAGACATAACCCTGCATGCAGCTGGACTGTCAAAACAACATCACAC
>KV751317.1:11685261-11714409 GCA_001698575.1 Mola mola
ATGGGATTCTTTGAGGATTGAGCATCTGAGTATTTTCTTTCAATTAAAATGACAAACTGTTTCAAGGCTTTTAGCAACACCATCTATAATGACAAAACAGGTAACCATTATATCGCTATTAGATTTTTGTCCTCCTGTCTTGTGCAGAAAGCCAGGATCTAATCAAAATGTTAACCATATACAGCTTAACATAAGATCATCAAAAACTACGATGGGGGTATTTTGGCAAAGCTGGGATGAAGAGCATTATTCCAGAAGGAATGATTTCATTAGGAATTTTTCGATAAAGCAAATACCATCACAGAGCAAAAGCAAAGAGGAGTGTGAAACAATAAGCAGCCATTTGTCTGACACCCAGTGCCAGCACTCGTGGGGGATTAAGGCCATATGGTGGTGGCAAACAGTGTTTGGATGTAAATGAAAACATGTTTTTTTTTCCTGAAGGGTCAGTCATAGTATCAGCTCCAGGCTACTGTGTGTGACAGTGCAGTGTCATTTGTAGACAGGGCATGACATTGTATACATGGTCTTACCTGGCAAATGGAATGTAAGAGATGCTATACCTGAAACAGAAGCACACAAACGGATCAGGATGAGGGGACGATGAGTGTTTATGTTCACGTTACTGACTTTCTTCAAATGACATGAAAAGGAAAGTACTAACATATTATGAGACTGAGCAAGTCAAGGTAACCCATAAGCTGAGGAAGAATGACATTTAAAAAACAAAGCCTTTAATTTTCATTTCACATTATGCCCTGAAGGTGATGTTTCCCCTTTTGTGACTGTTTTCTATGCTGTGCCACCACTTTAGTGAAATATCTGAAAAGGTTTCACACGTCTTGTTAATTGCTACACTTAACATTACTACTTAATTTTCTTATACTTGAATAAAATACGGATAAAAATACCAAATGGGTTTGTGTGTTTTAATGAAACCAGCCAGCAACAACAAGGGGTTTGTAATAATGTGATGTTTAAGAGATTAAGATACACCAAGATGTCAAAATGTGTGTTTAAATACCCTTTCAAGTACAAATGACTATAGTGTGGTCTCTGATACCACCCGGGGGATTAACACAATTTACGACGAATTAGATGCACTATAATCTTTGCACTGATGACTCCTGACAGATTGGTAGCTAAATGCCAGCACAACAAAAACATGATCCCTGTACTGAAGTGATTATAGCAAAGGTTGGGCCAGAAAAGCCCCTGATCAATGTATTTCAAGCATGTAAGGAATTTGGTACCATCACTGAATGATTGACTACAGCCCCATCGTGAGCAGGACCATCTTAGCTGGTTACCAGTTAGCAGGAAATCCTTTACTGTCCACATTTTGAAAGCCTTGAATGTCCCGACCAAAAAAGTAACCAAACAAGTATGTTAAGCAAAAGTTATTTGTCCTGTCTTAAAATTAACCATCCCACAGTCTGCCATTCTCAGTATTCTCTATATATGTATCAGTTTCATCAGTCCCTTCACATAGACTGCCTAAGGACTTTGCCCACCTGAGCATGTGGGTCAGCAGCAACGTTTTATTACAGAACCACCTTCACACAAATGTCTGACTGCCTACGTGGGAGTACGACATGCCTCCCCAAGTCTGTTAAAAATAAATCTAAGATGTGCGACTCTTGGTTGCCATGGTGATGCTTCTCAGAAAGTAGGCAGAGCGGAAGTGAACGTACTACACGTAGGTGCAAAGATGTAGTTAACAGGTCCGACGGCACAGCGCAGCGACATGCTGATGTTGTCCGTTCCTGTTCACCTGCTGCTGGGTTGTGTCCATCTACATTCACACTTCCAAAGTCTTTTGTTAGTGCTGTGCAAATATGTTCAAATTAATGAACATTCAAGCGCTGACATGCCTGTACCAATCACTCACAGGTCGCATTATTTCTTCAACCATGCTGACCTAACTGCTCACGTGCTCATTTCACAATCAGCTCCTCTGTTATCTGCAGGATTCAGAAGGCCATGTTTCAGAATTTACACTGACTATTGCCACTCCCACCACTATCAGTCACTTATTCATATTTTTACATTTAACCACCTCGGAAGAGGACGTCATGGTTTGGTCGTGTGTGTATTAGTCTGTAGTTGGCAGGACTACACAAACAAACTGGATTTATTTCAACAAAACTGGGTCAGAGGATGTAGAACAGGCCGAGGACGAACCCATTACTTTTTGGTGCAGATCAGGATAAAGACGCAAATCCAGGAATTTTGAATTATGGTGACTGTTGGGCCTAGAGCATCTTTGTAATTGATTGTTTGGTCTAAAAAACAGGAAAGTTCTTCTCAATTTCCTTTTTGAGCAATCAAAAGCTTCAAACTTTAAGGTTTTAAACATGTATCCACTCATAAATGAGTAAGATTTTAATCAATTATGAAAATTATCACCTTTCTATTCAGTCTTAATGAACACAATAGCAACTGAACACAGCTGATTACAGCTTTTAGAGAGAAACAGAAAGCTGGTAGATAAGCTTAATAAAACAAAATTAAAGCGCATAAACTGCAATACAATCTTCAAAATTAATCTACCAAGACACCAAAATAGTTTAGATCTCTATAGTAAAATAGAGATGAAAACAAGTTAATAATTTACAGTAAGAGTACATCAACTAACATTAGTTAATGCAGAAATAAGCATTTACTAACAGTTAATTAGTGCATAATTTAAATACTTAACAGTCCTCATGTTAACTACAGTAATTATTTAATAGTTTCTAACCATACTATTACATTATTTAACACACTAAAGGCCATTAACTAAAGTTAAAAAATATCATGTGAATCATTTTGACACAGACAGCCACCTAACCCCAATCCTAACACTAATAAAGCCTTTACTGACAGGAATTAACAATTTATTAATAGTCTTTGTGGCCTTTGGTTGAAAACATCTATTCCTTGAACATCAATCAACAGTATGTTTTTAAACTATTGAATAATGTATGATTTAGTTTTAGTCAACAGGAAGACCGTTAGTCAATGATTTATACACATTAATTAACCGTTAGTAAATGCTTATTACTGTATTAACTGTTAATTATTGTACCCTCACTGTTAAGTATTATCCTTTTTAAAAATAACTTCAGAAATTAACAAGTGCTTTGTATTCTAACTGAACCATTCAACACTGACTTAGTAGCAGCTATGACTGATGTGACAGCTGGCTTTGTCTCGTGTGTAAACAGAAAATACCTTCCTGTGTTCTCTTTAAATAGCCAGACACTGAGCCAGGACAAGAACATAAAGACCTACTATGATGTCCTGACAACCTACTTATCAGTCTTCTGTCGCAGTCTTCTTACCAGTCAACCTACTACCAGACTCCCCTAACAAGTAGATGTCTGACTCCTCAGGGAGAGTATATAAATCTGACCAGTGTTTTCTATCACATTACAATATTCCATTTGACATTTACTCTCTTTTTAACTACTACTTTAAAAAAGTTTTAGAGTTTCAAAAAAGCCTGAACAACCCTGAAAAGATATGTTTTATAACTGCGGAGGGACTAGATACAGGTACAGAGTGGTTGAATGTGTGGTTAAATTCCTGCATTTAAACATTCATAGATTGAGTCGTGCACATGCCAGTAGCTATCAGTCAGCTTAAAACATCAGCGACACGATTAACTCAACTCACAGACATTTAATGTAAGCCAAAGCCGCTGCAGTAAAGTTCTGTGTCATAGACAGACGGCTCCATCTGAGTGGCTGCGAGTGGTGATGAGTGCACCAGTTACCATGTGTACTACAGTGGGGCGCTGTCACACTTACCATGTCATTGCCAAAAACTGCATAATACAAAAGATGATAGCCAGCCCGCCTTTTTTCCACTGAAAAATAGAACACAAAACTTTGATACTGGAACACTGGAACAAGAGAGACTGTGATTAGTCTTAAACTATATATTTTCTACTCACCCAAAACGCTGCACACAGTGTTAAGACAAGGCAGAGCTGATGGAATCAAAAAGACATGTTTATCTATTTATATTTTCGGATGAAGAAATTTTCTTTGAATTTCACAGGAAATGATTCAAGGTGAAATGTGGCGATGCCCTCCCTCTATTGTAAACTGCCCAACAAATCCATCTACTGAACCTTCCCAATCCTGTAAAATCAAACTGAGTGATTAGCATGTGATCCTTAAATGACCATGGCCCTTTAATTCAAAATAATATGACAATTTCACACCAAAGCAGATACAGTGTGAATGAAAACAATCCAGTGAATCATCCGGATCTACATATAGTCTAAATTAACAGTAACACACTTACCAGCATAACAATAGTGGCAATCAGTCTTGTTGGCTCAAACATGCGCTTCAGCTGCTTCAATGGTCCCATTAGGAAGCAGGTGCTTATAAAAGAACAAAAAAAACAAACAAAAAAAAAAAAAAAGGCACAGCTGAGCTACGGGCTTTCAATATCAACATATTAAAGGTGTATCAAACCGCTGTTTAAAACTATAATCAATTAAGTTATAGTGATTATTTTGGATCTTCATATCGGTGCAGCCAAGATTGTGTGTACATGTGTTTAACATTTTCTGCCCAGCGTGCTTCATCCTGTGCTACTGAAAGTCACAGTACGAGCGTTCAACCATGCACTCAAAACAGATTAAACTTACACTACCCGTTGTAATTATTAGTGTGTAAATAATTCATGCCAAACACTATAATGACACATCGAAAATCTCCTACATGAAGCACTAGTGACGTCAGTAAATGTAACGGGACCAAAGCTCTCCCCATTGTCATCACAAGGCACGCAGGTCTGGGCTCACGCAGCTGAGTGGGTATAGGGAGTCTGGATAGCGTCACATCTGGTAGATGAGACACGCGAGCAGTCTGCGTTGACGCAAGCACTTTCTGCCAATCTGCTCAGAGGGGCTGATGCGTTTTCTTTTCAAACTAACTGCTACGCACACGCAGCTTTGTCATTGAGACTACTGACAGGAACCCAATGCGGTAATTTTTAATTCATTGAGAATCTGTCTAGAAATGTATTTGAAGAGAAGAGCTGACTGACATTTCTTTGTCTGGTAAAAAAAAAAAAGAGAAAATGGACTGCCAGAGTAAAAACGGATCAAATCAAATTCACCAAATTGATCACATTTATTGGGTATCAGAATTTCATTATGGAAAAAAACCAATAACTGTCATACTAAATTTATCGCACTTCATCGTGACAATGACTCCTTTATTTGACAAACCCTTAAAATAAGAAGGCAAATATTCTTCTCTAATCTTGTTGCAGTCAAAGTCACATAAAGATAAAAATTAGTTTAAGATTCATAGAGTATGACGTTTTTATTCTGGATGAGTAAGGTGGGCTGCGGAAGCAGAGGATGACTCATTTTCTTGACACATCTTAAACCTTGAAGATATACGATACCTGAAATAGAGACTGTCCTGTCTGGAAAAAAAAACACCCCCAGCAATGGTGTCTGTCAAAGGCACTGTGATTATGTTAAAACCTTGGATTATCTACAGTAAATAATCCATAAAGATGGAAAATTAAAATTGGTCACCTGATGCCTTATCTTATTTAACCGTTACATTATGACAATCAGACATACAAACAACAAGGATGCTGACAGAGTCTGTCGGTGTAGCAGCACAAAGCACACTGCCAGATCCTAGAATTATGGGTTAAACTGATGCCACACTACAAAAATGTCTGTTTATGGACTTCAAACTAATTTATTGTACTCTGTCACTTGTATGAAACAGATTTTTTTTACAAATCCATGATTACAGAATAAAGCAGTTACAATGGAGAACCTGCTGCATTAAAATTGTGAAATCCCTGTTCACAAGTTACAAACACAAATCTTAGTCAGCACAGTACATATATCGGAGGCACCAGGATCAGTTATTGTGATGTGCCTGGAGACCAATCTTGACCATGTGTCATGGTCAAGGTCACTGCAAAACAAGTAATCTAACAAACACATGAAGAACCCTGACCTTCCCACTGTGAGGTGACATCACGAACCACTTAGCCACCATGTTGCATGTAGTTATTAAGGAACAAATACTGCAAACACAGGTAAGAGCAATCTTACTATACAAATAAGGCACACTTTATATTTCCATCATGCATTTGCAATGTGCATGTTTTTGTATTCATTTAAAATGGCAATAACATCAAAAATGTATAATTGCACCACTCCTAATCTGATTTTACAATGTAGTTTATCATTGGTTTTAGCTATAACCTTGTGGTCAGGAGCAGAAAGAGATTTCGCAAATGTTTATTTTTAATAAGCCAAAAAGCTTATTTTAGATAAATGTGTAGCTTTAGAGAATGACATAGTGGCAGTAATGAAGATATTCTCATTTCTATGTCTGTAATGTCTGTGATAGACCATTGTTGCTTCCTGGCAGTGCAGCACAATGATGACAAAAACATTAAAGCATATTAATTATGACCTGCAAAACTGATCTGACAAGTTTTACCTGGAAAGAGCTGCAAGGTTCCCTAGTGTGTAGAAGACAGCAAACAATTTGATTCCATTTGGAAGGAAAAGTAGTGCAGAGCCCTGGAAACACAGAAACATGGTCTCGGTCAGGTACACAGTAAGGTCTCCACTCTTGAATTTAGGGGTAAAAGGTTTAGGATTTAAAATGCAACCTACATACACAGGTTGTGTTAGGGCTATGACTCTGCAGTGAGCTCTAACTGCAATCTCTGTAACAACACATTCTGTGTTTCGAGCTGCAAACTACACTAAAAAAATGAAAAAATTTTTCAGCGCCTTCCTGAAAGCAACCAACCTTAATTTTTTTTTTTTTTTTTAAAGCGTCCCTTTATTCTGCAAGAGTACAGGCATTTGTCAGTGACAGTTTTATTTTGCCTAAAAACATAGCACAAGAAAAACTAACTGGGATCCTTGCCCACTGTAAACACTGCCTTTTCCATGCTCTGCATTCCTAATGTCGGTACAAACTGCAGACTGGTCTCTAAAACTGCCTTTTCCATATCAGAGGCACGGCCACTCACAAGTATTGAACACAGGATGCCTCCAGCAAAGCATATGACGAACCATTTGATCCTGGTGCTGTAGCTGAGAGATGTGGCATCAAGCACCTGGTGAGAACAATGGGAGGATGTCACAAGACAAACCTAATGACCAGCAGAAAGAGCAACAGGCTTCCTACTGACGATTTAATCCGCCTGGCAAATAACACCCAGCTACAGAATTAATCTTCACACATTGGGGAAAAAAAGCACAATGGAACATTAGTCAGTATATTAAACTTATGTAAAACATAAATCAGTAATTAAAGAACAAGATGTAAAACAGGGGAAACGGCGGTTCCATGCAAAACTAACATTACGTGGTTACAACCAGTGAAAAGTATTGAAATATCTCCAACAAGTTAACCATCACGTAACATCAAAACACAGGGTTCGAGTCGCGTCCTTACCTCATTCCCTCCTCGTTTTGAACGCGTGAGAAAAAAAGTACAAATACACAAACAAATGCAGTTTATTAAACGCTGACAGAAGCATATAACGTTACTGTTATGCTTCAAAAAATACGCCGAAAAGAAACAGGAAAGTAAGACGGGTTTGTCGGCTAGCGTCAGAGCTAAACTCATGCTAGCCAACATTCTTACGATAGACACCCTCGAATATAATTAAACTTAATTTAATAGCAGGTATAACAGAAACGCGAGTGGCAGACAGGAAGCGACACCAGCAGTGTGTTTTTATTTTATTTTATTTTATTTTTTATCATCCATTTACACGCCGTTAGCATTAGCAGCCCATGACGTTACTGTCATTCAGTGGCATTAGGTACCTGTGTAGTGAGCCCCTGCTCCTCGTTGCCCTCCTGGCCGCTCAACACACGACGAAGCTTGTCCATGGCTACACGGCACAGCGTTCAGGAAATGGAAAGCCAAACCCGTAATTCTGCGTATATATCAATACGGCTGCTGTCAATGTCTACAAGTTTTGATTGCAAGTTTGACTTCCTGGCTTCCTCGACGCGTCTAAGCGCTGACTTGGGATCGGTTCGGCCGTAGCCAGCGTCGTTTGTAAACGCTGGGGGGAGGTGTGGCAATAACGGACTTGCAGGTCAGTTCGTGAAGGCAACTTCAACAAACAGCGCTCGTTGCCTTTCCGTGCGGTCGGAAATTATACAACTGACGGTGTGCAAACGAAACCAAACTGTGTGAATTTGTCAGCGGCTCACAACGTATTTGATTCAAAGCAGACAAAATAAACACTCATTGCTTTTTTTTTTTTTTTTTTAAAGCAAGACAAACCGAGAACGTGTATGTGTGTGAGTGTGCTGCATGCTGGAATAAAACAGCTGAAAGCGTTTGCTGAATTGCAGAAAAGTGAAATGAGGAGCCAGAAAAGTCACGAGCGACAAGGTAAACATGTAACAGTGGCAGCATAGTTCCTGACTACACAGTTAGGGAAAGGGGGGATATGAATATAGTTCAACATAACAAAAAAATCTCAGAAAAAAGCTGAATGTTTCATAAAAGGTAGACAAGGTAGAAAAAAGTACAAGCAACAGAAGTCCTTAAAGAGCTGAGCATTTTGATACTTGAATGGTTTCAATGAGTGAAGTGGGGATGTAATACAAATAAAAGAGTAAAAGACACGTTCACGAGTAGATATTAGCAATTTTTTGTGTTGTCTTTGCATTTTCTCTCGCCTCTATCTTGACAGTCACTTATCTGTATTCATTTTGCACGCACTCCAGAGTGGCACTTGCTTGTCGCAGCAGAGATAACTCAGTGGTGTTAAAGACAAGTCCTGCTCAGTCAGCACATGTGGAAGCCTACGATACACAGTCAGACTCAACTGTTTTATGTTGTTTTTCAGGGGTAGTAACAGCTCCAATATGAGATAATGTGATGAACTAAGGATGAATGTAATGTGTTGAGAAGATTCTCGCCCTTATTGCAGTAAATAAACTTTTTGAAAATGCTCTTGGATTAGCCGGGAAAGGCATGGCTGTGTTGTTTTTGTTGTTGTTTTTTTTTAAAGCGTTATGAAAAGTGAGCTTTTCATACAGATACACAGTTCTCACGTGACAATCGTGCTACACGCATCGTTGATCTTTTAGAATGCAATGCATTATTATTGATTAAGCCAACCAAAACTAATCAAGAATGAGCATATACAGCAGCAAAATGCAGCCTAATACAGCAGGGGTTTTAACATGAAAAAAACAGAGATAATACTAAAAAGCGACAGGGTTTTCTCCCATTAAAGTTATGAAAACAGAATATATTTTTGCAGTAAAGTATTTCCCGTGAACGTCCCACATTCTGCAATAACGTCATTGTAACGTAAAGGGAACCCTACACAATGACGTCAGGCGACGTCAGGGATGCCCTGGGGACATGTTTATGTTTATGTTAACTGGCTCAAACTTTTCTTTTTTTTATGGAAGCCAACAGCCGACTTTATCGAAATGAAAACGTTAACTTGAAAATGAAAATAAGAATCTACGATACCATTATCATTTTCAACATCTACGTGGGATCTGTTAAACGCATCGAAAGGCAAATAATTATGTTTGTATCGTTGCTCCAAAATAGCCCTTTAAATGCTGGTGTTTCTTTGGTCGAGTCTTTTCACAAGCATCACAGGCTACCTTGTGTATTTCACTTTCATCTTGCGAGCTTTTAATGCGCCGGTGGTTGCTTCTCTGCTACGTTGTCGCCACCTAGTGGACATATAGGATAGCGCACCGTACTATCCGACCATGCGTGGTTGTATTGTTATTTTGTTGGCTGTCTTTGGCACTGTGTTTTGACAAATTCCATACATAGGTTTAGTGTTGGCTATGCAAAATATACTGGATATTAAACATATTGTTGCCTGAAAAACATAGAAAATATTTTAAATAAACATGAAATGTAAAATTTCTCAAAAGTTTACCTAAACTGGGAACTTATGTTTCCTGTTGGATATAATGTTTCTGAGCATCTATACGAGCAGATTTAACTCTGTGCAGCCTTAGCTGTGACATTTATTGGCAAGTCACGTGTGTCGCAACAATTCCCAAAACTCATCTCATGACACATGATATCCAGCTCCAGACCGAACCCGTATTATCAAATAATTTAGTTGCGTTCGAGGTCTCCCTCATCACATCATGCTCTTTTTCCCCATCAGTTGTTGTGCCAACCTATTCCTTTACACCATCTTCACCAAGGCTCTCAGAAAGGACACATGTAAAAGCAAGATTTAGGGTTTATTGCATGGAGGCCTGTGGCCAAGACAAACTTGGGATGCAGTAACAGCGACAGAGACAAGGGAGGCTTGCTGCCAAGGCTGTGGAGAGCTGTCACCTGGAAGAGGAGAGGAGCTCATCTGAATAACAACGAGACTGTTGATAAGAGGAATAACAGCTATGAGGAAAAACAGCTTCCACTGATGGTGAGGTTAGAACAAGAAAAGTACAAGGACAGCATTGAAAATATTTCTTTTTAAATGCTTGTATTAGTCTTAGCTATCAAATATAAATGAAATGCTCACCTTCATCCTACTTTTAGCCTGTAAATAAATTCTAAGTTTGGCAATATGAAGTATCTAAATTTATTACAAGCTACATGCATCATTACTCAATTGCTTACACTCTATATCTGGACTTTAATTACACATCCCAAACCAAAATGTCATCTACCAAAAGTCACATTCACTTTTCTCACACATAATTTAGATTTTTTTTTTTGATGCCACGTAAAACCTAAATGTTTTAATGTTTTGTAAAGTGTGCATTTTCCGAAATGTTTTGACCTTAAAGGCCAAAGTAAAAATGGTGCTGTAGTTGGGGAGGGGATGTCACGTGTCACAAAAATGGGACCCCAATGCAGAAACAGATCAGGTTAAACTAAGTCTTTATTTACAGGAAACAATGTCCAACAGAAATAGTCCGTGAAGATACTGGTAACGATATGCAAAGTACAACCAAAAGAGGAAACAGAGACTGAGCTCGACGTTCTAAAAAAAACAAAAAGAGAGAACAGAAACGAGGCAGAACAAACAAGCCTGAATCAAAGGTGAGGCAGAGGCGAGGCTGATTGAGGCACATCGCATAACAGGAACAAAAACAGAGAAATAGCAACATCAAAAACCACAAACAAAAACACAGGGGAAGCAGGAGCACAGAGAGCAACAGGACAGGCAAAACAAACCAGCAAGCAAAAACCTAAACCATGACAGGGGGGTTAGTTATATCTTGATCATATCTGATTGTTTATTCTAATAATTTATTTAATGTATGCTGTATATTCAGTGGTGTACTTTTTTTAATGTGAAGACACAGGATGCATCTTGCACATTAATGTGGATGTAAACTAGAAATATTTTCTTTATTTCCCCAGATTGTTTAGTTTCAGGAGGATTTTTGGACGTATGGAGAGGTGAAACAGTATAAAAAGGAGAATAATTTGTGAAGTTATTTAAAAAAAAAAAATACACATCTGTGCATCCTAAATAAATATACATTTGAAAATCTGTCTTGCTCCTTTAATCATCTTTCGATCTTGAGTTCTCTTCTCTCTTAAAGCACCATCCAACCTGCGCAAGCATGAGCCACGCTTAAATGGCTTTACATGGAACTTTGCACCAATAATCACTCATGGCTGCAATTCAGTGACCGTTTGTTGAGTTTCCCCCCCCCAGAACTGCGTTAGTTTTAGCAAAGTGCCTTAGAAACTGGAATGCAAGCATTGATTGTTTGGAATATTTGGACCTGTCAGCGGCCAATAGCAAGTTTCGGTCGCAGGGTGGCAGCATTGTCTCAACACGTCTTTACAAACGTCACTTCCAGACAGAGAGGAAGTTTAAACGTGTCTCTGTGGTTGCTCACCCTGTGGACCTAACCTGGACCATAGCTGGTTTATATAAAAAAAAAAAAAGGGTTTTTGTCCATATTAAAGTGTATTAATTATTGGAGGTTAATTGTATGTACATTTGCTGGTTATAATAGTTTGTTTCTGCTGTCACATCAGGTTAGTTGGTTAGAGCAATTCCACAAAAATATACATATACTGTATACATACATGAAACACAATTTCTATACTATTACAAGTTATATGTTAATATGTCTGAGAGAGTTGTGCAGCTGCTAAATTCATTTTTTTTTAGAATAGGCTGCCTATTTGATCAATGCAGTGCATAATATAAGAATACTTTATGCTCATAGTTTTTATTTTCTATATGACCTGTAATCTGTAGCTCTTGGTTCTAACTGGGGATTGGAACACAATACAAACCTCATATTTCTTTCCGTACTTAACATTTAACATAAAACTTAAAAATTGAGCAATAATAAAGCAAAAATGATGTAAATATGAACAACAAACACACAACATCTTTGTTGAAAAAAGACTATTTATCAGCATGGTAAAAGTGCTTCTTAACTATGCACACGTTCTCATTTGCCATCTCGGATCCCCCTGTGGTAGATTAAACATCATTAATTGTCCTCTTGGATGCCCTTCCAATGAAGAAAATACAACACTGCCATACTGTCAGTCCTAAATTATGGAAAAATTAGTTGGCTAATAGTCCATAGTGTTCTTGATTCAGAGGTGCAGTGGTTATCACCATCTTTGAAAAAAAAAGTCATAACCAGGGTTTTTAACTAGTTCACAATAAATGTATTATTTTTGTGCTCTGGTGCCAAACCAGCGTCCCTCAGCTATTCTGTGTCTGCCACTGTTCAAATCTATAATCTTTACATAGAGAAGAATACTGTCTGGGTTTAGGCAACTGTTGAAGTCAGCATTCATTCATGACTTGATCTACAATACGTTTACTTTAAAAGGAAATCGAAACGATTTAATCGAGTACTACTGCAGATTGTATAATATGGAAAGCTGGATTTCTGTGCCTTACACTAGTAAGAACTTTTATCAAAATAAAACATGGTTGGGTTAGAAAAAAAAAAGTTGGTATTCTTAATGCAGGTGTGACCTCTTTCTAAAGTTCCAATTTAAAACAAAAATCACATAAAATTCTAAAGGGTTTTTGCTGAGTGTCTGTTGTGTCGGTGCTCGTCCACATTCTCTCTCTCTCTCTCTCTCTCTCTCTCTCGGTCCCGCGTCCCTCTGCTCCTTCTGTGACGTCAGGAAAAGTACACTCCTCTCCCTCCCCCCTCTCTCTCCCTCTCTCTCTCTCTCTCTCTCTCTCTCTCCCTCCCCCCCCTCTCTCTCTCTCTCTCTCTCTCTCCCCTCTCTCTCTCTCTCTCTCTCCAGCTGCTCGGGACAACAAGCCTTAGTTCAGGCTCAGCTGGATCCAGTCCAGTCGCGTCGGGCCCCGCACGGAGCGCTTCGGACTAAAGACGTGACGCGGCTCGACGAGCTCACACTCGACCATGGCAGGAAAGTCCACTCCGGGCTGCTTCGCTGTTTGGGTCTTGGCTGTGCTTGTCGCTTGGAGTCCTGTCGGCGGTGAGTTGTGTCTCAGAGAGAGAGAGAGAGAGAGAGAGAGAGCGAGGATCAGCTGAAGACTCGTGTCTGTTCTATGCAACACCTGGTTTTATTGTCTTATTGGGTTGCAGGCTGGAATAAAACACTTCAGATGCCCATCTGGCGAAGAGCCGTGGCTGATGGAAACATTCAGGGGTTGAACTTGTTTTCTTTTGTCTTGCGAGTTATTTCGACCCTTTTTTGCACAAATATTTTCCTCTGAGAGGTTGCCTGCATGTTTACAATCCAACGCGGTGAGTGCTGAAGCAACAGGTCTTGGCAGTAGATCGGTCGAATGGTTTCCTATTAGAACATGTGTGCTGTGACACTCAGATACGATGAAAATTCAGTGTAGGAATCTCACAAGGGCTGCACTTAGTTGACAAAAACTGCATAAATGTTTTAGAATATGTGCAGGAAAGTAAGAAGAAACTTCCCAAAAGTGAAGTTATGGTCACCATCGCATCTTTCCGCAATCCAAACAATTAAGTCGTCAGAATTTTGGAATATGTGTGTATCGTGATACATATTTGGTTCCTATAGTTCCTACTGTGTTGCCAGCAGTTTGGATAATGAATTGATTGGTCCAAGTCTTAATCATTTTAATCAGATGATTTTATTTGGAGTTTTGAGCTGTGGGTTGTGCCAATGAAGCTACTTGATGACATCGGCTCAGGCTTTGAGCAAATATATCATTGTTTCACTTTTTCTGACATTACTCAGACACTTTAGGGACAGGGAACTTGATTAGGGAAGTGGTTGGGACAAAACATGGTAAAGTGACCTTGCAGGAGACAGAACATGATCAAGTGGCCTGTATTTGCCCCTGAATATCCTGTATCTGCGGCCGAGTGGGCTGCAGCCCTGTGCCTCACCAGCAACACGTGACTCTGTCCGTCATCCCATGAATTTTGGCACCAGAAGCCTCCAGATTTAATCTGCTCGAGAACACGGTTACTCTAGTGATTTCTCTCCTGAATCACGTTATTTTTCCCTATAAGCAGCTCAGCATCCCAGGAGGAGATTCCACCGTCCCACCAGGGACTCTGAGCCTCTCGTGATACCAGGCCGCGTCCCGAAGGTTTATATGAGCCCGGAGGAGCTCAGACGGCTGCACTTCAAGCCCACCGTAGGCACCGTCCAGCTGTCCGAGGGCCACGAGGCCAAATTCAACTGCTCCATCGACATCCCCGACGTCAGGCTGGAGCCCACCATCGTATGGGTGAAGAATGGCCAGGACCTGGCTGGGAACATGCAAGTGGTGATCAATGAGCTGCAGACCATCACGGACGGGCAGACAACTCTCTTCTCCACTGTCAGGTGTGCAGTGCACGGAGTCGGAAACTTGCATGACAGGCTGATTTCACAGACTGACAGGTGTCCTCACGTTTTGCAGCATTAACCAGGTGCAGCGGGCGCATGCAGGGGAGTACCGCTGCAGAATGAACATCAGCAACACGCTGGTCGAGTCTCAGCCAATGGTCATGGAGGTGCACGGTGAGTTCCTGCCTCGATGCCAGCTTCCTGTGGCGTCCACGTTTTGTTTTTTTTTGTGGCTCATCTCCGACCGATCTGTAGGTCTGCCGACGTTTCTCCGACAACCGGAGGACAGGAACGTAAGTAGAGGCGCACCTTTCACGCTGACGTGCGAGGCGGTAGGACCTCCAGACCCTGTAGGGATCCGCTGGCTCCGGGATGGAGTACCTGACGTTGTCCTTCACAACTCTTCCAGCAGCTACTTGGTCTCAGGTGAGACATCGGCCGCGTTGTCACAGAAAGAGAGGACACAGTTCGTGTTAACAATGATCCGCTTAGTAATAGTGATATTTGTCCTTCACTCTTGTTGCCACGTCCCTAATGAGATGGTTAAATCTACTGGTGCATCTCCAAAAAATGAGAATATTGTGGAATATCATCATTTCTTTTTTTTCATATTGACAGTCAAAAAGTTAAGCTATCATATATTCCGCATCATCACAGGTAAACTGAAATATTTAAGCCTTTTTTTCCCTTTTAATTTAGATGATTACAGCTGAGACACTTATCTAAATGAAAACTGCAAAATGCTTGAAACATTTGGTTTATGTGTACTTAAATGTTTGCTGTTTTAGATATTATATATTTATGATTTGTCGAGTTGCACTATTATCTAATGCGAATCATGAATAAATTCTCCTTACATGTTGTTTAAGGACCAGAACCTGACTCGGGATAAATGTGAGTCGGACAGAAAGGAGTTCTTGAAGTGCTCTCTGGTCTATTATTCTGACATGAGATTCATTTTGTTAGAGGAGCCCCAGAAATGATTTCTTCTCTCTGGCAGAAGGACTTTTTGTTTAATTGAAGAATTCCTGCAGAGGCTGTTTGATGTGCGTCAGGTCGTTTTTGATCAAGCTCTATTTGTGGGCTTGTTGTTTTTCTAATGTTGTTTTTTTTTTTTTGCTAGTGGAACTTTTGTCTTGTATAAAAAGCTTAAATTAAGGTTTTGAATGAAGCTTTCGTATTTATTTGATTTATTTGCTTCACATTGGTGAACTTCCTCCTGTGATCGAGTGTGGAAAGACTCATCACCGGGGATAAAAGGGTCTCTGTTGACTCCGTTACAAATGGCAAAGTGGTGGAGTGTGTCTCACTCAGCTCGCATCTCTTAGTCGGTGGTTTCTATTCTGATTTGTCTGTGCTGGCTCAGCGTCTGCTTTACTGCAATGAGATTTAACGGCCAGCGCGGTCAGCATCAGAGGGGCCTTCCTGCTGCGCTGCTGAGCGGTTATCTGCGGTCATTCATTCATGCTTTCAGTGACATGTGGAAAATGCAACGCTTGCTCTCAGTCTGGTTCAATGCAATAGAAAAGGCTGTAAGCTTTTAATGCAGGAAAAATGGCTCCGTCCAAACGTAACTTGCCCCAGAAATTGGTCAGAAGTTCCTGGTCGCAAACGTAGTTCAGATCTTGCACTCGCAAAAGGATTAACCATCAACCAAGTAGTGTTAAGGTGTTGCTAGGTCGATTTTGTGACCTTTGTACGAAGTTAGGCAGTATTTGCAGTCTTTATGCTAAGCTGAGCTAAGCAGCTGCTGCAGTGGTTACATTTTTCAACTAACTGTCGGAAATAAGCTTTAGCCAAACTTTTGAATATGCATGCCTCTGCACAGTGTCTCCATATGGTTGATACAGCTTTCCATACAGCCTCAAGGTTCACAACTAACGGTCAAACTCTGACTCACCATTGCAAGTTCTATACTCGGGTAGGAGGGCCTGCTCTGGCAGGTGCTAATACTGCTTTGTGGATTTTTCTGCACCCTCAGCCTGGAACTTAACTCTCAAAATGGCTTGAAAGTCAAGCAGCCGGTCCCATTAAATGTTTTTAATTCTAAAATGAAAGACTCAGAAGCCTATTCTATAGGATGTCATTGTTACAGCATGCCTGGTTGTACAATTTTTCGAGGTACATGTTTGTTTGAGATACTTAATCTCAGTGGGACCAACCTGGTTAGATAAAGCTTAAATAAATAAGAATGATTTAGCTATGGTGCCAGCTAACAGTTACTTTTATAGGATTGTTCCATAAAATGTCAGTTATCCCATAGTTTAAAAAGCCAAAGATATTTAGTTTAATCACACAGATGATGAGCACATATTCATATTTATAAATGTGCTGAGGAAGAAGCCATTACATTTTAGCGCAGATCCAGGAATTTTAATTGAAGGGTGCTGTTGAGCCGCAACAGAGGTATGTGCTCTGCTCGTTTTAATGAATCTAATATGCAGTTCGGGACTAAATTTGAGTTGTATTTTCATGCTTAATGAAAGCTTGACATTGAATTTTCTTTAAATCATTGACATTAAATTTAGAAAAACTACAAGAATTATTGCCGCTCCTTCTGTGGCCTCAGCAGCTCCCTTCTACTTGAGAGCAAACATTTGTTATTGGAAGCATAACCTTCCTGCACTGCACGCTCGACCCCTTTCATTTTCAGCTCGCCGCAGGCTAAGCGCTCCTGCCGCGGCGATACTGCTCAGAAGCTAAAGGGGTTAAAGGTTCCGAGCTGTGCTTTGTCCAGCATGTGCAAGGGCCTGGTCAGAGAGGAGGTGGGGGGTGGTGCGCTGCTCAGGGAGCCCGTTGGGGGGGTTGGCTCCATGGACAAAGATCTCATTATCTCATTCACAGGACGGCCCACTACTCTGCAGGGAGGGGCTGCACACAGAGGGTGGCAGGCTACCAGAGCTCTGTGCAGGAATAAATACCAGCAGAACAAAACAATGTAAAGCTACTCCTCTGCAGGCTCACCTCACGCACACTCTCTGTCAAGGTCCTCCACGAAGGCGGCGATCTCATAATAGTGCTTCAGTTATGTGGAGTGGTGACTTCCTGCAGGGGTTTTCTTCCTGGAGACGTTTATTTCCTTGAGAGAATTTATTAAGAAATTAATTATGGTTATGGAAATCCTTATCCATGTGCCGTTGCTCAGTGTGGCTCAGGACAGCTGGATGAAGACCTGTTTGTGGTCTGTGATGGATACATGGAACCAAAATAAACTACACAAATGAGGTCCACAGTGATGAAGAGTGAAAGGTCTCAGAGTGTTTTGTCTATATTTTGTTGCCTGAATATAAAAATGGAAAAAAAGAAAACCAGATGATGTCCCTGGCAGCTCAGTGTGCTGGAAGTCTTCCCTCTATAATTTATTTCAGATTTCCAGTTCAGTGGCTAACATTTGTTTTCGTTTTTTTTTTTACAGTGTGTAGTTTTGATTCCCTTGCCAGGTACATGGGAAGCAGAAACGAAAGCTTTTGAGCTATATGACTCAAAACAATGTGTGCCTAATGAGCCACAAGGTTGAGACGCTCGCTACCAAATTGTTGTGTCTCTGACCTTAAATTGATACTCTGCTGTGGTTTTTGTGGTGGTGCGTCAAATTCTGTAACTACTCATGCAGCATAATAATCATTTAGTATTTATAGTAATTTGTAAACACATGATGCTTTTCATTCAGTTTTGTTTCAATCTTGCAAAGCAAATCAATGTTGATAGTGTGACATTTCAACATGTGTGAGTTGATATCTAGATGGTAGGTAGTGGAAGGATAGAACAAAAGTGAATATGTGATACAAGAGTAATATTATACATTCTCAATCAGTCTTAGTAGCAGTTTATATATAATAACAATAGTCACACAATGATTTGTTATAATAGATTTTAAACAAATATATTTTATTTTTGAAGTAGTTTTATCAGCAAAGTAGTAATTTTGTTAATATTTTTACACCCATTTAAGTTTAAATATTGATTGATTGTTGTTTCCATGTTGAAACATCCACTGACATTATTTTAACCACATTTTAGCCTTGAAGGTCGGTCATGTGCCGGCTCGGAATGCAAGGTTTTGGTGGATATTGTAACACTTTTCTACTATAAAAACCTGTTTTGACATGACAACGGATACTAAAAGCAAACTATATGCAGCAATGTGTTCACCAGATATAAACTGAATTTTTATGAGTCAAGCGATTTAGGGAATATAACTTTAAGCTGCCAGTAGTGTTGTAACATTCACTATCTTGTCTTTATTCCCTTGCTGTCTCTTTGCACTTTGTTAAAATGACATGCATAAGGATGTCCAGTTTCATTTGGGACTGCAGTCAGACCTGCTCACTTGCCACTGTGCCCCAAGGGTCTGTCTGCCATGCAGGTTGACGTGAGGCATGTGGTAATTGCATTTGCACAGCTTGGTTCGGAATGTAGTTACACATTTCTTTCAGGGCTTTACCGTTGTGCAGTTTTAAACAGTGAGACACAGAGTTAATTTAAACTTTTATTCCAGTGGATATCATTATTATGGCTGATTGAACCTGACCCTTTTCAGATAAAGCTTTATCTTTTTGCAAACATGCTGTCGCTGGCGAAAAGCAAAGCAGCCTTTCCCCTGGTTCCCTTCACTGGATGTTGTGGCATTCTGCGGAGTGTAAACAATATGACCTAGCTTTGGTTCCAGTCGTCTCTCACAGGCTGCTTTGTGGAAAGGTTTCTGAGATAGAGACATGGAAAACAGAGCACAAAAGGGACATTCTTTAGCGGCAGTCCCGTTGTAACTTGACGTATCTGTGGCTGTTGAAAGACCGTAATTGGTGTCCAGGAAAAGAGATCTGGTAAAAGGATTGTTAGCATAGTGCATTACACTGGAATGACTTGCTGCATGGACTTTTGAGGTAAAATAAAGTTGTGAATCATCTCCAAATGTGTTTTTTGCTTGCAATTTTAACCTTGCTTCTCCATTGGAGCGAACGTAGTACATTCTGTTCGGAATCACCTTTGACACAGAGAACAAAGTCAATTATGGAATGCCTGATGGGAATTTGCTTGTGTTGTTTTTGCCAGCATTGAAAGATAATAACTGTTTTTCCCAAAAAGCACTATAATAACCTTGAGGACTGGTTGTTGTCGACTCATACAGCTATGTAAGTGCTACACTGTCCCTTTCTCTGTGTCATCTGCAGGTGTGTACAAGTACACTCAGTTCAGCTGTGACGCTTACAACACGAAGGGTGTCACCACCTCCAGGGAAGCAAATATCCACATCAAAGGTAAGGCCAGGTCTTCGGGGGAGCTGCAAGACATTCCATGAGTTTTTCATGCCTGCCAAGCTGACCTTATGCCTCCATTTTGAGAGTTGATGAGGGATTTTATCGTATTTTGCAGTGCCTCCCAGCCCTGTGTCTAATGTTACTGTGATGGAGAGGCAGTCCGATAAGTTGCTGTTAACTTGGACGCCTGGACACGATGGTTTCTCCCCAGTCACAATGTGTCACATCAGGGTAAGCCCCAAACTTGTTCAAACTGCACTCAATGTTCGCACATTGATCCTCACAAGCCGTCTATTCGACTCAAGGCTAAAGAGGTGAGTCGGAGGACCGGGGAGGTGATGTTGACCCGGCTGATCAACGTCACAGTGCCGCCTTTCCAGTACCAAGTTCCCGGACTGCAGGCTATGACTTTGTACAACATAAGTGTTTCCTGCAGCAACGAAGTGGGAGCCTCTCCTGTCAGCACATGGATCCAGAGCAACACCACAGAGGGAGGTGTGTGAGTACTGACGTGTCTATGGAGCCCCTTTGCAGTTGGCCATGCACCAACAGGTCTGGGGTAAAGTTTGTTTTTTAGCTCTCAGGAATGTAGCGCTGTGTGATTGGCCATCCACACTGTGCTTAAAGTAAGGCTACTCGCACTCGCAGTTTGTAATATCTGGAACGTACGGAAGTTATATCATTAATTGCTCACGCAAAGTCTTTGTCACCAAATGTGTCATATCAAATAGATCTCTGCTTCTTTCCTGAAAGGTCACATAGGAAATAGGAGCGGTCTCTCTGACAAAACAAATTGGTTACTGGGTGGAACTGCTTCAAATTTCCTTCCTTAAACCACTGTAGGGGATATTTTAGTTGAATGAATTTTGACTGTGCCAAGGAAGCGGCCACATACCGAACTGTAATCAAAGATTTCAGGGGTGCAGCCTTACTTTCTCTTTCCTATTTTTGGTTTATAGTAAAACACTCTTGACGATGTCTTAATCCCTCCTTCTTGTCATGTTTTCAGTGCCGTCAGTTTATCCCCAAAATGTCACGCTACATCTGAACGAGTCCTGGCTGGTGATCAGTTGGAAACCTCCCCCAGATGATAAGATAAATGGCATCCTGCGCGGCTATGATGTTATTGTCAGACATGGAACACATTTGGCCAGGGTGAGCTTGTCAGCAACAAAGTCATGAAACATTTTCATCCTTGGCTTTTTGAAATCTCAGTTTCAACTTTGATGATTAGAGGGCAACAATACTCCAGAGAGCAGGTGGAACATTGGCAGTATTAGCAGTAAATCACAACAGACCACAATTGTATGAAAACTTTCTTTAAATTAGGAATTAAAATAAGTAGACATTTTTTTACAGGATGTTGGAAAGTTAGTAGGCCTCATTTATAAAAAATAGGAGACACGAGCGTGTGTGATTATTTTCATGACATTGAAAGGCCATGATTAAATGAAGACTGCACAAAGACATCATACCAAATGTTGTGACCGAGAAATGTAATTGTTGTAAAATTATATCATTAATAATATCATTAATTATTATTAATAATTATATTATTTTAAATTTGATGCCATCAACACATTTACAAAAAAAAGATAAAGTCATGTTTACCACTCAGGTGCATCTCCTCCTCTTTTGACAATGCTTTTCTAAGCGTTTAGGACCTGAGGAGACCAACTGCTGTAATTTTAAAATGGGAATATTTTACCATTCTTGCTTGATGTGAAATTTTAGCTTCACAACAGTTCACTTTCTCCTTTGTTATATTTTACATTTCATAATATACAAAACATTTCCAGTGGGTGACAATTAGGGACTGCAGGCAGACCAGTTTAATGACGTAATTAATTGTGAAACGTTCCACCGGGTGTTTTCTTTTAGCATTTCACAACTTCTTTGGTCTTTGCGGCCGGTATTAAATTTGAAATGGGCATAGAATTTTCCCAAAATCATGAAATATCTCAATTTCAACATTTAACAGTTGTCTTTGGAATGTTTTTGGGAAAGAGGGTTGTACATAAACATAAACATACACATGTGCAGTATATGTACACAAAGTAGTAGTAGAAACTTGAAGCATGAGTAGATAAACTACAATTAAAATATCTATAATATCTGTTTTTTATTTGTTAAGTAATTAAGCAAAGAATTTAATTTATGGGTCTCCTTAAAGTATGAGTGGCGCTCTGCTGTATGTACACTGCATATTTTTACTCCATACAGACTCTATATTGGATACTAGACTTGATTCCAAAAAAGTTGGTACATTGTGTCAGAGGAGCGTCATAATCCTTTTTTACCGATACTCAATTGAAAACCTGAGAAAATCAATTTTGTAGATACACATTGATTCTGAAAAGAACGCGTTTTCGAAGAAGTGAGCAGGTTCATTTGTAACATAGGTGCTCAGTATCATGACAGGCTTCAAAACGTATGAAGGATTTTTACAACACGGGCTCCGCCACACTGTAAGACAGCGGTCTGTGATCAAAGTTTATTTGCATATTGCATTGTTTTGTTATTTACGGTTGACGCAGTGTCCCAGTTTTGTTTCGAATCAGAGTTGTAATAAAAAAAAATGGTTTTGCCATCTTGGAGCTGATCGGAACATTTCAAAATGACTAATCTTTGACAAATTTGAGAGGAGTCCAACTCACATATTGTGATCCTCCCACTCTCCCGCCACATGAGGCACAGGTCATTGTCTATGAGCAACAGGCTTCCACTCTTCTTAAAAAAGGAAAGGGAAAGTTGTTCACAACAACTGACTTTTTCACATAAACAGACAGAAGAATCCATTTTAAAAATGACACATTCTGTGAAGGTCGAATGTCCTGCGCTTCATTCATGATGCTGTATGTCTCTTCCTGCATTAGTGCACTCTATACAATAGTGTGTTTCCCGTCTTTCCTGTCTCTGTTGTGGTTAACGGAAGCTGATGATGATGTGATGACGTATTGAAGTCTCAGACTAACTTGTTCCTATAGTGAAAATGATCAGGTAATCCTCCGACTAGAGGAATCATTTCTTACCATCACAGGTTTGTTTTGAATCTGACACTGATTCTCAGAATTAGATCAGTTGTGTCAGGACATTAAAACACATGATGCCCTCGGTTTGGAGCCGCAGATGTGACTGACTGTTAATCATGGGTTCAGCATTGAATGTCTGACTGTCAGCATGCTGATAAAGCAGAGGAACCCCGATGCTATGATGCCGTGTTGTGAAACACTGGGCTGTGTCACATGTTGCCTCCTTTGCAGAACACAACCTTATGCAGATAGTCTCTTCCCTTTTTCGTTATAGAGTTTCGTGGTATACGATAATCCCCACTATACAGTTCCCCTGGGATTTTTCCACAAAAACACAACAGCTTTACGGGCCTTTTTTAATCATTTGCACATCAAATGAGAGAGAGACAAGGCACGCGCCAAAGATTTTAGCTGGATTTGAGATGTTGCATGAATATATATAGAGATAGAGCGAGATAGAGATGACTTTATTAATCCCTGTGGGAAATATAAGACGTTCCTTAGCGTGCTGTTCTACCAGAATGTCCCCAAATGATCTCTGTTCCATACTCTAAAAGCCTGCTTTTCTTTTTAATAGTATCAGTTCTCTGTTTAGCTTGTAACCAATGTTATTATATAATTTTTTCTCCACAAAGATAATGATTAACTTTTAATTGTTTTTTTTTTGGTTTTGTTTTTATGACACAGTCTAGAAAGATCCACAGAAACAGCACTGTGGCCTTTGTCAAAGTGCTGGAATTCAACTCGACCTACAGTGTGGAGGTGGCTGCATACACGCAGGCAGGGAGCGGCATGGTCAGCCGACGGGTCGAGCTGTTTGTGCCAGAGAACAGTACGCTGCTTTGATGATTTATGTCCTTCTCTAATCATCTGTAATGTCGCTAGCAATATTTAGTAATATTTGCCATCAAATGTTGTAAACATGGGATCCCGAGAATAAGTGGTCGGTTGATATTTAATTCCGTCAACTTTCACCTCACATGAATCTTATCATTATTGATTCCCACTGAAACAACATATCAGACATTATGATTGAATCTTGGTTTTCATGAATAACATATAAGAAGTAACATTACTGCAACTGACTACGGTCATTTGTTGCAGATAAATGCAGAATATTTGATTTTGAATATCTTATTGGTTGAATGTTGCTTTACTTAACATTAAGCATGCTTCTCATTTCATCTTCCTATCTCGGAATCAGTCGTGTTGCCAACGTCCGGTCCTGACACTGGGGTTCCAGATTCCCTGTACGCCGTGCTGGGCGTGGTGTGTGGGTTCTGTCTTCTGATGCTTATCCTGTCAGGGGCCATCTGCGTACGCAACAGGACTTCCAACTCTTGCTTTTGGTATGCTCACAATCCTTTATCCTCCATGATGATCTAATTACCAGCCTTGCTTCAAGTTTGAATGTCTTATCTCTGAAGTTGCTGCATGATTCAGTTGTCTGCATGGTTTATTATTATTCTGACTTAAAAACATTAAATGTCTGGCTGTAGTTCATTTTATATTGTCACCTGGGGTGTTGTAAAACAGTTCATTATATCACTCTGTAGTTGTGTGACTGATGGTTTCCAGGCTCTGTTAATAAGCTGCTTTTGCTTCCTGTTAATCACCATTGTCTGCACCCGAGGCCAGTGGTAGCCGTGCAGCTGGAGAGACGGACAACAGCCAGCTGTTCATTCTTTTGATTTTATTATCATGTGACTCAGTCTTGACTATCAGGATACGGACAGGAATGTGTCACAGCTTTTCTAGAAAAACAGAAGGGGCCACTTCATCAGTCCCTGCATGTGTGTTTCTATGTATATTGACTCTAGGGAGAGCTTATTCATCATTCCGTTTTGCTCTTTTCCCTTCTCTCCCCCTGCAGGTGGATGTTTGGAGGGGGAGAAAAGTCGCGGCTCATAGTTGAATACAAACCTCAGAGATCCTACAATCGATCAGCTATAGGAATCACACGTACGTTCCTGATTATTATCACACATGTAGACATTTATGGTGTCCCACTAAAGGCAGTGCACAGTAATTTGAGTGGGTTCTGTCTGCAGTTGGACACCTTGGTGTTAGTGAGGAGCTTAAGGCCAAACTTCAGGACGTGATGGTAACGAGGAACTTGCTGTCCATAGGGAAGGTTCTCGGAGAGGGTGAGTGAGGGGTTGCATTTCGAGAAAATGTGCACACATGGGAAACATTCACATCCAATTAATAAATTCTAGAAAATAAGAATTCATGATGTGGTTTTATTTAATCAGGTGAATTTGGCTCCGTGGTGGAGGGACAATTAATGCAACCAGACGGGACGTCTGAAAAAGTTGCTGTGAAGACAATGAAATGTGAGAATTCTTCTACTGAAAGGCATCATTTGATCATCTCTGTCCTGTAAAACAAGTTGAAGACAATTTGTCTCTTTTTACAGTGGATAGCTTCTCTCAAAGGGAGATTGAAGAGTTCCTGAATGAGGCGGCCTGCATGAAAGATTTCAACCACCTTAACGTCATCCGACTACTTGGTATGAGGGATGGGGCACTTCTTTAAAGAAACCTAAAACTCTCTTCCCTGGTCCATATTAATTTTAATTGCTTTGTTCCCTGTAGGCGTGTGCTTGGAGGTAGACTCTGGACATTTTCCCAGGCCCATGGTCATCCTGCCGTTCATGAAATATGGCGATCTGCATAGCTTCCTGCTGCGTTCACGCCTTAGAGAAAATGCAGTGGTACGATATCTGCCGAACCCTGAAATGCATGAAATCAAATGATTGCTATATCCAATAGTACTGTTTTTTGTTTAGTTCCTGCCCACTCAGACGCTCTTGAAGTTCATGGTCGACATTGCTTTGGGTATGGAGTATCTCAGCGGTCGACACTTTTTGCATCGTGACCTGGCGGCTCGCAACTGCATGTAGGCTCCAAATACATATTTCGTACTTACTTTAGAATTAATGGAGGTTTGTCTGATTTGCTTTTCCCTGTTTTTATTTTTGTTTCACAGGCTACGGGACGACATGACAGTGTGTGTAGCTGACTTCGGGTTATCTAAGAAGATCTACAGTGGCGATTATTACAGGCAGGGCAGAATTGCCAAAATGCCGGTAAAGTGGATTGCGGTGGAGAGTTTGGCTGACCGAGTTTTTACTGTAAAGAGCGATGTGGTGAGTATGTGCTCATCTCAGACAAAAAGCACAATGTGTATCAAGTAACAGCTGATTTTGTTGTGTAATTTTTAGTGCGTGCTATTTTTTTTCCTGCTTTTGCAATATTGAAAATCCAGTTTCCTGAAGTGCCAGATGTGAGGCTGTCATTTCAGCTGTTGAAAACAATGCACAATTTATGCTGCTAAATGGGGTAAAGGTAGCTTTATTTTCACATACGGCAACTAAAATAAAAATTTTAAACTCAGGGGTGCCCCTGTACCTCATTTGGTAAAGGTAAAAATCTTAGCTGCGGCGAGGGTTGTTGTGTGCCATTTCCTCTCTCTCACTCCTTTCCTGTCAACTCTAGAAGTCAAGTAAAGCTATATTCATTGCCAAAAATACTTAAAAAAATCTAAAAAAAAAATAATGATGGAATTGGCACATATTTTTAATTCAATGAGTGCTTTTTTTCCCCTGTTTTAAGGTTTCCACTTGGTGAAACAGTGTTTGATGTTGATGTTCTGTTTCATGCAGTGGGCCTTTGGCATCACCATGTGGGAGATTGCTTCACAAGGCATGACGCCATACCCTGGAATTCAGAACCACGAAATTTACGACTACCTGCTTGAAGGACACAGACTGAAGCAACCAGCAGGCTGTTTGGATGAGATGTGAGTGATACTAATGTTGAAGTCCGGTTGGATTTTGTTGTTGCTTTATATAAGAGTTACAACTATCACATCTGAGTACCTTAAAGTGGTGTTTCATTTGAAATACTGATGAACGGTGTGAACATTTTCAGTTCTCCTTATTTTGGCTCAGTTCCACTGTGGCATAAATGGGAAAACTATCAAAAATAATAACAAAACTTAAAAAAAAAGGATCAAACAAAAACCTCCCAAGACATTTATAATAGCTATTTCCTTTATTTACCTGTCTAGCTATGAGATCATGTACAGCTGCTGGGGGACTGATCCACTGGACCGTCCATTCTTTCCCCAACTGCGAGAAAGGTTGGAAAAGGTTGCAGAAAAGCTCCCAGAGTCTTTCAGCAAGGACGATATCATCTATATCAACACCAGCTTTCCTGAAGAGGATCCTGATGGAGAGACGCCTCCTGCAAACCTCCCTGTGCTCAGCTCGTCGCCGTCCTGCAGCCGACAGGCAGCGGAAAACTCAGTGGTGACTGCCGACATTCATGAGAGCCGGGAGGATGGGGAGGATGAAGATGATGATCGTTACGTGGTCGTGAGCTACTCCAATTGCTTCCAGAGATCTCAGACTGCGGACTCTCCTCTTTTGTCAAGTGATGCTTTAAGTCGCGCAAACGGAAGCACAGTTACAGATGTGACAGCAACGGATCACAGCTTAAGTGAGACTTCTCTGCTGCTGTAGAGACTGGTACCGAG
The DNA here is from genome assembly GCA_001698575.1 of Mola mola. Lineage (NCBI taxonomy): Eukaryota > Metazoa > Chordata > Actinopteri > Tetraodontiformes > Molidae > Mola > Mola mola. The sequence continues at coordinate 11,712,892 of KV751317.1, forward strand.
CACATCCAAACTGAAATAAAACTGCTGCCATGGTTCATTCCTACTAAACGTTATGCCTCATTGCACTTGGAGCACCTTCACACCTCCTGATATGGACTTTCTGTTGTATTCTTACAGCAGTCTATGTTTGACATGGCCAGCCAGTGTCAGTATTAGATATGTTGTCTATTTGTTTCAACATCAAAACATGTTCATGTACATTTTTCATAAGCTTTAGATACACCGAACTGTGAAATTGTTTATTTTCATAAATTTTGTGTTGCAATGTAAGTATAAAAATGTACAAAACATTTATAAATTGATTTTATATATCATAAAATAACATGATTAATTCATTTATTTTAAATTGAAATGTAAAGGTCACTAATTGGAAATTATCTGGTAAAAAAAAAAAAACTAAATTATATTCTATTTTATTCATTTTTGTGTGTGATGAAGCAATGGCTCACAGTAAGCTTCTTAATTATTATTTTGTAAGGAAAAGCTAGTGTTACTACTGAGGTCAAATTCCATGAACACATCAGCTGTTGCGTTCAAGGCACCTTCCACGGGGAACCCTTGTAGCCTACAACTAACATGGCTGCTGCGAGCGAGATGAGGACGTGGAGCTGTCCGACCAGAGGAGTTTTCTACTCCCGGGCGGTCATTTTTCTGTTTTTATTCAGTACCGTGGAGCTGGCTGATGCAACACCAGAAACAGGAGTCTGGGAAATCGTAGTCGTAAATGTGAGTATCTTATCCTTAAACACGTCGCCGCTCGGAAAGTGCTGCGGCCGCCAACGGGGACGTTATCTGCGTTAGCTCCCCGCTATCAGCTGTTACTGCAGGGCAGGAGCAGCACACAGGAGCCGCACACAGGAGCTTCCTGTCCTCCATTCGTGACGTTAACCACTCTTGACTTGGTATCCATACTGGATTTGTACCTAACGAAAAAAAAAAAAAGCTGGGTTTTTCTCGTTGGCTAATTCGCAGTTAGCATTGTATAGAGAGGGCTACGAACTTAAGGTTTGTAAAGGTTGTTGGTCGGCTAACTAGCATATCCAACAGCTGGCCAAAGAAGTCCCAAAGCTAGCTACTCTGAGTTCCCGAGAAATAAAAAACGGAATCTTTTTTTCTGACCAGACACTTGTGAGTCCATATCCCAATTTTACTTGTGTTTTCAGTCGTAAAGTTATTTAATGTGCATCTTTTGAGCCTTTATCCCAAATATAATACGTAACGTAATATGAAAGAAAACACTCTGAAAGTTGAGCTCAGGTCAAAGCACAGCCCCTCCTCTTGTTTGTTTATTTACTTTTTCACATAGTTGAATACATATATATATTTATGTTTGCTTCAGGTGTAAGGCACAATTCAATAACTCGCCTCAAGGAGAACTGTTAAAAACCTTGATGAATTATTTAAGCGCAGAAGTTTCAAATTTTCTTCTGCGTTGTCTCTTCATCTTGTTGCAGAATTAGGTGAACTGCAACAGACAGACAAGTTGTATTACAAGTTTGTGGTTGACCTGTACCACAA
>KV751317.1:11714455-11731898 GCA_001698575.1 Mola mola
TCAATCTGGTTGCCAAACTGATCGTATTAATTAATAAGAAAAATAAGCTTTTGCTGCAGTGTAGCTCATGAGCTTTATTTGCTGCTCTGCAGACCTCAAGACCTCTGCTTTTAAGGAAATCTATGTATAAAGACACTGACATTTATTTGAAAGGTAAGCCCTGTAAGTTTTGTCTTGATCACAAAAGTTGTGCCTACTGTTGTAACATAATGTTCATAATCATTTGTGTCTTCTTGAAGTTGGTTTTTGTGCCTGTCCTGAGGAGGTGACCTTCACCATTCATTGGTATTTAAAGTTCTACCCCTGTCACAATGAATTCAGCAATATTGAGGTGAGCACTTATGGCGCAATGGCATACGAATGATTAGGCTGTTGATCTGTCTAACGCCATGTTTCCACCGTGACTCACTGTAGGAAATGTATGAGCAAACACCACTGAGCCGTGGGGAGAGCCTGGATCCGAACCCCCTCGTGCAGGGAGAGTACATTGAACACAAACACAGTCAAAAAATGTGTAACAAAGAGCTGCACTCCTTTCCAATGCTCAGAGTAGGTTTGTCACATTCATCGTCTCAGCAGAGTGGCGCAGTCAGTTTCCTGGCTCTCAACAACATCCAGTGACTGTTTGTGTTTTTCAGAAAGCCAAGGCAGACCCACGTCCAGTCAGGCCGCCTCTGGAGGGGGAAGTGCCAGTAAGAAAACATAAACGCTCTTCGATTTTAATGGAATAAGAAATGTGACAATAATTACAAGAAAATATTCCAGAACGGAAACAATAAATATGCATGTCTGTAACTAGTGAACTGGTTTGTTTTTATATTAAAAACATGTCAAAAATGGACTGTAACGGAGTTATTTTGCAACACTGTAGAATGAAAGTGACAGCAGATGGATCACTGAGGAGTATGATGTCAGCAGCAGCTCCGCAAAGAACAGTCTTAATATCAGAGAGAATGTCATCGCCACCACCTGGAAAGATGGCCCTTACCTTCTGGTTGTCAAGATTTTGTCCAGTAAACCGGACGCCAACTGGACTTTAACAGGTGAGATGATCATTTTAAAATAGGTTATTACATCGTCAGCAACTCCTAAATTGTGTGAGTACCAACAATATCCCGATAATGTGATAACCCGTATACTGCAAGACAATCATATAACGGTACATTGCAATATCTGTCTCAATAAAGTGTGAAAAATGCTCCCAAAAAGGTGAAGTGCAGGATTTATGTATTTATATGCCGGAATTTGGTGCCAGTTTCAAAGAACTCTAAAATGTACCAAAAGTGCATAAGTCTCAGTGCATCACGAATTTTTAAAAAATGTATTTAAAAAAAAAAAAAAGGAAAAAAAAGATATTTGTTTGCCAGCATATCAATAATCAATTCTCACAGGGAATGACGACAGCATATCTTCTCCCCTTTTGGCACAGTAATGCTTCACTGAACTAATCAGTAGCTGCAAAGCAGAAAAATTCCTAATTTGTTGGGAAATGTACTTCATTTGATGGCTTGATGTTGTTGTTCTAGTGAATGTGGTGATGAAAGGCAGCCATGGCTACATTTCTATCACGGAATGGCCTCTCATGATTGTAAGTAGATGATTTAAGCAATTGTTGTACATATTAGGTGTGAATAGTTGTTTCCAGGCTCTAATGCCGAATTGTATTTTGCTGCTTTTGAGTTTGTGTGTTAGAAAACCCGTAGGTGTGAATGTGAGTGTGGATGGTTGTTTGTCTCTATATGTCAGCCCTGCGATGAACTGGCGACTCATCCAGGGTGTACCCCGCCTTCGCCCCAAGATGCTGAGATAGGCTCCAGCCCCCCCCGCGACCCCTAACGGGATAAGCGGTAGAAAATGAATGAATGAATGAAAAAATTAATTAGACATTTGGACTGAGTCAAAAATTCCACCTGTAACATACAGTTGCAGCCCTGATAGACCCAGTACATCCCACTGTAGGATTTCATTTTCCAAACCCAGCAAGTAATTAGCGAAATTGAACATTCACACTTAAGAGACATATTTCTTTGAGTTTCCTTCGACTAGTCAGTCAAGTTTTATAGATGAATTGTCCAAAGTGTTCATGGAGTAATCTGTGGCTGTCTGTTTGCAGTTCTACATGGTGATGTGCATAGTGTACATCCTGTACGCCCTGCTCTGGTTCATCTGGGCAGCGTGCTACTGGAAGGATCTGCTGAGGATCCAGTTCTGGATAGCAGGGGTCATCTTCCTCGGGATGGTAGAGAAGGCCGTCTTCTGTGCCGAGTACGAAAACACCAACAACTTTGGCTCTGCTTGTGAGTGTCTTTTACCCTTTTATTTATTTATCTATCTATCTATCTATCTATCTATGGATAGTGAGACGTTTGGGCGTTCTACCTGCTTCTGTCACCTTTAGCTCCAGGCCTGTTGATCTTCGCCGAGCTGGTCTCTGCCCTCAAGAGGACTTTGGCTCGATTGCTCGTCATCATCGTGAGCCTTGGTTATGGCATTGTAAAGTATGGCAGCCTACATCCACCCACAGATGCTTGTATAATTATGAAAAATTACGGTATAACCAAAGTCCATCAACTACTTTTAAATCTTCTTTATGCCTCTTTTGTGTAGGCCTCGACTGGGGACAGTGATGCACAGGGTTGTTGGGCTCGGCATCCTCTACTTTGCCTTTGCTAGTATTGAGGGTGTCCTGAGGATTACTGGGGTGAGTTGTGTTCTCCGATATATGAAGTTAGGTTAAGGTTAGTATTAGGTGGCAGTTGATATCCAGGAACTAGCAGCAGGTCTGTGGTTTTTCAGATTATATTTTGATACAAAACTGACATCAACATTTTTATATTTCCTTGATTTGTTGGGGCCCAAAAATCAAGGGTCGAGACAACGGCCCTCTTCTCATTACAGAAATTGTTCTGGCTGTGTTTGACTCCTGTGCCATCTTGTTCATATCCTTCAAGTGTACATATTTGTTGAGCCCAAGTGATTTTGAGTGTTCTTGATTTGGTGTTTTCTTCTTTTCACTTTCAGTGAATGGTTCTATGTTTCGCTTTCTATGCTGCCTTTTGATCTCCTGTCCTCTCTGTGATTTTTCCCACATCTTTTTCGTCCTCCTTGTACCCTGTGGTCCTGGTCTCTCCTCCTTTGTAGGCAAAAGACTCTGACTTGGCCCTGCTGGCCAGCATTCCTCTGGCTCTGCTTGATTCCTCTCTGTGCTGGTGGATATCCTTTTGTGCACCTACAGCCTTTCCCTCCGTGGTTCTCCTCTGCCCCTCCTTTTCATGAGCCAGATTAGACTAGGAGAGGTATCTGCACCTGTCTGATTCCTTTGACCACATAATTACCAGTGAAATGGCATGTCTAAAGCAGCAAGCTCAAGGGACATCCTGCTGGCAGAAAAAACATTACTCATTCCTCGTCTAACTAAAGTTGCAGCAACTTCTTTCTTTGTGGTTGATAGTTTGACTGCGCTTAACATCCTCTGTCATGCATGCTCAGTGACATTTTGCTGTGATGTAAATTATAAATGTGATCTTGTATGAAATGGCAGCTGGAACTGTTTTGCGTGAGTTGATTTAATTCCCAACCACTGCTCTTTACAGGTATTCAGAAGAGTAGTGAGTGCATGTCCACCCTTGGGGTTGGGTGAAAATTCTTTATTGCATTAAGCGCATTTGTGAAGCACATTTTATTTTATGACTGCGCCTGAAAACGTTGAAAAAGAAATAGTTACATTATGTTAAAATGATTGATCGTTGATTCTCATTCCCCACTTGTTAAATATTTGGCAACCCGGGAAAGACATTTAAAACACCTCACAAACCGTTGCTTTAAATTTTGGAACAGACTTGAGTTGTACCTCATGTGGATATCTATAAATTATCCAATCCAATAAAATAAAAAAACAACAGCATGTAAAATCAAAACGTATATTTATATTTAATTTGCATTTACAGGCACATGTAGTTAGGTATTATCAGAATAGTCTTATAATTATACTGTTAACGCTCTTTTCCTCATTCTTAAGACTGTTGCAAAACCAAACTTCAGCAGGTTGCGCGTTCTGATAACAATAAAAACATTGTTCTAGTTTTCATTTGCCCTGATAATCACAAGATGATGAATTTTACAAAACTGTGTAATTGCAACAGAAAAATCAACATGGATAATATTTACAGTATCGCACGTGGAGCTTTTAAGGTTCTGATGGTTAATTCGGTCGTCATACAGTATCGCTGTTCCGTCTGTCAGGTTTCCCTTGACTGCCATTCACATCTTCGTCAGCCTGGCACAAACCATCAAGACTCTGAAGCTGAGAAGAAACCCCATCAAGTTGTCTCTTTACAGGCATTTTACTAACACACTAATATTTGCTGTCGTTGGTAAGTACCTCAAGTCACGCTAAAAATTCTAACGATACCAGATGTTCTGCTCTTGATGATGAACAAGAATTTTCTCTTCACCCTCAGCTTCCATCATTTTCATGGCTTGGGTAGCAAAGAAGTTCAGGCTCGTAGATTGCCAGTCTGTGAGTGTGTTCTGGCATATTACAAATAGTGTAAAAATCTTTTTTTTTTTTTTTTATTTACTGATAATCTGACGTGTTTTTGTTTGGAAGGATTGGGTCGAGCTGTGGGTGGAAGACGCTTTCTGGAGGTTCTTGTTCTCTGTCATTCTGTTCGTCATAATGTTTTTATGGAGACCATCTGTGAACAACCAAAGGCAAGTAGTGGTTTAAATACACCGACATTTTTCCTTACGGTTGTTTAATTTATCATTTCAATTACAATTCAGTAGGTATGCTTTCACGCCTCTCATTGATGACTCAGACGATGAGGAGATTGAGGAATTCGTTGCCTCTGCAAACCTTGGTACGGTAACACCGGAGCCTTACTTTAACCCGGGAAGATATTGCTGCAAACATTTTTGTGTTTTTTTTAAACTTGGTGTTGGTGTCATTTCTCTTTCCACTACCTGTGTTTTTTTTGTATTTTTTTTTTTTTAATTCACAGCCGACGGCATAAAGTTGAGATCATCCCAAAGTGAGACGAATGGCACATTGAAGACTGCTGAAGCAAACCCAGTCAGTGTCTTGGTTTAAGTTTCCACTCGTTTAATTCAGTGTGGATATTTGAAATTAAGCATATAATAAGAATAGTTATCCACATTGAGGATGTGCAGCTACACAAGTATGATATTCAGCAGGTGGCAGTATTTTTCTTTTTTGTGATATCTTTTTCTTGTCCAGGATGATGACTTGAAGTGGGTGGAGGATAACATTCCTAGCTCTCTCACTGACATGTAAGCATCCCTTCTAGTTTACATTTATTCCCCCAGCAAGGTGTTTTCCAGTGTTGCACGTGTGATTATAACAGATTCTCTCTCTGGTCTTGTTTGTCACTGCAGAGCTCTGCCAGTCTTGCTGGACTCAGATGAGGTATGATTCACATACAACATGTTACTTCTTCAACCAGAGTTTAGATTGTCCAACAATATGAGATGGGGACTTATTTCAGGGAGTTTGGCGACTTTAAGCAGCGTGGTTCTACAATGAATTAAAGCACACACTGACTGTTCACTAAACCGCGTCCCCAGATGGGATTGTTCGATCAAAGCTTTGCAACCATAATCTAGCTGATGAAGTCTGTTATGGACAAATTATGGACCTCATTATTTGTAAAAGATTAAAATTGAAGTGGCCATTTTTATCATGGTAAACTGCCTGGCAGGATGAGTGAAGCTGGACAGGTATAGTCAAAATGGCTTTGCATCCTCCAGCCTGGTCGTAGCATTAATTTTGGGAGGATGTCTGCCTTAAAGTAGTAATGAACACTTAATAACCTGGGCAAAACCTCAGTTTATTTGTTTGCATGTTATTTTGTAGGAAATCATGACAACCAGATATGAGATGTCAAAGCTGGAGTAAAGCGAGAAAAATTCTGGCTATCGGCTGATATAAAGGGAGGCCGCAGCAGCTGACCATGCAGCAGTTTCACTCCAGGATTTGTATTCAGATGGTGGTGGTGGTGGTGGTGCGTGCCGTTTCGTTTTTTCAGGGGACCTCCCGTTCAGTTGCTATTTCGCAGAGTGGAGCAGGTCATGGGGACCTCTGCCTGTTACCTCATCTGCTCAATATAAAAGGACTCTACCAGAGGAAAATTCCAACTGCTTCACTGTTTCCTTGAAATAATCTGTTTTGAGCCTTTTGTTCCAAAGAGAATGTTTCATTTTATATTAAGTGCTGCATTTATTTCTTTTTATGTTCATGTCAGTTTATTTTATTGGAGAATTAAGAACAGGGGGGCTCATGCATGAACATGCATCCATACAGTCTGTGTGAAAGTGTCTTTAATGTCTGCTACTCTGCATCTTTAGTGTTGGTGTTTATTTGAATGAGCTTGAGAGGGCCAGGGCCAAGTGTGATTTTTACAAATTCAATGTAACTGGATGCAGATGTGTAAAATTGAGGTTTTCAGTCTACTGTATGTGTGTCTTCTGAAATAAGGAACAATATACTGTATGTACAGTATGTTAACATGGACTTCATTATTTATTTGTGATTCAAGTGTACTTATAGGTTTTGAAAGTGTGCATTTCCCCCTTGTTACACCTAATTGTGTTTACAGCGTGTGCTTCCTCCTTTGTACTGCATAAAGACCTGAGCAATCTCACAACATGGGCAAACTAGCTTTGAATTTTTTTTTTTTTTGCATTATTCACATTCTTTGCTAATTAAAATGCCCATGTTGAATTTACTGTCTCCTTAATACCATCCATCTTCTTTCAAAGAAATCTTAATATTTTTAATTTTTGAAAAATGGCTGACCAGACCATTCCCTATTTTGACACATTAGATGAGTTGTGCACAAACTGATCACTTTAATTTATAATTTCATTGTTTCTTTCTTTTTTGGGTTTGAAACTTGGAATAATTGTACATAAGATGGCAGGGTGTCCTTCCGTTGTGTAAAACATACACCTGTAGTGGATATCCATTATTCGTACCGATGGGTTTTAGCTGATTCCTGTTGGTTTGTAATTCCACAGGTGGGTGCATGTCTGGATAATATGACTTGCCTTTTTTTTTTTTTTTTTATTGTCATGAAGAACTTTGCTTGAACTTTTCATACCAGCAGTTTGTCTCACTTGACCACACTTAAATGTACTGAATAACAGAATATTTGTTTCCTGATGATCAGTATTCATTTGGTAATATAAATATTTATTTAACCATGTTTGATATTCTGCTCCATCATATTATGTAAAACAAATTTAGATATGTTTTAAGCCGTTTTCAAAATAGAGAAAATACATAAAAGAGGTTGTTCATATTCATGGACCATTGTGAGGAAAATAATTAGCGTGTGAGTGTTTAAATGATCAGCTGCTGAGAGTATATAAACCATGAGTTTTCTCTCCAGCTGTTAGCCGCTGATAGGGTTGTGATTAAGAAAGTTATACATTAAACCCATAAAACAACCCAATATATAAGTCGGGGTTGACATGAAAAGAAACTTAGCAATTATGAAACCACCATTATGATCACCATCCATCATGATCAGTTGTACAACTGAGCAACCTGAATTTATTCTTTATTTGTTGCACAGCATTGCTTTGTGTCAAGCCGAGAAGTCATCATTATGGCCTGTTATGGCAGGTTATAGGTCTTGTTATTTAGAGATAGCAGCAAGGAGACCCTCAATCTACATCTCTTCCAAACTTTAATCCCACAGAAAAGCTGATCCACAGGCAACCCCCCACCCCATTGTTCTCCTCCTTGAAACAATTAGAGCTTTTCATTCTGATCCAGCCCACCATACATACACTAAAAATGTTTCTTTGGTTTTGTCTTCAAAGAGGCACGGTTAAGAGATGTTTGGAGGGATACTGTATTTTCTGGAATTTGAAGAATCCATGACGTCTGAATGTTTCCTCCTTTTGGTGCAAAGGTGCGTGTGTTTTTCATCGGTGGCATGTGACCAGGAGCTTTAGAGTCCCAACTGCAGGGGGTAGACCAAATAACAAACACACTGATAACAGCAGTTCCATGCAAGGTTTGTAAAATTCATTAACGCTTGTTTTTGTTACTCAGTTGAGCGGTTTCTTGTTACCACTGACCCTTTTTTGTAAATTTTCCTTTATTTCACCTTTTGTCAGGATTTCTGAGACTTTGCTATTTTTTTTAGCTGTACTCACATACTTTTCGGTTGGCAGTTTGGAACAAAGCACCAGAAAGGCACATTTATAGAGAGGAGGAGTGATCAAAGATATTTTCTTGGCAACTTGAAGTTTCAAAAAAACTTTATGCACTTAATGAAATGGGTATTTACTGTGGAACTCTGCAGTGAAATGAGTGTAAATTATAGTGCAAGGCCCTTAGTGTATATTTTTTCATTATTACAGTGCAACTCAGTTTTCCAGTACTCTTAACAAATCCCTGTGAACAGACCCGAAACAAAGGGTGTAATGTGAACCTGACTCCTGGTACGGTTACTGACGGAAATTAGCCTGCCATTAAAGCACGTTGTCAGTTTCTGAGCAGTGTGTGTTGTCGGGGCACATGTTTTGATTCGAAACGTCCTTTCTTCATCCTGGATGCATGCAGCCTTTCTGCCCCTTTTTATTGCAGTTTGAACCCCTGGATGGAGACGTGAAGGGAGTCAAGAGAGCACATGTGGTGAACATTAGTCTCTTCTTTCTATAACAAATAAGACACACTTTTATGTGACAACTCTTCCTTGTATTAAAGTCAAATAAAAATACTTTAAAAGTCAGTTTGCTTCCAAGACGTGGGCAACGCTGCCCTGAACTGGTTTGTTTGTGAACTTGAACTTCTTTCAAACCTTTCATCCATTGAACTAGGCGACTTTGTAGCCATGCAGAGTTCATTTACAACCCTGTGTTGGTTTGAATTTCACTCATAATGGATGTAGGATGAAAAAAAAAAAGCACTGCCACAACAGCGTATGATAGCACACTGTTTCGCATTAAGTGAGGTAGCTCTCACAAATACTGAAATGCTGGACTGACTTTATTACACTTAGGATATGTTAAGACATTTGAAATTCCAGATAAATGGGCAGTGCAAACATGAGCTTGCCAAATCATTTTGATTTCTAATATAGCGAGACTGTTTCTGTGTGACATACAGAATATGCATAATAAAGGAAATATTCCCATGTACAGAACTGCATCTACTGTTTAAAAAACTCCCTTAGTATAATAAATGGTGCCTCAAACAAGGAAAGCTAGAACAAAACAAAACACAAAACAAAAACAAAAAAACTCGACAAATATACATTATATGATGGAAGATAAAAATGTGACATACATTATGTTACAATGTAAGAAATCAGCAACAATATTTTCAGTAAATTAGAGCCCTAGGAGAACTAATGTCTTAGAGGAATTCATCATCAATAAAGCAAGAGCGAACCTGACCCTGAGCTACGCACGCATCATCTACAATGGGCACAATATCAATCAAAGCAACAGCAATGATGAAAATGGGAAATCTTATCTCCCAACCCATCATTATGCTTCTGTATAGCTAGCTTTAACTGTCTGTCAAAGCTCATACTGACACTATTTGATGCATAATCTGATACGTATTGTAGCCCATGTTGTTATAATATATTTGTTGAATATTTGCTTGTCACAGAATATTTTTGGTCAGTAGGCCATTAAGCACATTCTGGCCTTAACCACTAGCAACAGTATCTTCCTTGTTTCTGTTCACCTTCTTTCTCCAGTCTTCCTCCTTTGTCAGCTCTCTCTCAGAAAGTATAAGGGGAAACAAGAACATGTACCCTGGCCACGTGCTTGGCCTGAAAGGTGCGGTCGCTGTACTCGGACATGTCCACGTCAACGCTGACCTCCTGCGGCCCACGCAGAGGCTGCACCAGAATCAGCTCGCCAGTCTGTCTGTCTGAACGCTGCATGACGAACATGCCTCTGGAGTTTCCGCCCACTATCCCGAAGCGCAGGCTGTCCGGTCCGCTGCGTCCGGGAGCGGCGGCGGTCGCCATGCGGAAAAGCGTGGCGGGAGTCTTTGGGTTGGAGGGCAGAGAGAGGTAGTGGAAGGAGATGGTCTTAGGGGCCAGGTGGCAGGAGCGGCTGTTCATTGGACAGGGGTTTCTTTCGCACTGGCTGCAGGGCAGAAAAGCAACAGGTGTTAAGCAGGGTATATTTCAGGACTAATGTGTGAAAACCTGTTTAGTGTTCATAGAGAAAATGATTCTATCATTAATCTGTCCTCTTGGGAAAGTGGTCATGAGAGCTTCTGAATTGCTAAAGAAATGCAGCAAATGTTAAGCAGGGTGTTTTACAGGAGAAAAGAGGTCACATGAGGTCAGGTCTTTTAAAGAACTTTATGATCTCACAAAAATTAGCTTTCTCCTAACTTAATTCCATAACACATAACAGAAAAGATAATAAATGGAAGCAGACAAATTCCAATTTTGCAGTTAATGTACAAGGAATTAGTCCTGTACCTTTTAATCATCAATTGAGCTGGCAATTACTTTCACAATGAATCAAGTACTCATTTACTATAAATTGTCAAGAATAACAGAAACTGTTCATCACATTTTTTCCATAGCCCAAAGTGACATATTGAAATTGAAATTGAAATTGAAATTATAATTTTTGCTTTTCTTCTGCCAGGGGCCAATTACTGTCACACAAGTTTGGTTTGATTTATTGTGCACATGGCAATTTAAAAGATGATGGCAGTTTTCTGCTTGGACATGGAAGATGTGATTCTGCTTTATAAATCTCCAGCTCCAGACAGCTTGAAACTGATAAAAGAAAGGACCCGGTACGGGTCTGGTTGGGGTGTGACCACTCACAAGGGAGATGTTTTGACATAACTGATGTTGCCATGAGAACGTGGGCACTCTGGGCTGACACACTGAAAGCCTCCTCCTGTGTTGATACAAGTTGTCCCGCGGCTACAGTTGTGCTGCCGGCTTAAACACTCATCCACATCTGGAAGACAAAACGGCGAGGGTATATCAGATTGAGGAGAAGTGAGATGTGCCAGTCTGACTCCATGGTTACCAGTTTCTGCAGTCTGAACAGGGGGTGCAGTGATTTGATTGTTTGTTTATTTATTTATTTATTTATTTAGTTTAGTCCCCCACAAATGCCCCATATCCTAAAAGTCCCTTCTGCTGGGAAAGAGGTGACGTCATTCATTGGACTAGCAAGAACTGTAAGCTTCAATGGGGCAAATGAAAGCAGGCTGACCGACACGTCTGCAGAGCTACAAATTACATTCCCTGCAGAAAATGAAGCATAAATGCTAAAAAAAAGCATTACTGGAACTACAGAAAGGTGAAATGAAGTACCTGAAAAATCTTACAAAAGCACTGCTGAAGAACAGACTGACGAATATTTTTTCATTTAACTTTAAGCTTGTTAAATGCCTCCTGCATAGTTTCAATTCGACCAACCAAATGTGCGTATGAGGGCTTATGGACATGCATGCTTCAATCACTCAGCTACAGAGTATAATGCATGAAAGATATGGAGCATTTTAACATGTTTAAGCACTCTACAAGTATGTAATAGAGGCAATTTCTTCAAGTAAACGCTTTCCAGCAAGAGGAATTCAACCCACTGAGCCTTCTAGGATCCCGCAGACCGTGCTAAATTGTGATCTATGTATACACTGACTGCCCATTTACACATCACCCAGGCTTAAGTATCAACACTTTACAAAGGAGACGGTTTTTAATTCCTGGGCACCCAATCAGACATCACCACAGATGTAATCAATCATCCAATCAATCATGTGGTATCAAAACAGGTCATGGTTGGAATTACTTTTTTCTTACAGTTATTAATATGAGGGGTTTAAGTCCATTAACATGAAACAGATAAGCATGGAATGTGTGCCATCATTGCCTCAGCGTTGTAATATTAATAGATTTCATGTTTATCTTCCCTAATGTCAATACTGCCAGTGCCTTGTGGTTTTGTTTTGGAACTCCCATATTGTGCACATCCTTCAGACTTTTTTATAGTCATACAGGAAGACATACTTTTGAATGTTTGTATGACATTGCCACACATGCCCTCCACGTGCTGCCTACAATTTCAACACATCTGTTCATGGCAACTTGGAAACTTGCAGTCTGCTGACTCAGCGACGTTTTCAGCATTCACAACCACTAAAACCCCAGCTGCTTAAGTTTCCTCGTCTTTCTGGATCACAAGTGCTCCTCTTTGGAACTCCGCACACAGGCAGATCTGCAGTTTGGGGGCCCTGTGAATGAGCCTTTGTCCTCTGCTGCCTCTTGTCACTCACCTTCACAGCTCCGCCTGTCTGCGAGCAATTTGTAGCCGCTGGGGCAGGAACAGTGGTACGAGCCTGGGATGTTCACACACTCGTGGACACACAGTTTCCCTCCTAGGTCCAGGCGGTACACTTCGCATTCATTTACATCTGTCAAGAAAGAGGAGAGGAATCTCATGCACGAAATTATCAGGCCAAGGAATTATACATATAGAAGTAACAACACACTCTGAGGACGCAAGGTGTTCTTTTCTTCTCTCAAGTTGTCGTCAGGATTCAGGACTTTAGCTTTGTTTTGAGGGCATCTTGGACATTAACACACTAGGAGCAACTTGAAAAGTCCTCTTTCAAAGTGTTACTCAACCAACGGCATCTTAAGAGCAACAAAACTGTGACCTGAGTAAATGCTAATCAGCTTGTGAGGATTATTTTGTTTGTCACAGACTGGCTCCAAAGATTACCCTCATTTGTAACCATATTAATCACTAAAGCAGTAAAAGATTCAGGCAGGGATCCTTTGAGCTGTAGAGTGCCCTGTCACATTTGCTACATGTCCTAATGAGATGGCACTGAGCAGGGTGCCAGCTCGAGGGACCTGCTCTGTAGCTGACCTTCCTTCAGCAGCAGCAGCAAAAAGAGAATTTCCCCACTGAGATCAAGTAAGTAAGACACAATTACAACTCACCCTGACAGATGCTGTTGTCAGAAGTACCACTCATGTGAAAGCCTGCATCACAGCTGCAGTGTTGGGCTTGGTTCACCTGGGCACAGCGAGGTCTGCGGCTGAATGCCGGATCGTTCATGACACTCCACTCAGGTGGAGCTGCATTTGGGGGGAAACATGAACATCAAGGTCAGCATGTATAGCATTAGTGCTCTAAAACAAAACAAAGTGAGTCAGACATGAAAGCTGACCTGTCTGGGTTTGGTGATGGCAGTGGGAGCCACTCCAGTTCTGGGGGCACATGCATTTGTATTGGTTAACACCTTCCACACAGGTACCTCCATTTTGGCAGGGATTACTCGCACACTCACTTATATCTGTAGACATCAGAAAGAATGATTACTGCAGTCAACTTGTTAAAGAAATGGGCAGATTTTTCGGCAGTGTCCAGTAATCTAAAGTAATCTAATACCCCTTGTTATTATTTTACAGAGTTGGCAAAGTCAGATGATTACATCAGAGATAAAGTCTCTCAAGTATTTCTGAAATGAAAAAGGAACCAGTCTGACTTTTTTGAATTCCCCATTGTTGTGATTCCTAATCCAATTCCTTGTCCACAATAAACTGTGTAAAGTTCTGGAAAGTTTATCCAGATATATCTAAACAACATATCACTGTGCTTCAGTCAACCTTGACAACACAAGGAAAACTTCTCTGACTCAAAAACTGTAGATGGTCTACATTTGCCTGAAACCATCTGAAGCCTTACTTATCAAACAGCTCAAGGGAAAGTGATAATATGTGTAAACTCAGTTTAAAACACCTAAAAATTTTTTTTAAAAAGTCAAAAAGGTTGAGATTTCATTAAAGCATTTTGTGTCACACAAACATAAAAGAGCCTCTGTATCCCTGTCTACCATCTACCCATGGAGTGCTCATGAGTATCAACCCAATTTGATCATAGGTACTTACAAATGAGACACTAGTACTGTCATGATGGGAACAGTTTGTCAACTATATGTCAATGACGCCCTTTTATTTGCTCCAATATTGCAAGAGTAACTATCTTGATCAAAATGGAGGTCATAATGTAAGTGTTTTTCAATAAAAAATCCATCTGCATCTGTCTCAAGTGTTGAATTAAATGGTGTCTAAATGGTTGTACACTATGTTTTACTCATATTTTCCCATGTAGAGCTGTGAAACACATGTTTTGGGGTTTTGAAGGCTTTTCCTCCCTGTCTAGAATGACGCTGTTAACAACATCCCACAAAATATTTTGCAGCTTTAAAACAATTGTATGGTCTCAAACTGCTTTGATCAAATTGGTATTATTATAAATACTTTTGACATTGATCAGGAGTGATGTAAAGCATGGCCAATATTGCTGGGTGATGGATAAAATACTACTGATGTGTAAAAAGATGAGATCGATCATTTGCCCACCAATATTTGCTTACATAGCTGGAAACCGTTATTGCTCTATATAGAAATACTGCAAAAGTCACTATTGACAAGACATCGTGGGCTGTAGAACATGTTCTGTAAGTTTAGGAAATAAGTGGAAAAACAGCACATTTGGACCCTCCCTTCAACTCTGTAGCTCTTTGAGAGATGTGCAGATGTTCAAATAAAGCAACTTCTGAAGTTTGAGCTTCAGTGCTGAGGCCACAGTGTACTGGCTGACAACCAGTCCCTTTAATGTTTACTTGGCTTCCCCAGGAGCCACCACAGGTTCGTAACATGAAAAGACCCACTTCACTGTAGTGGATAATTTTAAACTCTTCTTAACTTAAAAGATTTTACAGACAGCCAATACTGCTTTTTAAGCTGACTAAATTTAGACCTCAAACTCCAGGCTGAAAACACGAACAGGGATAATACTGTGCACTTGACCCTTTCAATGTTGATTCAGCCATGAATGTCAGTAAACATGCGTGTGCACATGTTCAACTGAGTGAGCCACTTGGAATTTTTGCAGGAGAGCAACAGCACAGGCTAAATGACCATGAATAGCATGCTTTGCATACTTCTGCGCTGTCAGACAGGTATAATATCTGGAGCTGACCCCGTCCAGCGGGACCACTGTCAAAGAACCAGGGAAACCTGAGCAAAAGAGTGGGGGTTTATCTGACAGTAGCCCAGCCACCATCGTTCATGAGTAGTCGAGACCTGGAGGGTAAGGCACCCCACAGTGGAATGCAGTACAGGTGTTTTTCTGTGTCCAGAGACATTTAATTCCATTTTAACGAGTACTTCATTCAGTATACCGAGGAGCTCCAGCCACTCTAAAGAATGGCTCTTTTCTTTGCCTGTTATCAGTACGTGTGCGAGAAGGTCAGTTTGGCCTCTGGGGCTGCGGCTGTCTGTTTCAGCCTGGCTTTCAGACTCTGGGTGTGGGGATGATGAATAGTGTGGAGATAATGAATAATGTGCAGAAATCCCACTCCTGGCCCAGGAGCATTCCATCAAATCACACGCAGGTGGCATCGAGTGTGTGTTTGTACGGGGAGAAAGTCATGGGGGTTGAAAAGCTCCTTATACTGAGTTGAAAACATACTGGAGCTTAAGTGAGTCTGCAGTTCTCATCTGAATCAAATAACACCGTTTACACACATTGTCAAAACCTTTGAATGGCAGTTGTTGCTCAACAAATCTGAAACTCCCAGCGAGGCTCACCTTTGCAGACAGCGCTGATGCCAGTCCAGGTGCCATTGTCCCGGCAAACACGCGTGGCAGAACCGACAAGATGGTATCCCTGGGCACAGGTGAAATGGACCTCATGTCCGACAAAGTACTTTGAGCCAAACTTGGTTCCGTGAGCAGGGGCTTCCAGAGGGGGGCAGATGCTGGGAGCTGTGGGAGGGAGAGCATAAGAGAAATGCCAGTCACATGTGGAGTAAGCCTCCTGACATTTTCTGGCATTCTTTGCCTGGGGATATACACGTGTCACCGGGCAGCGTGGAGGCCTCACGGGAAAGGACGGTTCAGATGCCTCATTTACTGTCACTCAGCACAGGACTGGACATTTTTCTTATGTCAGACCTCTGCCAGCAACCAAGTGTTGGTATGGCACATGCTGTGGAAAGTTTAACCCTTCATACATACCATAATCACATTATATAACATTACGATTACATCTGGGGCTTTTATGTGAGGTGTGTTCTTCAGTCAGTTTGGCATCATGTCCAGCTCAGATTGGTAGTGTGACGAGAGCCCATTGTGCCTGTTTGGGTTCGAGTTTGGTGTCACACGGGTATGGAAGATTAGCAGTGAATGAATGCAACTAAGTACATTAACTCATGTACCGTAGTTAACTATAATTTTGAGGTACTTGCACATGATTTAAGCATTTCCATCTGCTGTGGTAAATGTTTGCTCCATTACATTTTGGAGGCAAATACTGTACTTTTACTCTCCTACATTTATTTTAATAACTTGAGTTTCTACTTTCTTACTTGATGGTGCATTTATTGGAGGAAAATTATCTTTAATCTCTTAATTTCTTAAACTTCTTAATTTCTTATCAGAAGTCCCTTTAACATCATTTACTTTGTAATTTCTGGGCATCAAGCATGAGACTTAAGGTAGCTTTTCTGCTCTCCCTCCCCTCCATGTTTCAGCTCCGTAGCTCCGCAGTGCCCCTGAGAAAGGTTCATGGAGAGTCGTACTGACATGTAGGACTTCTTCTTAATGTGGAAGAGAAGCTATTTCTGCTGGGATGTCCATACAGCAATCTCACCATAATTATGAATATTCCTTTTCTTTTACCAAAACAGCAGATCCACAGTTTTACCTGCACATTGAGGACCCAGTTTCCTAATTTGCAGAAGCCTCACCTGTTGATTAAACCCCATCGTAAAGGGTATGATCTCACGTTTATATGGTCTTGTCCATTCACTGCGAGCAGCCTCCTTATATACATTAAAACTCAGTGGGAGGAAGAACTAGTAGAGGAGGAGATCGCGAGGGGCGGTGGGATGTTGTTTTGCGTCAGGTTCACGCCTCGTCTATCTGTGTTAGACATGGTGTGACCCAGAGCAAAGTCGTGTATCATGTACATTTTAATCAAGTTAGGCTCTCAAAAATTTAGAATGATGTTGACCAACACGTGACAGGGGTCAGATTTAATAAAACTTGGGGTCCTTTCTTTGCACGAGTTGAGGGGGTGTTGTTTGCTGCTGTTCCAGTCCGACCACTTTAACTACAGTGAACATCTCTGTCTACCTGTGTGGTGCCCATTTGTGTGCATGCGCTGGGTTTGGAATGTTAAGTACTTATTTCTTTCTCTAATCTCTAAATGTTAGATTTGAACTAATCAGTATATGATGACCAAAGTGTGTGTAAGTCTTTGTTTGATTTTTGTTTTTTTGGCATTTGTCTCTTGTTTCCACTTGATTATATTTGACATAATTATGACAGTCGAAATGTTAGGTTTTTTCCCCTGAAAATTTAATAAACAAATCTGACAAATATAAAACAAAATA
>KV751317.1:11732022-11748477 GCA_001698575.1 Mola mola
AATCTTACACAATATATTTTTAAGCACTAAAAGGAAGATAGAGAACATTACTTGGATTTTTTAAACAAAGTGCTACGCAGTCTATGTCTGGTTATCTGATTGGAAGTTGTTTTGGATATTTTGGAATCTTTTTAACAACTGGTTGTATAATTTGACATTCATCTTATTTATTCTTTGGAATCTTTCTTTATTGCTGTAAAATGTCAGTTTCTTCCTGCCCAAGGAGCTGGTCCATCACTAACAAACTGGCCTCAGTGTGAGCTGCCAAACAACACAATTCCACTAACCCACTTCCCCTGTCAAGTAACCAGCTCTGCAACCGAGAAGGCCTCACACTGTTGCATGAATATACAGTATAACCTCATGATGGAAGAAGCTTTGTCTGGCTGTGTGTTGTCACTGACCGAAAACAGCTTGAACACCAATTTCAAACAATTAGATGTTCCTAAAATTATGTAAATTTGATACTTTGGAATCCTCCACTGAACAATCTTTACTGGATTATTGAACAAAATCCTCTGTTGAGTCATACGTGCATGTAAAACTCTATAAATATGTTGCAAATTTTGCAATAGAAATATGTGAATAAGTCAATCAAAAACATCACAGAGAAAGTAAACCATACTATGGGCATATGTTTAATATAAGTAAGCATTTAAAATGGTTACTTGCTTTTAAAGTACTATTAGAATGACGCCCACAAGATTATTTTAAGTAAAAATTTAAACTTACGTCTACCATGGCCACTTTTTAAGACACCACCTATAAAGAAGAAATATTGTCAAATATGTATTGAATTTATCTGGTACACCTCTTACCGATTTTTGCACAATCTGTGTGAGTTGGTGTGTTAAGTCTCAGTCTACTCACAATACGTCAAATGTCAAATTGAATTAACAAAGATTAGCACAATGGGCTTCCAGGAGTTTTTAAACAAAAACTAATTCGTAAGTTCAAGAAATAAAAACACTTAAGGTTTATTGATTTGTTGTCCTGACATTTTTAGAATAATATCTCACATAATTGTGTGACCCAGTTCATTGTATAATAGCAAGTGTAATCATTTAGTTTTTAAACTGTTGAAAATAAGTAAATGCAGGATTTAATGCAGTAACATTATCATGGTATTACGTTTGTCATTTCTATAAAAAAGTAACACTTTTTAAAATTTTACTTTGCAGATCATAATGCTGATGATATAAATGATAATCATTATTTCAAAACACTGGATAATTGTTGTTTAACAAAACGCTGGATTTATTACCAACTACTACTGCATAAGGCTGAGGACAAAAGAGGACAAAAGACCTTTTAAGGTGAGATATGATATATAACATTGATATATTACAGAGAAGCAGAGGGAAATAAAATGAATCATCATCATCACATCTTCAGTGTCGGGTTTTTGTGTGGTACACCGTCACACACAACTTACTCCACACTTAAATCGAAGAGAGCCATTCCAACTATCACTAAATGTGCTTTCACAACTATAGCGGGTCAAAATGTCTATTACAGGAATGAGAATTATGATGGCACATATGTTGGCTATGGTGGTGTTAGTGCTGGGGTTGAGTGTTCTGATCTGTTTATTACTCACCCGCTGACTGGTCAGCTTGAGGCAACTTGGAAACCGAGTTCTGAAGAGTCGCCAGTTTGGACTTCATGATCCTGAGGCCTTCTGTAAATCGCATCTCCTGGCCTTTCAGAAACTTCTCCATTTGTCGAAGCACCCCAACCACCTGGTGCTTATCCATGCACGTCTGTGAAGGAAGCGTGAGCACCATGAGCTGAAGTAAGTGTTTTTATTAAAAAGGCCCAGCTGAGTGCTTTGAAGTGCAATAACTTTCCAACCAGGAAAACGAGCAGAAGTTACCTCACTTTGGGAGATGAAATATAAAACAGGAGCATTAATGTGCAGCTGCAGAGCATGATGTAATTGAAAACTAAATCCATTTTAATGGTGGGAATGGGTGTTTTCATTTTCATTCAAAAACATAATGTAACGCTGACAAGACGTATTATTGAGATGTTGCGTGGTATAATAAGTCACCAGGGTTTATTTTACTTGCTTATGGCTATTTTCCACTCAACCTTATTGCACTCACGTGTCAGATACCCTCAGCCTATGATGTCTCTTCTATCCCTCAGCCCGTCTCACTAGCACAACTCCAGTGGCAGTCACAGCTGTAGAAAAGCTGTCTGGCAGATGTCCGGAGGACCTAAGTCAAAAGTGCTCTTCTTCTGTATATTTAGCATGGCCGGAGACACAAATGCTCATTGGGAGATCCTGAACGGTCAGACTCAAAATAGCCCTGGTGACACAAGCAGTTACATGAGTGAAAACGACATGTCAAACCATTACAAAGTTCTTCAGGAAGAAAAAAAAAGTGGCTGTAATCCTTTCTGGAGGGTTTATTAATCACATGCTCACTGGAACGATTTATCTTTGGAGCATGCTCTAAATTCCTGTGCTGCAAGGAGGGGTTTGTACAATAGCAACTATAGTTTAAATACATTTAAATTCAATACGCACAGTGGTTGGCCCTAAGCAGTACTTACTCAGTGTTGTATCCTTTATACCTGCCCCAGGCAAAGAGGAAATGCCAAGACATGAGAGGAATTGTATCTGGGTACCACCGTTTGTTGTTTTTTGTTAAAAAATGTATCATAATTTTTGAAGTAAAGGCTGTGATCACAGACCATCTATAAGACCAATATCCAAACAGAACTGCCTGGATGGGAGCTGGATAAAGAGGTAAAACAAAATAAAGAACTTGGGTACCTTTTCATGCATAATACAATTAAAATATTAACATGAATTAAGCCTACTTCCGCTGAAATAACTTATTATTGTATAGATACACTTTTGAGTGATTTTGAGATTTCCCAGTCACAGACTTGGATATGCAGTATCGAGCCAGCTTGCTGCAGGCAGATCTTCTTTGAGAAGAAAAGGAGGTTCTTGCATGCACTGGTGCAAAAATAAAGTGTTCTTACCTGGACGGCAGCGTGGCCAACCTGCATAGCTGTCAACCACAGCAGGAGCAAACACCTGCTTCGAGAAGACAGTGCCATCTCTCAAAGTCCAATAAAAAACTGCTCTCTGCCTTGGTGGAACAGGCTTTTGCGTTTAGATAAAATGAAAAAAATATATAGCAGGGTCTGTATCTTCTCGGGATTGGTCGCCTGGCTTCAAGAGTTTGCAGGATGCTCACCAGGTGTCTGAGATGCGCTCCTGTCTCGTTATACGCGCTCGGGAAGTCTCGCCTCCGAACATTGCGCGCCACCCATATTTCCTCCTGCAGCAAGAATCCCTCCCACTGACATCTTATAGACACTTTCCACCCCTCTTTGCATCCCTCTATTGCAGATCAGGGAGATTTTTACACAGTGCAAAGTCAGCCAGACGCAAATACGCCAAATTTCACGAGTAAATTGTTACTACCCGACCTGCTTATTTGTTATTACGGTAATTAATGGTTAAGGCAGTCTGATAATGACTGGGTCGCTTCAGAGAAAATAATATAGCCTAGTATGGTGTTACATCTGTTATTAAGCTGGAATAAGACGGATACCATCTTGCTCTATTGCTGCCATTGTAAAGTTGGTTTTGCCAGCTGTCGCCTTCTTTATCGAAATATCTGCCTAAACATGTCTACTGGCTTTCTGCTTGTTGTTTTTGTGTTAGACTCGATGTAATCACGTGAAAGTCTTGCTGATTTTTTTATTTTTTTATTATTTTTTTTTTTTTTACTTTCAAAATCTAAAATATAAATCTTGTAATAACGCGTCCAGATAACGTAAAATAGCGCGAAAAAGCTGTTGTTACACGTCCAGCATTTAAAGTGAACACGCCGAGCTATCTACAGCTAATTTTGTCTCAATGATGATGAGCACACTTGCAAACAACCAAAATAGACCATTTAATTCCAGCCTGTTGCTACTTGCGCGACACCTGTTTGGGTTACGGTTCGTTTTGTTTTGGCGTCGGAGTGACACCTGGTGGTCAATGGCAAGATTACACGGTACTTTACGGGCGCGTTATGGATTCGCGCGCCTGAACGAAAAAAAAACACGGAAAGAAATGCGTAGCTTGTTCAAAACACGACAAACAAAACAGAATCGT
This sequence comes from Mola mola, assembly GCA_001698575.1. Classification (NCBI taxonomy): domain Eukaryota; kingdom Metazoa; phylum Chordata; class Actinopteri; order Tetraodontiformes; family Molidae; genus Mola; species Mola mola. The sequence continues at coordinate 11,736,152 of KV751317.1, forward strand.
TTTTTTGTCGTTAGAATACGAACAACTAGCGTCGTTACAACCGCGTCGTGCGCAGAGACATAAATTCTAAAAATCGACAAAGCACTATATTCCACATCTTGTGCACTTCATTGTTGCAGATGTTGGAAAATAACTGACAAGCCTCTGGACCAATAAAAGACGCGGCTGTGTTTACCCGTGCGACATTTGACCAATCGCTGATGAGGATTTACTGCACCAAGGTTAGATAGATCTCAGACGGACTATATAAAGGTGGAGGAACACACAATTGAGGAATGTGCTGCAGACTTCAGAAGCCATTTTGAGATGATGTCCCTGTTGAGAAAGCCTATGAAGATGCTGAAATCAACGAGCATGGTTACATTTCTGTCTGTTTCACCCTCCGTCTCCTCTAGTTCACCATGGCAGCTGTCAACCGACGGGACATTAGCAAAGCGGGGTATCAAGCTGTGCTTACAGCGTTAAAACGTCATTGATATGAAAGAGGAGAGTGTCTGTTTACTGTCTCTGTCGAGACATGTAACACCGTGAGTCTTTTTCCAGTCTGAAATCTTCCAGCATCTCTCACAACCCACCGTCTCCTAGAGTGACTGAGTTAATGCACTCCTGTACCGGAGGGAAGGGAGGCAGATCCGTTTTGCAATGGCTTCTGTGAGCCTTGCTTCCAGTCCCCCAGCCCCTGTTCTTGACAAAAACATGACAGACTCTGAGCTTGCAGGGGATGAAAGGTCGAGTAACATTCTTAATGCAATTCTTAATACGCTCATCTGTGCGTTTCATTGCTGTGGGTCTACATGCTTGTGTTACGTGTTTTCTTTCTTTAACCATGAATTGCAGGGCGCAGAGACCACTGTTTTTTTCCCCCCTTCAACAATCTTTGCATGCCTCTTTGGTGCAACTGAGTAACGCCGTCAACGTGTAGCGTAGATTTCACATCAGCGTGTCGATAAGACTCATTCATGATCATTTCCATGCAACATAGCAGACCTCATCGTTTGTGTTGTTGTGGTACTGGGATGGATTCATGGCTTCATTGTTGCCATCTGCAGGAGGCTATGCAAATAACTGATGAAAATACCACGCCCATCCTCGCACTTTGCTCCCCCCCTAGCGGGGACCTGGCGGTACTGCTGAGACGGGGTTCACGCAGGGTTGAGATTTTGTGCTTCTGCTGGGTTTAAGGCCATGCCTGTGTCCTTGTGATTTTTCTCAATCCATGGCAAGGCTGACAGACCCAACTTTTCAGAGAGGGCCATGGTTAAAAGATAGAAAAAGCTGGTGTGGTTTTAGCTGTTAAAGGTGGCTGTTATCATCCATGCCTCTCTCCTCCTCACATTGACCTCTTCTTAAAACAGGTCAAGGAAGGCATGTTGAATTTGAATGCTCATTTAGTAGATTTTCATTTTATTATATCTCATGGCATTACCATAATTCCGAAAAGTACATCAATAAACTTTGAATAGCAATGCTGGGCTGGTACTTCTAAATGGTATTCTACAAGTGATGTTAAAGTATTTGCTTAAATTTGTTAGCAGTCTTACGTGATCATGAAAACATCAAAGAATGAAAGTGCATTTTTGTTTCCCTCATCATTGCAAATTTTTTAAGTTGATTCCATATTGAAAATTTAAATATCTGCTGTTTTGATCGATTGAAAGCGATGTAATAATGTGGTTTAATATGCAGATATTGTCCATTTGATGTTGCGAAAGAGGTGTCTGAAAACAGATCAGCATCAGTAGCTAAATATTCGTTTATCGTTTCATAATGTGTTCGTGTAACGTTTTTACCCGCTCTATATTTTCAAACTGCTGACATTATGACATTGTTATAAAAAGGATGACAACACCTAAATGGTGATACAGTATACCAGGGTCATACCTTGATATGAAATTGATTCACGTGTACAGCTTCTTTAAACACACATTTTATGGTATACTTTGATGGGATCATCTGCTTTCATACTATAATGTAAATCAATTGTAAACATTTTAATTATATGGACCAATCTTGTTTTAAAATTCTCTAACTAGACTTAAATTGCTGTGACACATCACAAAAGCGGCAGCATGAATGGGAAAGTACAAACCTTGGGGTCATGGTGGCTGAAGCAAATTAAAAGAAAGCCAAAGATTTTTCAGCAAGTATGCACCTGCACTGGTTGGTCAGCTAATGGCTGTAACTATTGACATTGGTGTTTTTAAACATGAACTAAACTGCAGAACATTACAAGTAAAATATCTTTTCAACTCTTGTAATTCCTTTTGAAAAGTTCACAAAGGAGTACTTGTTGAGTTTTACTTTTTCAGTACTACTACAGTACAGTACTTCAGAACTAGTAGTCTTTTTGTCGATTCCCTAATTGCGCATAATTGTACATAGCTGAATATAAAATTCAGGTTAAATAACTATGCACTGATTCCCAGGAAACTGTCTGACGTGAGATAGAAAGACATTGTCAGTGTGAACCAAATTTTTTTTATTATTAAATTTACAGGGTTTGCAAAACATTTGAAGTATATATGAAACAAAAAAACATCTTATAACCCTCACACTCACTCTGACTGTTTGGCTCTTTTTCTTAGAGAGGACGGCGAGCTGGAAGATGGAGAAATAGATGATGAAGGGATCGGAATTGAGGAGGAAAACAAAGAAGCTACAGAGGGGAATGAGGACAAAGAGAAAGAGAAGGAAAAGGAAAAAGAAAGAGCTAAGGAGAAAGAAGAAAGGACTCATAGGCACTCAAGGAAAAGATACAAAAAGACCAGAGAGAAGAGGCGGTCCAAGAGGAGGAGACGTGACAGACAGAAAGTAAAATGCAGTCAAAGTTGTCAGTACAACATAATGTCACTCGTTTCTGGAGAAAAGCAGTGTGCGCCCACTCACTTTACTGTTGCATCTGCTGTCTCCTCAGCACCACTCCCCCTCCTCCAGCTCCAGCTCCGACAGTTATGATTCTGACTACGATCGACCGGAAAGGCCCAAAAACCGCAAGAGCCTGGGTTCCAGCCGCGAGTCAGATGGCCTGTCCTCTCAGGTGAGTTCATCACCACCGCCGTGCTGATGGCGAACACTCACATGTGAGTTACTGCGTGACAGTTTTCTTCTTTATTGGTGGCTTACCAGCATGGACGGGATTCGAAGGGAAACCACGGCAAGTCGCCGCCTCACAAGAGCGGTGATTTTGACAAATACAGCGACTATAGCGATGATAAATATGACTACGACGAAGAGGACGACGATTACGACGACGACATGTCCGGGTACCCGCAGTCAAAGGCTTCGGCTTTCCAGGGTCAGGGGAAGGGACGGCATGTGAAAGAGCACGTGAAAAGAGGAAACATGAGGGGATTTAAGCAACAGCAGTGTATGTACACTTTTCAGTAATACATATTTATGACTAATAAAACATTTTAGCATTTTATGCCAACATAATCAGTAATATATGCATTACGCATCAAGAAGGATGCATAGTTTCACTGCATTTTGCAAAATGTCATTTTCAGTTGGGCAAAGGGGAAGGGGCCGAGGGAGTGGACCAGGGAGAGGACGAGGGATGCTCAATAAGAACAAGAAGCTGAAGGGCAAACCATGGGGAGGACGCGGACGAGGCCGAGGAGGAGAACAGGGCATTGACGATATGGCACTGGTAAGTATTCCCCCGGAATATGCAGCCAGACATATTCACTTTATATCGTAAATAGATCATGGTAATTGAGCTGCTCTTACATATGGCTTTTCTCTCTCTCTCTCTCTCTCTCTCTCTCTCTCTCTCTCTCTCTCTTTTTTTTTTAATTATATATTTTTTTTTCTCCCCCCCCCCCTATGCAGCCAGACATATTCACTTTATATCGTAAATAGATCATGGTAATTGAGCTGCTCTTACATATGGCTTTTCTCTCTCTCTCTCTCTCTCTCTCTCTCTCTCTCTCTCTCTCTCTCTTAATTCAATAATTATGGATTGTCTCTCATCCACCCATTCAACTTTTGTATGGAACAGATTATTACTGAACATGTTATTTAACAATTTAAACAGGACCAGACCACATTCTGTTGTCTCTTGCGTGTCACAGGAAGGGAAGAATTTCAATTTTCAGAAGAAACGGCCAATCATGAGCAAGGAGTTCATCAACCAGCACACAGTTGAACACAATGGTAGATACATCTGCAAGTATTTCCTGGAAGGTCGATGCATCAAGGTATAGCAGCACCACTGTTACTCTGTTTTAAACACACTGATGCTGAAATATGTGAAACATGATATTCTGTCTTCTTCGTGAAGGGGGACCAGTGCAAGTTTGAACATGAGAATGTCGTCCCAGACAAGAAAAAAGAGCTTTGTAAATTTTATCTCCAAGGGTACTGCAGTAAAGGAGATAATTGCATTTACATGCATAATATCCTTCACTAATGAAAACAGCAGTTTAAATTTTGTTTGTTTAACTGCATCTGAATTGATGCCTTTCCTTAACTCATGTTGCACATGAGTATCCGTGCAAATTCTTTCACACCGGAGCCAAATGTTATCAAGGGGACAACTGCAAATTCTCCCACGATGTTTTGACCGATGTGACCAAAGAGTTGCTTGAAAAGGTAAGACAAAACCTCTCAATCAAGTGGGACTCGGGTCTAATGAGCACCACTGTCCAATTTCTGCTTTGTGGCTCGTTTATCAGATAATTAACACAGAAGAGGAGAATGCACGTGAGGATGAATTGGAGCTGGAGGATCTGAGAAAGCAGGGAATCTCACCGCTTCCCAAGCCTCCCCCTGGGGTGGGCTTGCTGCCAACTCCTGGTCAGAGCAGTCCTACAGATGCGGGGAAGAAGATCCCCTCCCTGTTTGAGATCAAGGTTCAACCCACTGTAAACCTGGCACAAAAAATTGCTTTAAGGTAACCAAAATAATAATAATGAAAGAACCTCAAATTAAATTGTTAAGGGTGTTTAGAGCTCATTCTCTCGGTTTGTGTTTCAGTGGCTCCAACTTCTCCCAAGGGGAAGGCACCAACCAGTTAAGTGGAAGCTCAGAGGACACGCAGAGTGTGGGCATGGTGCCTTCAGGCCCCTCTGCTCCTCCTGTTCCTCCCCCAGGGTCACCTGCAGCCATGGGTCACTCCGCTGGGACACCGATGCCTCAGAGCATTGCAGGACAACACCCACCACCCGGATTTTCAATGCAGCCACCAATCCCCTCTGGTCAAGCACCACCCTTCCATGGAAATCGAGCTAACATCAACACTCAGATGAACATGCAGAGGCCTCAGTTCCCTCCAGATCTGCAGATGCTGCAAAGCCACTTCCCTTTTCCATCGATGGGTCAGAGCCCAGTGGAGCTCCTTAGCAACTTCCTCCAAAACCAGACTATGGCTCAACAAGGAGGTCAGTGTTTATTAACTAAGTATGTCTAATAGGTCAGTTTCCCTTCAACCAGTTTACTGAAATTCCAAAATTGCATCTTTTTTGTTTCATTTTTTTTCATTCGTTAGACCTTAGTGTGACCTTCATGCAGAGCCTCCAGCAGATGGGTGCAGATTCACAGCTGCAGTCTTTACCACCAGCAGTACAGAAAGCCATCTTTTTACACCTGGCACAGCAACAACAACAACAGGAGTCACATCCACAAGGGAACGAGCCGCAGAGAGCAGAGGGCCAGGACGGCAGTTCAAACAGAGGTAAGTCCCAGGGGCTAGAAAGCCCTTACTTAAGACAAAGTAAAACCCAGTCAAATCACATTTACAATTTTACTCTTAGAAAAACAATCTTTTCAATTGTTACTATTTTATTTATTTATTTATTTTTAGATGAAACTACAAACTGGTACTCAAGTGATGAGGAGGATAGGAGCTGTGTTTCCTCTATTCTTAAATCTCTGAAGAAGCAGAATGAGATGCAGCAGGCTCAGTCCAAGCCCCCCCAGACTGCCCTGGTGGCTCCAGCACTGGGAGACCCTCGGCTTGCAAAGGAGAGGGCCTCGCCCAGTGACCCACGTGTGAAGACAGACCCTCGACAGCGACCCCTGGATATGAAAAAGGATTCAGATGTAGCTGCTGCAGAACCACGGCCTTCTAGGGACCCCAGGAAGATTAGACCGATGGAGCCAAGCTCCTATCAGCAGCACGGCCACCCTCCTCCTCAGAAGCCCCCCGCAGGAGATGAGGAAGATGAAGGGGAGAGAGAGCTCAGAGACAAAGCTATTGTCATCCCTTTAGACGCCGGCCCTGGTGTGGCGCTGCGGGACCCTCGCTGCCAGTTACAGCAGTTTAGCCACATCCGGGTGGACATTCTGCTGCAGCGCCCAGCCTTTGCGCAGACAGTTGTGTGGGCCCCGGAGGACCTCATCCCTTCCCTGGTGCCCAAACAGGAACACTCCATCAATTTGCCTCTGCCACCTCTAATCGCAGATGCTCAGCTGAACCGAACAAACCTGCCCGACCATCCCCCCGTCTCCAGCCCTCCTCCAACTGACCCCAGACTAGCAGCTGCGCGTCTGAAGGAACGCATGAGCCGCTTGTCCTCTGGATCTTTAGAGTCTCGACCCTCAACTGAAAGACCAGCAGATCCACGCCAGCAGAAAGCCCTAGACCCCAGACTCAAGCGCACAGCAAGTCTGGACTCCAAGCTGCTTGGTCCAAAGGAGCCCTCCTCTGGGGGAGGTGTTGTGGACCCCAGGCTGCAGAAGGCCAGTGCTAGCTCCTCCTCCCATGCTGGCCGAGCCAAGCCAGCGCCCGAGAAGCTGCCGCCGTACGCTCCTCGTCTGGCATCGTCGGGTGGAGGGATGGAGAGTCCCACCACAATACTCGGGGGAATCAGTCTGTATGATCCCCGTAATCAGAGCGAGCTGGCTCAGAAGGAGCATGTGGAGCCTCCTAAGAAGCCGGGGATTCTCAAACACCCCGATAAGAAAGACAATACACAAACACCATCACTTTCACCAACCCGGCGAAGTAGCTCTTTTGAAGACCCCAAAAGTACAGACATTGCCACAGATCAGCCTACGCCCTCCAGTTCTCCCATAGTGCCTCCAGAATCACCTGTCAAAGCCCCTGCGGTTCATAACCTGCCCATCCAGGCACTGGCCGGGCTGATCCGACCACAGTACACTGACCCCAGGCAGGCCAAACTCGGAGGACAGGGCTCTGCGGGAGTTCAGGAAGAGACGGAGGAAAAGAAGGAGCTGGAGGAGGCCACGGAGGAGCAACCAAAGCAGGATGGACCAGAGGTGGAAGGAGACGACAGGACACTCAAAGATGTGTTCAAGACATTCGATCCCACAGCCTCCCCTTTCTGTCAGTAAACTCGATTAACACTTATCAGCTTTTAAATGAAGCTACTTATTTATGTTGTATTCACGATCATGTATAGAACCTCATGCTGTCTGATGCACCAGACAGTCTGAGGTGATGCTTGATATGTTAAGATAATCATCATATCCATGCTAAGATGTGCGTTTTATCATTGTGTAATTTTCATGTACATTTTAAAACAATCACAAAAAAAAAGTAATTATGTTATCTGTACAGTTTTCACTAAGGACTGAACCCATGTTGTTTGCTAATTTCTGGGTTCATTCCAGGCATTGTACACTGAGAAAATGCAAAGTGATTGCTTAAACAAACAACACTTGTCACGAATTTTTGTATTCAATTATTTATTCCACAGCAAGTCTATGTGCTTTTATATTTAATGTTTATGCTCAATTTTATGCTTTTTTTCCACAATAACTCAGTGTTTTCTTGTACTTTTTAATTTTTGTTTATTTACCAGATGCCATAATGTTGGCCTCTGACATTGTGATGTAAGATAATCAAAACAGAATCCCCACAAGCCCTTTTTACTGCACGTCTCCCACAAAGATACATGCAGGGAACATGTGTAGATGTTTAAATACAGGAGTGTGTTCATCAACTCCTTGCGTAGTTAAAAATACAATTGTCCAATTAAGCCGAATAGCAGTAATATTAATGTGCAGTTTTAGATAGTTATAGATAGTTATAGTTCCAGATTTAGTCGAGAAGAGATTCGTAATTCTGCAGTAATTCAGCCATTCAGTTTCTGTTTTGTACAGTTCCAAACTTTTTTCATATTAAGTGGCCTACAAATGTAAGATGTTAACATTTCTGTTATAAATTAGTAGCCAGTTTTAATGAGAATATATTAAATTTGGTTACTAAATTTCATTTTTCGTCATGTTTCCTCAGAACCTCCTTTGCTGAAGATGTAAATAGCAGCACTTTCATTTGTTTTCATCTGTAGAACTCCAGGAAGAAAAGAAATGGCGTCTTCTATAGAAAGAGAAATGAAGGTGAATATGATAAAAATATGACCTCCATGACTGACTCAGGTTGAATTTTGGACTGTAAATGAACTCATGTTGGATCGCCTGCATCACGGACGGTAAATGTTAAAGGCTTAAGGCAGTTTTTATTTTTTGTCAGTTCTGTGTCTTTGAAACTAAGCTGTCCTTTTGTTTTTTTGTTTTTTTTAAAGGTTTTCATAGGCCATATTGTAAATGCCAATTTGTATCATGTGTACAGTCTGTTTTTGAGCTTTATTTTTTCCTGTCAGTTTAGTGGCTCTGGTTGTAATAACGGTATGACATTTTAATGACACATATGCCAGTCACATTTCAGTGATTTTACTACAAATATCTGAAATAAAGGAAAGTAATTTTATTTCAGAATCACACAAGTTGTAGTGTCTGAATTTATTGTGAATAAATTTAGTATGAACGAAAAAGTAAGTGTTTATTATTAATGATTTACACATGTATGATACATTTTTTCTAAGTGAAATTTTATGGTGCCTAACCAAAGTATTTCCATTCATACAACTTTAGATCTGTTTTCCATAACCATTTCATTTATTTTCAAGAGAGAAAGCAAACTTTGTCAAAGGCAGGGGGGCCAATCTCATAGTACTGAAAAAGTATCTGGATCTCTCACAAAGTTGAATGACTTGTTCCTTGGGTCAAGGATTTTGCCTGCAAATATTTTTATAAGAACTTATTCAGTTATTCTGTAAACGGCAGTAAAACATTAACTTGGCAGAGGTAACAATGGTTTTATTAAACAGACTTCTTCCCCATTAAACTTGGCAGATGATTTCATTTAACTCTGACTCACTTGTGATTATGAATTTTTGTTATTAAGTAAATATTATATGACTAGATCGTGAACTACTTACAATTTAAAATCTTAGCTTTAGCACAAAATATTTCATCCATCTTACTCGTGTCCTTGAGTGCGATCATTTATAAAAGCTCTCTCCAAGGCTGAAGTGGGTCTATTAATCCTTATTATCAGTATCAAATAAAAATGTGAACTCTCTTATTTCTTGAGACAGATAAAGCCTACTACTTGTGCTTTGAGGGCGTATTGGTCACACTAACTGGTGGGGCAAGACTGGGTGCTATAGGGTGAGACGAGGTCTTCCTCAAACCCAGCTCATCAATCTCTGTGTTTGAGGTCTGCTGGGCGCGATGGAACTCCAACTTCCTCCTCCACTGGAAACACAAGGCCATGGCCTCTGCACCCTCTGAGTTTGGCTCGGGCTGCTTCAAACCCTGGAATAAGACAGAGATTGTATTATAGGTCTATAGTGCATTACAGCTTTGGCAGATATTTCATGTTACTTTTACCGTCATGCAGGCCGTCTCTGCAGCACAGACCCCACGCAAGACCGTCTGGAGCAGATTTTGTGCATTCTTCACCAGGATCTCGTCAGATGATTTGCACCCAGGAGTAACAGCGTTGACACTAAGTAAGATCAATTAAAAGAAAACTGTTGTATCACTTTTCTGTCATTAATTTTCTATCTTAGTTTTTAACTAAGTCCTCTGACCTGGATATGATGCTGAGCTGGTTGGTGATGGTGAGAATCTGCTCAACTATGAGGGAGAGTTCAACTGTGCACTGTTTATCCAGGCAGTGGTTGGCAATAATACGAATAAACTGTGTTACTGACTGACAGTTTGTGATCACATCTTTGGCCGCAGTAACAAATGCCTCTTTATTCTGGAAGCAGAAAAGATGATTGTGGTTGAGAGTGCCTGCAAAAATCGAGATCAAGGAGGTAGAGTGCCCTCTAGTGGGTCTTACCGGAATTGGGCCTTTCTTCTTCAAGTACTGGGTCATGTGACAAATTGTGCCAGCCATCTTCCTGGTCACCTGAACAATTGTGTTGTCCTTGGGACCCCAGCTGTCACTTTCTTGCTTTAGAAAGAGGCTGGTGGAGGAAAGTGAGGAAGCCTCTTTGAGTGCTCCAGAATGGACACTGTCCTATAGAGAAAACAGGGATTTCTTGTGATATAGAAATGACAAAGCTATAAAAAAAATTGTCAATCTTGAGATACTTACATCTTTTCCTATCTTTTCAGCTCCATATTTGACCCCAGCTGCCATGTTCTGCGCTTCAGAATCGATCTTCTCTGTGTTGTCTTTTTGCCATAATGTTTTTTGAGAAAGAAATTCTATTTCTTTGACTTTAAATGGGCTTTTAGCCAACACTTCTTTTACTTCCTCAAGTGTTCTGCCTTGTAGAGCTGCCCTGATGTGCTCCTTACCCTCTTGGTGAATCCCATCCTGCTTGCTGATTTCCTGCAGCATGTAGTGAGCTTTGGCTGACCAGCACTGTATCTGCACTTCCAGACTGAGCGTGTCGCAGATGTACTGTGTCTCTAATACCAACCTCGCCCTGCTGATTATATCTGAGATTTGACAAGACAGGTGGTCGTTGATAGACCTCAGATTAGAACGGGCACGGGGGTCACGGATGTAGTTTAAGGAGTCCTCGACCCTCTGGGTTGAAAGTTTTACATTTTCAAAAAGCGTTTGTGCTGTTTCTTCAAATTTCTGCTCTGCGTCTTCCATGTTGTTTTCCCTGAGGTGTGCAGCAGAGTACGCAATGCTAACAATATTTTTAAGGGCAGTTTCATAATCTTTGTTTGCTTTGCTTAAATGACCAGAGAGCACTCTGATTTTAATCAAAAGTTGCCTCTGAAGGAATTCTGACTTCGCAAGTTGCATAACATTTGGCATTACACCAAACTCTTCAGCAGCATCGAGGTAGGCGTCAGTCATCGTTTTGAGTTCTTCCTGGTATCCTGCTAGCTGTTTTGCCTTGTAGGCACTTTGGCAGTTTAGACTGGTTAGCCTTGCTGCCTCTTGGATACGAAGGGAGTTCTCAGATAACACTGATAGCTGCTTCTGAGTGTTTATTATGCTCATTGCAGTTGACGTACCCAAAATCCTATCCACAGACTTCAGCAAAACCTGAATAGAGAGGCCCCAGAGAAGACAGAGTGCCTCCGTTTGATCGACTTGTCGCTCTAGCGAGTTAGAAAACTCTATCAGATTCCTTGTGTGGTTCTGAGATTTGTTCAGCTTGTTGTGTAAAACGCTGAATGTTTCTTGACTGTCACTTTGTGGGGTCAAACCAGACAATGTCAAGAGCTGGACCGTGTCAGCACATAAAGTCATCACTTCATTTAGTTGATGCCTAACAGTGGTCGTCATTGTTGGCAGATGTCCTTGCAGCTCAGTGTAAACAGCATGATACCAGTTTCCAGCAGTCGGCAGTAAAACCTTTCGTGTGTTGTTAATAAGGTCACAAAACTGTGTGCTATGTTTGTAGAGGCTCTCGGTGATCATGGGTGAGCTCATGGCCATCTCCTGAGCTGTCCGGACAAGCAGTGGCGTCACAGACACCAACTCTGCTCTGAAACTTCCCAGTGTCTGATGATCGACCACATCAGCAATAGCTAAAGCTTCTTTTGCAGATTGAGCGTAACAGTTTGACAGCTCAAGAACACGGGTGCAGGCCTGGTTGAGTGCAGTCACATCTTTTCCTTTACTCACGGTCACAACTTCATACAAGAGGGGCAAAAGGTCAAACTCAAGAGATTTGTAGATCATTCTGGGCTCATGGGAGACAGCTGGGATGTTTAAATCATCTCTGTTAAACTTATGAGTTTCTGAGCTTCTGAGTTCTGCTTCTACAGTTTCCTCATCTGAGTGGTCATCCTTGTGTTTGTTTCGGGACTCCCTCTCCACAACCTCCAAAACCGGAGGATCAGAGCCTCGTATTGTGTGATCGATGTTCGGATCACAGGTGTCTTTGTCCAGTAGAGATATCTGCGAGGCTTCAGGCTGACGTGCTGCCTCTCGCAGCGGGCTCAGGAGATGTGGATGCTGGTGGCCGTCCAAGCCTTGTCTGAGCACTTTAAAATGCTCAACAGTCATGGAAACATTTTCAGAAAAGCGGGGATATACCTCTACATTCAGATTGGAACCTGAAAGCATTTCTCTGATGGACTCAACCACTTTG
>KV751317.1:11748539-11781779 GCA_001698575.1 Mola mola
TTCATCACTTCTGTCCAAGTGCTTCCTCACTGACTGAGTCACCATCTTCATGTAAAAAATAAGGTTCGTGGCATGTTCATCAAACAGCTTATAGTCTTGCCCTCGGTACGCTTCATCACACCCATGCCGCTCATTGGCCATCTCATTAATAACAATGCTGATGAACTCCCTCACATCCATCACATGACTGAGAGCATCCTGAAGCTGACCAGCCTCGTCCTCCCATTTTTGATAAATGTCATGTAGCTTCTGAACAGTCTGCACTGAATTGTCTGCAAGCTCCAGTGAAAGAGGTGCAATTTGAGCTCTAAGTCTTCTAAGGCATGTTCGCGAGTTCTCCACGTTCTCCAAACTCTTTGCATCCGCAGCCATAGCTGCGATGAAACCTACCACTTGGATTATTCCATCAGTGGAAGATATGACATCTTCAACCAGTGGCTGGATGAAGCTCAGATCCATCTTTGTAGAAGAATCCCCATCCAGGATCTTTCTTGTCACTCTCAGAAGTTTCGCAACCATGGAAGATGCTGTCAGAAAAGTGTCCAGGACTTGATAGAGAATGCTTGTCATCAAAGCTTTGTCAAGCATTTGTATATGCTGCACCAACAAAGTGCAGTTCTTCTCAAAGCTCTGCTCAGAATCATTAGGATCTTCTGAAGACTTTAAAATCCTCTTAATGTCTGACCAAAACTGCAGGATGTGACGACAGTAACTGACCACTCTTTGCTGAAAGTGTCTACGAGAAGAGTTTGCAACAAGCATGCAGTGAAACACAAGATCTCGTATAAAGCTGTCAAAGCCACTGCCTCGGATTGAGGAGGTGCAGCAAGGAGTGAGCAGCTGTAATAGACTATTCCTCCTCCCTGTGTAATACCCGCAAATACCCAGCGATCCACTGTGGCATTCACTTTTCAGGGTTATAACAATGTCATTCACTGTGTACTGCACCTTGTCCAGAATGTATCTCTTGGCCTCCAGTGCCTGCTCGCTTGTAGGATGTTTGATGGTTGTGCACGTGGCTGTATGCAGCATGGAGATGCACCTCCTCAGGGTGTCCAGGGAATTAAGAAGCTGCGTCTTCTGTTGTGGATCCTGTAAGGAATTTGCTCTCTCCAATGTCAGATGGTTTAGGTGAAGCAGAGCCTGAGAGAACACCTGGAAAAATTTGAGCAGAGACTTGATATCTGAGGAGGATCCAAGGTCAGAGAGGCACTCTAGAACACGATCGGCAGCAGCTACAACTCTCCTGATGGCAGCATCGTCATCCACTAACAGGACCTAAGAAACGAGATAAGGGTAGGGTTACATTTTACTGATATATAAGCTTTTTTTTTCTTTTTAGCAATACTGGCACTGTGGTTCTGAATGAAATATATCAACATTTGAAATATGTTACAAACATTCATGTGTCCAAGAGGATGAGGCCAAAGCATCCTGATCACCCTCTGGTGGAGGGCTGCAGTATTGGTCAGAATCCCCACCTAATTCATCTAAATTATGTTATCAGGTAGGAGATGGGCCAAACTAAAAACTGAAAATACTTTTCAAATACATTTTTCCCAGAGATGGTTTCTATCAATTTAGATCGTTTTTATCATGTGCACCAGTGCAAAATGACAGCGCTCATATTCTGCTAATTAGGCTTCTTTTTTTAAAGTGGGTGGAAGTAGCGACCTATTCTCCATCTTTATTTATTTATATATGGTTCGGATACGCATGGCAATGACAGTAAAGACTGAACCAAGATAAAAATTTGAATTTTTCAATGATGTGGTGACTGTATACTGGGCTTACACTAGAACTAATTACACACCCTTATTTGGAGGTTACCAGCTTTTTTTCCTTGGAGTCCCCCTACATGTATCTAAGAAAAGCTGAGCCCCACTAGTGTGCACACACAAATACATACACACACCACAACAGTGATTTATTCAAAATCCACATTTTTGAGTGAGGACCAAAAAAAGATATCTTTCTGAATATTTTTATATACAAGCTTTTGTATAAATGTATAGAGTGCAGAATTATGAAAGACTGGGACAGCAACAAAGTAGACTTTGTGCCCTTTTACCAGTTTACAAGCAAAAACAGATGGAATCCACTTATTGTGATTTTTTTTTCTCAGTTTATACACTGCCATGACCATCGTTATGGATGATCAGAGGGTAATTGTTATAATAACAACACTGGTTCTTTAGGCCAAAGATCTAAGATGAATATCAGACATGTTTCAGGTGCACAGATTAAAACAGCCAGCAATTTGACCTCTTTTCCCATTTATGGAAAACACTGACGCAGCTGTGGAAGATGAATCTTATTGTGTCATGACAATGCTATCAGTGAGTCACTACATGCAGTCATTCCTTTGCATTTATTTAAGGGTAACAGATCATTCACTTAGTAGTGTCCTTGCAAAGAATAATAAAATAAAATTTAAAAAAAAAAAAAAAAAATACATTACTTTGACTACTGCCAGGAAGACATTTTGTGCCGCAGTGATGAGTTCCTCTCTGTGCTCTGTCAAGGTGGGCTGGATGCCGAGTTTCTGGGCTGCCAGCAGCATATGTTGTCCAGACATACTGACTGACTCCAGCAGAGATGACATCTCTATGTGCAATACTTCCTCCTCTGTCCCACTTATCTGTCTGGAAGTAAACAGCCTGCTGTTGTTCTGATATACAAGTACTTCTTTTCACGTCAGTGCCTTATACACGACAGTGTTGCAATGGATTTTGAACTCCACACTCTACATACCTGAAGGCCACTGCTGCCATGCTCTCCGTAGCTTTAGCCACAGCCAGAGCTGCCCCCTCCAGCCCACTAAACTGATCAGGTTCCCCTTCACTGTCGCACAGCAGCACCAAGTGGCACAAATGGCTCGCGATCGGTGCCACCACCTGCTCTACTGCCACAGTCCTGATCAACGCATGATCCAAGAGAGAGGACATACTGTAGTTGAGTGATTTTGGTCAAAAGAGAGCGACAAGTTCCGTCTGCTGTGGCGTTCTTCCTCCACTCACTGGGATAGCTGCATTATTAATTCATTGCATGCCTGCATTGCTGTGTTTCATAGCAACTGAACTCACCTGGCCAAACAAAGTTGTACCTTTTCACAAAGACATGAGTGGTACGCTTGAATATTTATTCTTGTGTTGCTCTAGCATGTTTTTTGCTACAAGGCTGAATCAGCCAGCAGAGAGCACCGCACACCGTCAGAAAAGTAAACAACCACACTGGACTCATGTTGACAGACCAGCAGACACAGCCATGAAATATCACTCAGTTTATCAACAGATAAATATACAGCTCGAACATGACTTTAAACATCAAATATACAGCACACTATAATGGAAATGATATTCAGTGACAGTAGTATACTCAGAACAAAAACCCAGGTAACGCTGTGATTAACGGTGACAACAAACATACAAACAAAATATGACCATCACAGTTAAAATTTACCAACAATTGTCAAGTGTCGGCTTCTCTGCATACAGCTACAAGCATCGCTTCATCGGATGCAGAGGGAAGACGTGAGTGTGTACAGTATATGCCATGATGCCAGTGGAATTAAAATGGTA
This sequence comes from Mola mola, assembly GCA_001698575.1. Lineage (NCBI taxonomy): Eukaryota > Metazoa > Chordata > Actinopteri > Tetraodontiformes > Molidae > Mola > Mola mola. Next base: position 11,752,121 of record KV751317.1, read on the forward strand.
AAAGTAAGTGTATCTGATCAATAAAAGATTCATACAGCGCAAAAGAGAACAAGAAATCATAGTGAGCCATAAAGTGTCTTTGCACTGAAGTCATAGAGCGTGTGGAAAATATTCAAAAATAGTTTCTTTGAAATTGCACATTCAAATCTGGCTCTGGTCTACTACAAAATATCCCCAAATTCTCTAAAAATCTGTTTGTTCATATAACGATCCCCTGACGGGCATTAATTATTTAAAACCAACACCAAGCTAACTTTTTTGTAATATTTTGCGATAAAACTTTTGAAATGTACAAAACAGGTCATTACTTGCCTGGGGGATTTTAATATAACCTTAATTCTACTTCAATGTGTTCTGCAAAATTTAATTCACAGTAATAAAAGAATAAAAAGAACATGCGTAGCATAAAAGTTTGAGAACAGGGGAGCTGTGAACTTCAATACTGGCAGATTTTCAGGTTCTGACATTCCTTCATGTTGACCTAAAAAAGGTTTTAGTTCAATTCCCGCCCCGCCCCCCCGGGAGCCCCAAAGAGTTGGTTTCTGTGCAGTGATCGAGTGAAGCACATTCCCACCTATTTTTAGGGCATTACTCATGCCATGGGCCCCTGTAAATGACTGTGGGGGAACTCATATCACAGACTTTCATCTGAGCGTGGAGGGTAAAGTCTCATATGTCATGCTCAAAACTGACACCTCTAGTAACATCAAATATGCTCAGTTTGTATGACGAACCTGGAAACTTTCGCTGGTCCCTCTGAAAAGCCAGCTGCATACCTGAGCAATAGAAAATTCCCACTGCCGCACATTACACTTTTAAGTAAATTTGTCAAATTGCGGAAACTAAAAAGTTGAAATTGAGCTCACACTCAACAAAATCACTAATGATACATCCATTTTTATCACCTGAAAGCAAAAGTCTTAACAAATGGAATGAATATGGGAAGTAACAAAGCGTGAAATGTGAACGCAGTTTTTATGGTCGCAGTGACCCTGGAGAGCACTCGAACACGGCCTCCACACAAGTGGATGACATGAAACGAGGGCTTAAAACACACAAATAGCTCTGGTTGATTATCTGTGGAAGAGGAGGGCGGTCAGATGTGAAACACAGATATTTCTAAGGTTGAAATTATAAGGGAAAGATGTAATCTTTCACTCCCAGGATCAGCTGTTTATAAAATGGCTCTGATCATATACTGTACAGGACAACTCTTTGGCATAAAAAGCTAAACAGCGAAGGCATTCATTCTTATCATTTTAACATCAGTGCTTTAAGGAAAACATTCTGTAGATTCACTATGTTTGCAATGGCCTTCAAAACCCCAACTGTTCTCCTTCAAAGCCAACTTCTACACATTATGGCTTAAAGTATGTGTATAAAAATAAATTTGCTATGTGATGCAGCCCTGAGGGTTTTGTTGTCCATCAGTATTCGTGTCGCATCCACATTCCCATCCAGATGTGGTTCTCCATCAGCAACGCTGCTCCGCTGGCTAGGAGTTTCCTCCCTTTGAGATTAGCTGAATTCCACAGCAAGTGTCCTCCGGCAAGTCCAGTTGTCACCTCAGAAGTCTGTTTCCTGGACCCCCCACCCACAAAAAATATCGTGTCTCCAAAAAATATGGAGAATATTCTATTCTTCCACATATGGAAGACTGAAGGGCCCGGTGCCAGTGGGGCAGCTGGGCTGCGAGACACCGTGCTATTGGATCCTTCCTGACCCAATCCCTAATCTCATCAGCTCCTCTGGGACCCCTCGCTACAAGTCTCAGTGGTTCTTTTCCATCCAGTCCCAGCTCTCCTCACTGCCATTCCTGTTCTTTTCAGCCTCGATGATCTCTCTGTAGCGCCGACGGAAGAATCCCATCTGTAAGAAAGAGGAAAAAAAACGTGAGTGCTTAGTGAGGTGCTTCAGAATTCAAGATGAGTTGGCTTTAAAAGTGCTCTGTCAGTTATGGACAGAGCACTGGACATCCACTGCTTTTTTTTCTAATATTCGGTCTTTGTGCTAAGCTGAGCTTTTCGGCTATTAGGTGTACCTTTATATTGAAAATTAAAATTTAAAACACTGGATTTTTATCAATTTCTATTGTAATATGTAGCTGCTATATTTTTCTTCTAATTTCATTTTATACGATTTGTAAATTTGACATTATTAAGCAATTCTGACTCTCAGGAGTATTTTTAACACATCGCTAATGAGAGTGTTTTTATTTCTGGTACGTAATTTTAATTTCTAACTATTAGATACATACTGAATATCTTTAGCTTACAAGTGTCTTCAAGCTGAGATTGCTCCTGCAGTTGAACAAACTGCAAACAATGGTTGCCTTGCCGAACAAAGCTACTTAAAACTTCTTGGCATGGTCTGCCTTGAAAAGTACTTGCCAGCACTGTAAAACATACACAATTAGAGGTCAATAGGCAAAACCACCAGCATGGATGGAAGGAAACCAAGCATTTCCCCTGCAGGAATGTGTTGTTTCTTCAAGAATCTAATATCAGACTCTAATTTACATTAACTGACCTATGACCTGCCTTTACCATGTGTAATATGAAGAAGATGTGATAGGAATGGGAAGAGCTCTAGGTTATTGGTGTGTGTCTAAACAAAGCCACGATGACTCGCTCGCTACGACTCCATTCATTTATCTGTGTTTCACTACTAAAGTTTATTGATACAGACCCGTGCTCTCCTCAGGCATTTCCTGACGAGAGCAATACAGGACATGTGCTGCTGTTGTAAGTGGGGTTTATTTTGGCAAGATCCGAGGACCTGGGGATGGTGTGTGTGGGGGGGGATATATCCCAGTACCAACATTCCAAGGTTTAGTTGTGGTATTCCCGGTGGAAAATGAAGGAGTGACAAAGACATTTTTGTGCTAACGGGGCCTCTGGACATCAGTGTCCAACTGCCACGTCCCTTTCTGATTCTTCTTTCATGTGAGTGGCATGGTGTGAATTACTGCCCGGCCTGGGATTTGTCTTTTTCATGGTTGTTTAAGGTCCAAAGTGAGCCCCGACCCCAACCTCCTCCCCTTTCCCCAGCTGCTTTGCACAGCTGGATGCTGTACTGTCGTCTAACCAGAGTCAGACAGAGGGCCGCTGGCCCGCTACATTCAAGTTTGTGACAACTCCCTCTCGCGTCAGCAAAAAATGGCCAGAAAAATGAGCAGTTGTGTGGGTTGAAGAATCAATCTGTGTTCATGTGTTTACCTTCCAGAGTAGCACAGCTAACAGCAGAAAGATTAGGATTCCCACCAGGAGACTGATGGCAATGATCCAGCCGACTACGTAACCCCTCGGCTCTTGACTGTGGAGCGCCTCGAACACCAGCTGAAACACAGCAACGCTTCTGTCAGCCTCAAGTGCTACACACACACACACAAGCAGTGACATGAAATCATGTCCTGGTGATAATACAAAGTGGTGGGAAAATAACATCCTCGTCCACTCTGCTTCCACCATTGCCAGGACTCTTTATTTGATTCAAGAGGAGCAACATCTAAAACTAAAACACAGCGTCAAACTGCACACTAATGGAGTTTATTTTAAATACAGGACACATTTGATCAATTAATCATACAGAGAAGAAACACAAAATGCAGGGAAATCATTTCACTGTCATGTTTCAAGTAAAGGAGAAAACTGTACTTTTCAGTCTGAGTTTTGAGCACAGCCTGGAGAGAGCAGGGCGCTCGCGGGTGGCCTTTTTCTGCCATTCACTGTCTTCAAAGGATGGAACCTTCTCACTTTAGTAGCTTCGTAGTAGTTGGTTTAAGGCAAAATAGGCCATCTATAAATCTAAAGACACCCTGACCACTATCTTATGCCCAGGACAAAGGTGATTACTAGTTTCCAGTGGGGTAAACTAACAAAATCTATAGTTTACTTAGAGTTTTTTCAAATGTTTGCAGCTTCAGCCTTTACTCCACTATATTGACACTGGACATCTTGTTCCAAGTTACAAAATAAAATATGAAAATTATAGTTGTCACACTCCAATCACTAACATGTGGTTTTCTGAAATGTATTTATTATGAGATCAAACAACTGTTGCCCTCTCTCTCATCAAGAAGAGTCAAGGAACACATCCAGCCGTGTCTTCAGAACGGGACATCATGGCCGCCTCCTGCTTTACCGTTGCTGACGAGACAACAGAAGAGTCTGGAGAACCACAAGTATCACAGGAGTAATATCGAAGGCTTACCTTAATTAATGGCTAATTCTACATTCAACATTCTAAAAAAGCCAATTAAATGTGTGTTTACAATTTAAGTTATTAATCTACGAATGTGATTACAAACTAATTAACATTTTTTTGGTTTTAATGGGCCATAAAAATAGGAATTATAAAAAGAACTGAAATATTGTTCCATCAACATGTATTTAATATTATGAAGGGATTTACATATCACTTTCCAAAAAAGAATGAGGATTCGGTATTTACAGAGTAAAATTAAGTGTAATTTTGACTGCATTTCCATTTGCAGGCTGCTTTTAGCTATTAACTATTCTATTTACCAAATGCTTTGACTTCCCCTTAAGCCTCTCCATGTAACTTTTAGGTGATACTTGGGGGCCGTGTGGTGAAAATAGTAAAATAATTAAAGTTAGCCATGTAAGAATGACTCTGATTGGCTGCCACCTGGCAGCTTGTTTGAAGACGTGGCCTGTGTTTGTCTAGTTGCATGTATCTCCTGGCCATGCAGCAAGACTATTTCACTCATATAAAGCCATGTGAATCTGCACAGCAACATTATTTAACATTGTTAACTGAGATTCAGCAGGGCCCAACCTATGAATCAGTGTAAGATAACACGAGTACAATACTAACTGACAAAGAAGCTTTGTAACCATACTCGGATAATTAGGGCACACGTACATAGGCGGTACCCACTGTTACAAGGGTTGAGAGGCTAAAAGAGGTTAAAGAGACTGCTTTCAGTTATTTTAAATGTTTATGTGTGCGCTGTCTTACTGTCACTACAGTAAATATCGCCAGACATACACAATAAAAAAGTTATAAACGTAGCAGGAGAGGGGAAACAGAATTAAACATGAAGCTTTGCTCCACACAGTTTTACTGAAGCTGGACTTCGTGAGTAATCTTTTGGATGTGCAGCAAGAACACAGAGCAGTAAATAACATGAGTTTGAGAAAAGTGCTGCTTGTGTACCGAAACATTGATGAATTTTATTAGGTCAGTTAGTCAAAATAATACATAACCCACTAACATTTTTACTGAAGCCTCATGGCTTGAAACTGATGTCTTAAACTCCAGAATAAGGCTAAATCTGTAATCTTCTGTCCAGGAGGCTGCAACCCACAGTAAATAATAGTTGTTTTGGCTGTTTCCCATGTCATGAGTGAACACTGACCTTCTGGGGAGTCAGTCAATGACAGGAAACACAGTTCATTTAACCTCGTGTACAATGTAAGACATAACTACAATGAAGGGTGTCAGTATTTGACAAATGGTGTGTTTATTGTAATTAAGTAAACACTGCAATATGCTTTGGATTTTCTCTTATTTTCCAACAACTGCTGTTAATTTGTATTAAGTGATAACCTGCGTTTCTACTTTAAAACACTTCTTCTGATCCCATGTAACACTTCTGTACATACACCACAAATTAACTCTGCACTTTAATTGATCCGACATGAATTAACAACGCTTTGCGTTTGACTGGGTTTATTTACTAATGACCTTAAACAAGGCAAATAACTATATAAAGTGTGTACCTACCAAATTTAAGATAATTCTGTATAATCTGTGGCTCCTAATGCAAGACAATCTCAGAATTTACGCAGTGCCGCATGGGCTTTGAACACAAATGTGGTATGAGACGCCGGCTGTGAGCCAAGACAACCATGTAGTGGACAAGTGAAGATTAATCTCCCTGTTGAATGGTTTCCCACATTAATGCCTCCCCTTCATTCTGGTCTCCGGAATCTAACTGTTGTTTGTCACACATGCCCAGGCGCTCCCCGAGTTCAGGGAAGATGAAAAGCCCTCCCGGTCATTGCTCTCTGACTTTGACTTTCCAAATTTAACTTTTAAAAAAATTCCGGGAATGTGCGATTGAGCGTCAAGTTCATTCAAATCGGCTCTGTGATGCAAGGTTTGGAAGTTGCAGGGGAACCATGCATGTTGGCGTGTCACAAACACGGACTCAGGTTTGATATAAGCGATGCAACCAGGGACTACAAATCATACTCTGCAGTGTGTACTTGGCCAGCAGGCATCCTGGGGGAGAAGGTAACTATGTTTACTGAAACCTAGAAGGGCAATAGTCACTGGAATAATCCCACTCACTAAGTGCTGAAAGAGTGCCATGGTTTGGACATTTTCATGGCAGCTCTGAATTTTCCGAGTGCGTCTGAAGCTCGGGGTCGGCAGGGCTGAAGCCAGGTCAGCACCCTAATCACTTGAGAGCTCCCTCTGAGAGAGTCCTGGGTGCTCAATACAATCATCACATCGGGTCTGGTCGGGCCATTCAATCACTCAGTAGAGCAACAGCGGGGGAAGGGTCTGTCCTTGAGCACAGCTGAGGACCCCGAAAAGCAGCCGACAGAAGTACCACAATACAGTATACCCACAATCCCTAGCTGCTCCCTGGGCTCACATCAGCCGCTCAAGGATTGTCTAACCACAGCACAATGGACAGTGATTCTGAAGATAAAAATATATTCACCTTTGGATAAACCTGTAGAGTCATATAACAAGTACCTGCCCTGCAAATTGAGTGCCTAAATTTAAGGATCAATCTGCTTCTGCCCTACGGTTAAAGGGCCAGCGCACCCAAATATAAAAAACAAAATGTTAATTTCGAGATCTTTTGCAGTAGATAGTCTAGTATGGTCAGTACGGTCAGGCACACTCATGTACAGTCAGTTAATTAAACAACTGGGCCAGGAAAAGAAGAGAGTGTTGAGAGTGCTTAGACTCTGCTCCACTTATGGTGTGCAGCATCACTCTAAACTCTTAACGCAATCATAATGGCCTTATTTGAGCTTAAATAAAGTCACATAAGGTATTCTTCTTGTTTTGGACATATTGGAAAGGATGCCTTTATGTGCTCTGAATAGTTTGGACTTGTGGATAGAAACTGTTTATCATATTTCATTGTTGTTGTCCTCATATTTTATTATTTTTTTTTATCTTATTCATTTTTACCATGTTGAAATGGAACCATATGTTTGAAATAAAGTTGAATTAAACTGAACCAACTAAAAACCGTTAAAAAATTTGAATTGGATGATAATATTACACCCTTGATTAGGGCAAATCTCGCACGCCTTGTCCTGCCAAAACAGAAATTTGTAATTGGAAAACCAGTGACAATGCCAGAACACTTACAGTATAACAGTAAACTATCACATAAAAAAGACAGATGTGAAGAAAGAAAGTAATATTTTTAAGTAATAATTAGTAACTGTAATTATCTTATCCTACTCCCCATACAAAGGAAGCCAAATGTATTGCAATGAATCCAGAAAGACCGGGGTGTGAGTAGTTGATAATGTACTCACAGAAATGTCCTCTGGCAGGCCTTTCTGCACCTCCATTACTTTGTCATTCACCTGTACGCTGCCTCTTGCCACAAACTGGATCACGGAGGAACTATCCTTTGGGTTTAGAGAGGGCAGATTCATGTTATTATTACGGTCACAACAGCCTGCAATTAAACACGTCAAAATAAGATGACCTGTTTCGTACCCTCTTAAGCATTTCAGTGTTGAGCAGAAGTTTTAAATCTATGCTCAAAGCTTCTTCTTTTAATTGGGGGCCGAGGCTGCAGGAGATTTCCATACATGCTCTTCCAGGCCGGTCACAGTCCTTTTCCAAAAAGAGGAGAAAGTGTGTGGGTGAAAGAAGCGGGATAAACAGATGTTGTTACCGACTGAAAAAACAAGGATCCTCACAGGGGGGCGACTGTCAGCGACCTCTGAGAGGTCAAAGTGCAACTTGGGGGCTGCATATTTACCAAGACTCTGCGTCCCGATTTGGTGAAGAAGGCAAACATAGAGTGGAAGATGCTGTCCCTGCCCTGGGGGATGGTGCATGGTGTCGGGTTCTTGTGAGGGGTGCAGTTACCTCGGCCGTCGGCCACCTGAAACAGGGCAATGGTGGAGAGAGAGACTTTAGGTGACATCATATCTGCTGTACATAAATGACGTAAGTGTCAGAGCAGGACATTGGTCATGTCAAATAAAAACTAGACCAATCCCTCTATTGTCTCTCAGAGTCACAGGAAACTTTCCCCAACAAGACGCTGGTACCCCTCCCAGACAGATTTCCCATATGGAGTGATTAAGAGGTGTATGGTTTATTGCCAGCCCCCCAGAGAACACTTCTCCTTTCCCCTCTCCCCGATCCCACCTAAAGCTCTTAAGGTGGAAATCTCCTCCTGCTTCCTTATTGTCTGCTCTGTTGCCACCCAGCCTGCCCAGATTTTATTGCCGTGATTTCTCATGTGCTGTGTTCCTGCGCTGGCTTTAACCGAGTCAGACGGTTCACAAGAACAGAACTTCCACAGTGAATAATGAAGGCTGAGTGGTTTTGCGCAGAAAACGTGGACCACATGGAGCCACAGTCACATCCTGGCTGTCACGTCCGAACAAATGGAGGTCTGTATGTAAGAATATCTGGCTATAAAGCATAGGTGTAAAGTGTGCCATAGGCTAGTAACAGTGCATGTGATGTGTGGTTCCAGACTGCGGATGGTACGGGGCAGTAGTCAGCTCTGCAGGTGTCTCGTTCCCATTTCGTGCAAGCTGTCTGATCCCTTAAAGTGATTCCAGATGGGCTCAAGGAGGGTGGGATACAGTCAACTACAACCACCCGTTCACAGTAAATACAATTAACAGCTCGAGCACCTCCAAATCTACCTGTATGGAGGGAGCAACGTAAGGGTTAAGAAAACATTTAAACCCGACGGGAGTATTGTGTTACTTTATCTAAATGCAAAATGTTGTGAGACAAAATGGTTGACTAGCTTCAGTAGCAATATAAACACTTTCACTAAGATTTTCACTGGCCCGGCGGTGCCTCGCACTGAGCAAATTGCCCATGCCTACATGTGAAATTGTTCTCTGAGGGGTTCATACAGGCAGTTTTGCCGTAAAGAGAAGTAAGTCCGACAGGTGTAGGATGGATTAATGAGCTATAAATGTGGTCACCCGCAGGTGAATATACTGTTAAATAATGATTCGGGATGCATTAGTAATGTAGATAGACTGCTGTTGGCACCTGTGTTTCAAGGACGTGGAACATGTCAGCCCCGTTGCCAGCCAGTCGGTTGGGTATCCTGATATCCACAGTGGACCCGGGAAGCCTGCTGGGCCCCTTGTTTATGGCCTGGAACCACATCAGACAGGAAGAGGGAAAGATGGGGACAAAAGCAGGAGAGAAGTGAATACACAGAGAAGCTTGTAAAAAGAAAAAAAAAAAAAAAGTACCGAGTATCATGCGTGCGTTTCGCTGGCCGTACCTGGAAAGTGAGATTTAATGGCTGAAAGTTACACTCGCTGTCTTCCAGCTGGACGAAGCGCGAGGAATCAATGGAGTTTCCGTACATGAAGGAGCTCGGTGTCACCACACTGGTGCCGCAGCATTGAAGGAGGGGACAGACAATAGAACAGTCTTTAAAAAAATAATAGCTGACTTCAATCGCGTCATTAGCTGGACAGCAGCATTTTCTTTAGTGGCTGAGACATGAGTCAGATGTGTCAAGCTTTGCTCTGAAGCCTCCCTTCAGATGTAAGCAGACTTATCAGATGTCAGACTTCTGGCACATCTGGGCCGTTTTAAATCTCTTTTCCCCTTCTCTGTGAGGCATGCAGAGCTTTGATAAAGAGTCCACAGATAAGACTTTTCAAGTTGACAGAGCACTCCCTCCCTTCCCAGGAGCCAACAGATGAGTGACCAGTTCAAGTCTCTATTTTACGGCAAATCAACTCAAGACAGCTTTGAATTTATGTGATAAGACAGTTCTGTGTGATCCTGTCCTTCTTGTTCTTACCCAGTAATGGTCGTGTCCGTCTCATGAACCAGAGGGATAGAAAGATCCAAAGTGTTGTCAGAGAGTTTGTGTTCTGGATTGGCACTGCAAACAAAGTCACTTTTTAAGACAACTCACGATTCAGTTCCAGAAACATGCATGAAGAGTGTATTTAACTCTCTGAGGAACAAAATTTATGGGGCTAAATTAACATTCCATTTAGAGGAATCCTGTTTTTATGGAGGCACTAAAATATGAGATTCTTACCTTTTCGCTTGAACTAAGAACTGCAACGTGTCATTTTCGCCTGAGAGCTGACTAGTATCGAAAATCACTGCGAAATGGTACTAGATGGAAAAGGGGGGGAGAAATGTGTGTCACTGACTGTTTTCATGCGAGATATCTTTGCACTGTGCTACACTGATAATGAAAACGTTTTCCAAAAATGCTGCAAGCCGTTTTGAGGATGCCCAGTTGGTTTGAGCTACCTTAGTCTGTGCTCTCATGAAAGGAAACCCCACGCTGCATTTGAGGAAGTCCAAATCTACGAATCCACAGGAAATACCCTTCTCTTCCTGCAAAAGGACAGATAGAGAGAGTGAGAGGAGACAGACAGAGTGGAGACATGAGGAGGAAGATGCAGTAGACAAGATGACTGCCCAAAAAAAGACATCACTAGTAGCTGCGGATGGTGAAATAAATACAAATATCGTGCCAGTGGCTTGTTAGAAACAGAGCTCCATGTGAAGAACTACAGTCTTGTAGTTCTAAAGGTTACATGAAGAATGCACAAAGTAGTGATGGCACAAACTCGTCTTGGCGGATGGGTAATTGGACAACCTCCAGACTGTGTTTGGAAGCTTATGTAAACAATACGGAGCTTCAACGGCTGCGCTGTGTAAACACCCGGGACCTGACCCAAAGAGTAAAAAAGTAAGAATTCTTTAAGCGAGAGTTCACCATGAGGCTGTCGACTGAGCTCAAGTGCTTGGAGTGTGAAAGAGGGTGGAGATACTTCATGACTTCAACACAAAAAATCCCATAAAAATCATGTAAACAGTGCAGTTTGGGCCTGTGTTTAGGAAACCTTTCCAAAAGCGATGGAGAAGAGAGGTGAGAAGCTTGGCTCTGCTGACATATTTAAAGGTAACTATACACTCCCAGTTTCATCCACATTTCAACTCCCCTTATTCAGCAGATTCCCACTTTAAGTCCAGGGTGTGGCCATGCCCTCCATCTTCATTAAGTCAGCTTAAATAAGCAGCGCTGCCCTTTGTGAGTAGGGAGGAGGCACAACTGCCAATGATGGAATTTCCTCTATTTCCTGTATTCTTCCATGCTGCTGTGCAAACACCGGCTGTCCCGTGGGGCAGGACCGGGGAAGTCTGCTTATTTACCCATCATCCAGCTGGCAGGCCTTGAGAGAGAGTGGAGCACTCTGACATAAAGCAAGCTGGTCTTCCACAGGGACAAGAGCAACTTAACTCTGTTTGTTCAGTGCTTCTTCGCTTTTTTTTTTCCTCGTCTTTATCCATCAGGGACAGATGCATGGTGGGATTTTCACAAGTGGCAGGCCCATTAAATATCACCCGGACTGTTTACTCTACTCCATGTGAAGCTTCTGCTGGAGTTTTGACAACACGCAAGAGGCCCATTTTCTGTATGTTCTGCATGTCTCCTGGGTATTTGGATTTACTTCTGTCTGCCATCTTCAGGCCAGTGTTACTGCCTCCTTTGTATCCTCAGCACATGTATAAAGATAAAGATCGACCTCTGGTTTTCATCACATGAGTAAAACTGCACATTGCAGCTACGAAAATCAGTGTTTTGTATGTTCTTAGGTTTGAAGGTCCAGTAGAATTCACAACCGCCCACACTTCTCTGTTGCATTCACAACTACTCCAGTGAACATTCAGTTCCAGCTGTTGACTCACCAGATCGTAAAATTGTGATAAGGCACCGAACGATAATACTCTGATCAAATGAGAGCATCCATAAAGTCATTTCAGTAAAAGTCCAGAATTATCAGCAAAATATACTTTAAACACACTATAAAAAATGATGTTATTGTTAAGTTTAACTTTAAAGTTAAACTTAAAAGACAATTGAGGTAATGTTTTCATAATCCAAATACATTTCTTTTACATCATACACTGAAATGATATTAACGATTGAAGGGGAGATAAACACAATACACATCTGCATAGTCTTTTGATAGTTTTAAAGACAGTTACAGTAAAATTATGTAATTATTTAACTCTATTCATTAAGTTCCACATTGCTGAGGATTATTTTCCAAAAATTACCCTCTGGTAACATTTTGTACCAATAGTCATCCCTACAATATTTTTGTGATATAATTATCATTATTATATGGTCAAAATTATTGTGATATTGGAGTTTGTTGCCTAGTTCAAGCATTTCTGAAGAGCTTTTGAGGAGAATTATTGTGATAATATTCTGTGTATGTAATGTAGCCTAAATAAAATTGTGAATTTATTTCAGGCCCATACCACCTTACTTTAAGTGAAGTTTTTGATTAACATGTAGTTGAGGTTTTATACAATATGATACAATATAAACTGATTATTTCATTTGCATACAGTGGACACATCATGGAGCTGTGTGACTTCACCTGATAAATCATATTGCGCAGGCATGTATGCTACGCATGAAATGTCCGTCTGCAAAGTAACTCGTAACTGCGATAAGACAGAGAATTCTTCTTAAGACACACTGACACATCTGAAGACACATCTGCAACAGCTCTGGCCTTTTTTTGTTTAAATAAAAAAGAAAACACGAGCCAGTCCCAGCGGCAGTCCCACAAGAGTGAAAGCAGTGCTCCTGAAACCATTTCACCTCCACATCTTTCTGACAGCTTGTGTTGCAAGAACAACAGACAGATCACACACCCCACTCACACTAAATATGAGAGGGGAGTATAAGTTCATGCTCTGCTCGCTGGAAAAAAAGCCTCGGAGGAGGATCGGTAGCTGACCCCGTCCTTACCCACACAAAGACCAAGTCAACTCATCGCCTTGGGCTTGCTCCAGTGATCAGGAGTGATTGGAAGTGTCTCAGAGAGCACACCACAGTAGATCTGCTTGGTAGCCATACTGTTCACTTCCTGTTTCCTCTGCGCAGCAGGCCACCCCGACTTAGCCGGTTCCTGAGCAAAACGAGGCTCTGCAGCTGCCGGTAACCTGATACTTAATTAGTCTATTAGATTATATTTGAAACTAAACCTGACACAGTGTTTTTCTAATATTCGCCTGCAGCATGTATTCTATTTAAATTCAATTTCGTCTTTGTTTGAGGCTTTTAAGTCGTGTCACAGGGTTGTGCGCTTTATGCAGATGATTCGCAGGGGTGCTGCGAACCCCAGTTGGATGACAAACACGTCCCCTCTAACAGCCAAAAGAGAAGCTGCTGTGAACTGTGGGGACTTGAAACAGAGTGCCGGCCCTGACGTGGCATCTCTCCCTGACTTTGACTGCAACAAGCGAGTAAACAGACGCGAGCAGAGGCAGATTCGGCCGCTGTGAAATCCATTGCATACAGCGTGGACTCATGGTGAAATCCCTCAGGTTTAATGTGGGCAGATATCACGTTAACAGTGACAGAGAGCTAAAAATTTTCTGCGGAAGGTCAAACAGTGCGAGGCCTCATCTTTTATCCCCATGAAGGTTATAGAGCTCATTTTACATTTTAACTGATTAAATATGAGCCGATTGAATCTATATGAGAGAGTTATGTGATTCTGAATGGCACATAAATCAAAGTCATGTACTTCTGATTTGCTCTCGTGCACACAGCTCATATGTTGCTGGGTGAATGAGTGACAGAAGCTTTTGAGAGGTCGTCCAGAGGAGCTGACCTCTGAGATGGGACAGCTGCCACTGCTGCTGCTGCTGCTGTTGCTCTACATGCTTTCATCTGTTGCCTACACAGCCCAAGAAAGGCTCTGACTTGATCCACCCTCACGCAAGTCTGTCTTTCAGTATGATTCACCGTTTAGACTGCGCTCGAATTGAACTCAGTATTAGTTTAAACAAACTGTCCTTTTACAAAATGTATGTCTCGCTGGAGGTGGATTTACACACGTGTGTAAAACTTGCCTCTCTTTCAATGAGTCAGTTGTGCTTCATCCACATCTTTTCAACTAAACACCCAAACAGGTTCACTCTAGTAAATAAACAGCAGGTACTTCAGGAACGGACCTTCTGCCAGAAGTTGATGTAGAAAACTTCTCTGGAGAAGTTGAAGTGGATGTTGGTGTCATAGGCATCATCCCCTGTGTTGGAGATCGTCAGGTTCAAAGAGACGTTCTTCACTCCACCGAGGGCCAAATGGGGTTTGCTATGCAGACTGATGGGAACAAGAAGCAAAATAAACAAAAATACACAAACTGTACGATGTCACAGGTTGAGGACCGGCATTAAAATGTGCTTGTTTTAGCATGATAAAACAAAAAAAAAGTCAAATTCGACTATAGCTCTACACTTATTGATTAAAATGATACACAGAAAGAAGAAAGGGAACTCCCTGAGTATGGAAAAACATATGGATTTCCTCCAAGTATACGTCATGCTCCCCACACCCTCGTGGCCTATGATGTCAGCTTGCTTCCTCCGTACAGAAGAAAAGGCAAAGGACATAAAATGAATCTAAAATGTGAAGTCGAGAGTTTTTACCCAGACATCAAGAGTTTCCCATGAAGCCTGAGGTCTGCGGCGCAGTCGTCCGACAGGCAGTTCTTCTCAAACCAGGTCTGAAGAAGAAACAGTGAAGAAGACAGTTAATATGACCTCATACGGTTGGACACAGTGACTGGATATTCAGACTAGGGGGCAGTGTTGGGTCGGTGGGGGACAGATCCAGTGGATTTTAATCCAGGAAGGCCTTGATGTGATCTCTCTTTTAATCTTTGTTTTAAGTCATGAAAGTAAACTTAAGTGAAGCGATGACGTTCCATGTAATTTTGATCAGCCTCAGATGAATGTAGGTGCTGAGAGATGCAAATCCCTCCACTTTTCCTGGAGTGCAGGCAGTGGGGAAACACATGTGGGGCAGGTTAGAGGTGGTCGCAAAGAAAACAAATGAATCAGTCTTTTTGGACTCCGCTCAAGAAAAGCTAACACAGACAGTAATAAGCTGGTAACCAACACCGGCTCAATACGAGCTTCCCTTCATTCTGTGGTCTGACGGAAGAGGAGACTTTGTTCTTTCTAATCATTTGAAGAGATGAACTACATCAGAATCTATATCATCTGAAAAAGCTTTTCAGATCGGGTGATTTCTTTTCCTTGGCTTCTAATGCACGTCTGAACCGACGCTGTTCAGCGTCTGTGGAGCCATTTTGCCTATTAGTTCCCATATATGTTGATTTAATGCACTTTCTAAATTGAATAATGCTGAGAATCGTTTGGATTGTCCCGAAGTTTTAGTTGTTACTGTTCTTAACTGGACCAACATTATCATGTGGTGTGCCCTTTAACTAGGGAAAGGTTCATCTATGTTCAGGGTAGTGGAAGTGCAAACACATTTCAACCCCACAATTACAATATCAAGTTCTTTTTCAAGTTGAAGAGTAAATTATTATTATTTGTTATTTGGGTCTCTTTAATGAATTTGGATTTGAACCATGATCATAAAAAGTGAGAGTGTGGGTGTTGATACACTGACAGCTCCTAATAGCATCAATGTGCTCGATGATGCAGTAGTCTGTTTGAATGATTTATAATTATAAATTTAAACAAGACTTTTGAGCTTAAGACTCTTGATTCATAACACTAAATTGAAAAGAAACACTAAATGATGATGATCACTTTTCTTTGCTCACAACAATAAATTTGGAAATGGAATGTTGGCAATGGAAATTGGAGACGGAATGTAATTTTATCAGTAAAAGTGGCTTTAATCATACATTATATATCATTGTCCTACAGTACCAGAGCAAAACAAATATAATTTAGTCAATAAAACATTTCTAAATTATACACTGGACATTTTTAAAAGATGTTTATATTCCCGTATGTCATAATATTTGAGTTATCACTTCAATCCATCTGATGATAACCATGGCCCAAATAATTACTTATTTTTATTCAAAATAGGTCATGTCAGGGTAGATGTTACATGATCACCTTCTCTGATTGTTTTCTTTCCCAGCACAAAAGATACTGAGAAGCCTTTTAAACTTTTTTGACTTTTTTGATTAAATACATTCAAACACACATCATGACATCAAAAGTGGTTTACCTCATTCCTCACTGCAATATTGTTTCCTTTCCTCCAGCGCAGCACCGGCGTGAGAGCGGGCAGGTCCCGCTCCTGATGTCCCGTCAGCATATGCTTCCCCAGGCTGTACGCCACCTCGAAGGCAATGCCCGTGAACACGTCCTTTACGTCTTTCTGCAGCGAGGGAAGACAAACAGCGAGGCTATTGCGGACGGCTTCTCCCACCATAGATTCAAAACATTTCAACCTCAAATAAATAACATCATGTAACAGCGTGAGTGACAGTAACTGGGACATCTTTCTCCAAATGACGCCTGGTGTAAAGACTGGTAACTCAGCAGATTAGCAGAGAGATCACACAGTCTGGATACAATTATGCTATCACTGTAATCGCTGTTCCAAAGATCCACAAGGCTGGATGTAAGGGAACCCGTTCTGAACTATTTTAAACAACTTTCTTATAAATTACAATGACTTTTTTTGGTCATTTTGCCTAAAGTAATAAAAGCAAAGATCTCCACTATGTTCTCAAAGCAAACCCACAGATCTTTTTTTTTTTTTTTTTTAAACCTGCTGGCACTGCCTCTGAGAGATATCTTTGCCTTTCTGGCGGCTCCATCTATGACCACAGAAGCGGGGTTTGATTTGGCATCAGTTTTGGAAACAATGCAGACAGAATGAAAACAGGGAGAGCTAAATGTGATCAAACCCCATATCTTCATGAGCGCTGACAGACGTAGTACATGGAAAAACAGATGACACTGATATGTCTTTTTTCATTCCTTCTGTCTATTAAAGTAACACTCTTTGAAGGCAGCTCAGTTCTGGTTTTGGCACAAACACACACACATACAGTGCAGCTGTATAGGCAACCTCTGTCCCTTTGCCGAACTGCTGTGTAGCATCACGGAGCCAAACCCACAATGTCAATAAATAGGGCTTCCTTGTGTCTTCCGGTGGTCATGTACGGTCAGCTCGTCTTCTGCACTTTCCCTCTTTTGTCTGTTATCGCACACTTTTTCCAGTGTCCACCCACACAGCCATCCCCTTCCCTCAGGCAGGCGCGGAGCCAGTCTGAGCTTTGAACACACGAGGCACCAGTGGTGGAGATCCCACCCAGCTCATCAACTGCGGGAGAGTTATAGCAGGAAGTGAGCGAACGTCAGTGCAGAACATGAGGGGACAAAAACCACTGGTAAATGGCGCTGCACACAGATAAACACGCGGCCTTCTGATAACATCTGGTTTCAGTCCTTTTATGCTGTTGTTTGGCGGAAAATAGAGCTGCAAATCTTAATTAATTTTCAGCGAGCAAGCCTGAGATGAGGCGCAGTGAAACATAGGCCTGGCCTTGAGCTTTATGTTGACATCAGAATAAGAACACAACAAGCCATTACCTTAATTGTAAGAAAATAGTTTTCTGTCAATCAAACAATTCATTACTCCAAGGATCATTTCACCTTTAATGAAACCTGACAACATTTATGGCCACAGCAGGACTGGTCAGTAATGAGGCCCAGTAACAAGAGTTTGACCTCACATCCATCACTTGACTGCAACTGATTCGCGCCTCATTAGACTTATAGAGACGGTGTTGTTCTAGACGCACGTCGTCTCAGCTGGGAGGTAACATGACACAAAGCCGCAGTCAACGCTGGACAAGCAGTGGTGAGACACAGTCAAAGCCCTCATCCACAGTAGCTAAAGCAGAACGCTTGACGTGGACCTTGTCCGCTGGCCTCGGGGTGAACTGGCCTCCTGGGAGGCGTCCGCTCGGGTCTCCAGTCTCAAAAGCCCACCCCTCACATTTTCACAAGCCACAGGATTGATTAAGAGAGACATTTATGCCAATGTGAGAAGGCATACACGTTCACTGAGATCTCTAAGGAGGGATTTCCACATCTTTTTTTAAACAGAGCGTCTATTATTGTGCACATACAGGATCACTTTCTTCTCGCCAACTAACTGGAAAACACACATTAAGCACATATTAGACGTGCCACAGGCTGTTCAGCACCAATTGGCCAAAGCTTTTATTATCCCTCGATCAATGCTGTCACCCAGTCACCTACTCCCTCCTGATCCTGCTTTTATTTCCTGTATTTATGGAAGAGATCATGAGCTCCAGCAGAGAAGGACAAAAGCTAGTGTTAACTGCCTGCTGTCTACAAAGTTATGGAAAGCAACCCAACAACTGTTCCTCACATGAAAGCTGGTGACAGGTCATTCTCTTCTCTGTTAATCCTTGCTCAGTGTAGATGCCAGAGAGTTGGTCCCTGATGCCAGATCTGATATTAAATCTGACATTTATCTTGTTTAAAGGGGTAGTTTGCAAGATTCTACTATAATGACTCTGTTGGTTTATAAGGACATTTCTAAATTTGGCTGTTTATCGAAATGTATTTTTTGTGCCAGCATTTGACAAAAACTGTAACATCTAGTAAAGATAAATGAAAATGCAATCAACGCTGTCTTACATAACGGTTTGATGTGGATGCATTCTTGCTACAGAAGCTCTGCTAGAACAAGCTGTAATATAATTTACCGGCACGCAAAATAATATAATAATGTTGTTTTTTGTCTCTACACTTTTGAGGACACTGCATTGCTTATTCCATGTGTCTAAAAGTACAAGACGTAGAACAGTGTGAGTGAGCAGTCAGCAGTGGCGCTTTTTCGACATGCGCAGCAGACGAAGAGGAGGAGAGTGACAGACACAGTAAGTGTGGCACATTCTATCCTGCTCGTACATCCATGTGACTGGTCAAAAGCAAGATATTTCACACTGTTTTTAGAGCATCATATTGCTAATTAGATACATATGCATAGGCTTGATAATAAACACCTAAAAAGAAAGAAGCCATCATGGGAGTCGGAGTCTGAAACTTTCAAATCTCACACCTAGTGACTCACACAAGGTGGATTTCTTTTACAGTATCCTTAGAGAGAGAAATACTGCCAGTAAAAAAGGTACATTTCCTTCAGGGTCACTTAATAATGGCCTGAACCCTCTCATCATCCGACGAACAAAATTACTTATTATTGGCTCCAGTCACAGTGTAGAGATGCCAGGAGAATGGTTTCCCAGCAGTTGTCATCACACACTGTCAAAGGTTGCAATTGCAGCAATGGGAATGAAAAATTGTCACGTTCTTGTGGCACACTTGATTTAAACTCTCCCAGCTTGTTTGCATATTCGTGTGGTTTACTTACATGATGACAGCTTGCCACTCTGCATGTTTTGAAAGAAACTAGGAGTCAAACAGTCATGTATGACACCCTCTCTCCAAGCTTCTGCCAATCATCTACCTCAATGTTTAGGTGCACACGCACCCATTTATCCAGTATGGCAGAACATAACTGCTTTACTACGATCCATTCCTTCACCTTCATTTTTCATAAACTCTTTCTGCCTCCCTGCTGCCTTTCCACCCTCACCGCCCAACTGCGTATTAAGAACAAAAACACTGCTCCTGCTTGAATTAATCCAACCTACATGAACATGTCTGTACGGATTTCGCGACGAGCTCTGGTTGAGCTGTTCTGAAGCAAGTGTCGCACGCTGCGATTCTCACATTTTAATCTGATCAGCGTGATGGCAACACACCAAGCCGCTCCTTTGTGCTCACACAGCGGCGTCGCCACCAAGGGTGCGGGGGGAGGATGATGTCAGGCTGCAGCAAGCTCTGATCCTCAGTTTAAACGTCTCATGCTTGACTGAAACACACAAGAGCTCCTCTCCCAGCCAAACCATTCCTTCAAAAGAATATGGTTTGAGCCTGATCATGGGAAGTCTTTATTAATTCCTGAGGGAAACACACACGGAGCATTCCTTTTTAGGACAATGGATGTTTGGATGACCTGCAGGTTAAGGACATTTCATTCATGGGCTAAACGCCAAGGAGTCTCAGACTGAATGGAAAAAGCTTTTTATTGACGTGATGAATAGATTCAGCCTGTCAGAGGTGAGGGTTCTGTGTGTATACCGAGATGCGAGGAGACAACTTCAAGCTGAAAGCATTTACAGTAAAGTCTGCAGCCTACGGCACGGAGGCACTTAGTCCGCCATTCTCTTTGTCCTTCAAAAAATCTCGGAACTGAGACAAACACTGGATTCTAGTGTGTAACTCCGTGAGACTGACTGCGCGTCAAACTACAGAAGCTGCTCGGCTCGAATAAGTTAGCAGATGTCGAGATGCCCAGACTGAAAGATTGTGTAGGAGCAGAGAACAGAGGACCAGTCTTGTCCAATTATTTTAGCTTGAAAACGTTTTTAGAGCCTCATTCCGTTTGTGAGACTCTTCTTAAAACAGAAAAGAACACTCAAACTTTGACACATCCAATGATGTAAAATGATGCTCGATTTATCTGCTATGGAGTTCAACTCCCTTTGACGTCCTACAAGCAGCAGCTTCTCACTTCAGACTGTTGCTGCTGCCGCTATTGATGGGATATTTGCTTTAAAGATGAAAAACTTCCTTCAAGGACTCCTTAGTGAGAGTGTTTGCAGCTGCCTTTGAACCCAGTGATTTTCTTACTGTCAGTTCTGTATGTGCTTTTCTTCTTGTTGCTTCTGCGGCCTGAGCGCTCACTTCCTGCAGCCTCGATTGTGCCCCTATTTGCGTATCATCTGAAATTAGTTGATTCTGCCTCTGGTGCTGTTTTATTAATAAATGATGTTTTGCTAATCTCAGGTAATCTCAAATCACTATAATGGCCAATATGCATAGATCTTTGGCAATTATCCCTCAAATGAGGTTCTCAAGCATTGGTAAAAAACACATGTAATGGAGGAGGAATGATAACAATGAGCTTTAATTGTCCTAAATGCCCCGCAGTGCACTGAAACAGTGACATACACAGGAAATGTAATAATTATAAATCAACTCATGAATCTTTTTCTGCTTATTTATATTGGGTCAATGTCATTGTATTTTAACATATACAGTATGGTGATACCAACATATCTGTGAAAGGCCAATTTCGGCCAATAATACCAGCTGACCTATGTATCCGTCGGGCTATACAAAATAATCCTCTTAAGGTCAATTTAAAGCTCTGTAACACAGTGGGGACCTGCAGATTCAAGGCATAATTTGCTTGAGGTTCACATTGTTTTCAGATTATTTAGAATGTTATAAAAAAAACATTAATTTAGGTTGCTTTAAGTAGGATATCTTATTTGAAACAATGACACAAGTCAGTCAAACGTAGGTGAAAGTATGTTATTAAAGTCAATGAAATATGCGCTTTTATTTGAATGTCTTCATTCTGTCCAAAATCATTCTGAAGGATCTGGCAATGCCAAAGTACCAGCATAAAATAAATGCCAAGAGCCTTTGAAAACTGTTCGATAAATTCGATAGGAGTCCTCGTTTAACTCCAACCAGCGGAAAATACTTGAGCCCATCTGATGATCATAGCATGGCAGTAACTCTCAGATGTCCTTCCAACATTAGGCACCAGCCTAATAAATCACACATTGCACCTCCACAACCTGTTGTGCATCAAAAAAACACTGAGTCCAGAATTCAAATCATCAAAGCAGTTCAGACCAGACCACAACAGATCTTGCAGTTCATCACACACTTTGTAGAGCAAAAAACAATCATGTTATTCCTAAGGGCTGCTCTGGGGATGCTTCTAAATATTAGGATAATTGAGTTAGAAATGTAAACAAATGAGTTTCGGTTACTTGGGGTAAACAGTACATTGGTCTTTGCCTGCAGAGACCTTTCACACAAAGAGATCAAAAAACTGCTGTGAACGTCTCACTGAGCACTGTTGTACTTGGATTAGATGGAAAAATAGGACAGGAGTGTATTTTCACACTAGAATTCCTGGTACAATGAAAGTCTGTCATCACAGACTCAGATGTGTATGTACTTTCTTCTACAGTTCTAACTCAACTAATTCTCTCCCTCCCCCAATCCTGCCCTCTGGTTTAATTCGATAGCGTTTCAAGTTTCCACTTCTGTCGCGATTTACATCTGGTTTGATGAAACATTTGCGTGTCTCATCCATCATCGCTCTGCCTGATAAGGATATAGCCCTTAATTTAGAGTTCCCTTTTATTTCGACCCCTCCCCGAATTCATCCTGAGCTAAAAATAGAAACATTTTTACAAAGGCAGAACTCTCAATACTGAGCACAATTTCACGCTGTTGTTTCTTTGAAATCATAAATCTGCCATATCATAAACTTTAGCTCAGCATGACAGAACGCTGCTAGATACGACCGTCTGTTGTAACGTCTCCCAAGAGCATATGCACATTTCCTCCCGGACAGCACAGAGGAGCGCCATCACTTTACTGACAGGAAACGTGTACCATCTGCACTGTCATGCATGAGGCCCCATCACAGGTAAACACCACGGAATACCACTACACGCTTAACACAATGTGCACACAAATGCATGCACAATATTCAAAATTTTTGCCTTGCACACCAACACAAACAATCCTACGCATCTCCTTGCATCGGAGTGAGCATAAAGACTCTTGACAAAGATCCTGAGGGCAAAGATAAGCCATTATCCATCCAAGTGTGTTGGCTTCATCGCTTTTATCTTTTAAAAAAAAAAACAATGTTCGCATAAACACAAATTACGGGAAACCTTTACGCTCTTTCATGCATCATAAAGAAGGCATTCAAAATTTGACCCTCGGACAGTTAAAGCCACAGCTGGGATCTATAAAGCAGGAGAGAAAGGTGCCTCACTTCCCCAGTGGGAATCAGCAGATGGAAGAAGTTTACTGCCTCAGCACACCAAAAGCATCGGCATGTTATTTATCTTTCTTGGGTTTTTTTTTTACTGCATTTTATCAACCAGCAACTTGATTTAACGCAAGTGCTACCTTTGGCGGCATCAGTGCAGCGTCTGGCAATGTGTTCCCCTGTATTTTAATTCCTCCTCACTCAGCTCACGCATTGCGATATTTTCAACACTTTTTAATTTCAGCGTCGCTACTGCATCACATTGGAAAGCGTTATGAGGCTTTATTCTCTTGAAATCACCCGTTTAGCCATTAAAAAAAAAAAAAAAAAAAAAAAAGAAGAAGAAGAAGAAGAAACAAAGTGGAGCTTGGCAGCAACAGGAGCACAGCTGAAAGGAAATAAAACATCCTGCATTAGAACATCTTCATTTCCCAAATTCGCCAGTCAGGGTTACAGTCATCCTCTACTTTTAACTCCTTGTTGCTCTCTGCTCTGACCTGACTGACAAGTATGAAGTCATGGTGAGGACACATGCAAGGCTCTCCCGAGAGGCAAAACAAACCTAGTGCTGAAAAAAGAAGAATCATGATGAGGTCCTTTTAAGGAAGCAGCTTTGGGTCTTGAAAACCGGGAATCAAATTGAAACAAGGTGGCTTTAGTCACCACTCAAATCTGTACATGCTGTATCAGGAATGACAGGACAGTATTATTAAAAGAGATAAGAGCAGTTTATTGCTGTATTTTGTTTCAAGGTGCATTTTGAACAAAGGGACAGAGGGTCTTATGCAGGAGCAAATAGGGAGTGATTCCAAATATAGGAAATGTTCCACTTGTCTTTTACTCATAATCTCATCCGACTAACAGCATCAACATTATATTTGTTTTTCTTAAATTTTGTTGCTGTTCGTTAAAAGAACGACAAGCATCTGAAGACTTCCTGTTATATCAAGATCACGATTAATGTTCTCTAAGCATAAACAGGAAGCTGGTTATCTACACTCTTGTGCAATTAATTGCAGAAGAACTTCAAAAAACAGCTGCAGACTTTTGCATTATGTTCTGACAGTTCAATTGCTGCACTGCAATTACATGCACACATTGATCATTGCTATTTCAGTCTCAGGAGGAATCAGCCTCTTGATAGATGAGATGATAGTGGCTTAAATGTGCCATTTTTAAAATGGAGTTCTGTTTGTGAGTATTTCCATCCTGGTGATAGATGAGGTCTCCAGATGCTTCCTGAGGCTGATGTCATCACAGGGCGCAGTATCTGGAGCACTTTTACTTCACTGTTATTGTTGGAGCCATTGTTTTGAGACAAAGCCATGATAAAACTGGAGAATGTAAACCCAAATTTGTCAAATCCACCTTATGAGGGCAGGTTCGAATCTCTGCCAGACACAAACAAATGTCTTGTATATATTTGTCCCATTTCCTTTGTGGAGGATGTCGCCTGCTTACACAGGAAAAAGAATTTGATGTTGACGCCACCACACTAATATTAATATTCAAGAAGAGGGAAATGATAGCGGCATCTACGTCAGGTTTGTTAAGGAAGCTTCGTGGAGATGACAAGTGATGAAGTAACCAAAGCCTTTTGTTTTATCCTGTGCAGCAAAGAAAAGGTCCCATCACAGGCAGCGCTTACGGCATTCTGGTTCAACACACTGAACGCACGTACACAAACATGTTTCCTCCGCAGTGGATGTGGGAATCACAGGCAGAGAAACGCTCTCATTATGGTCAGCCCTGGCCACCCATTACGTTGCCTCGCGGTGGCATCGTGTGGGAGAGTAACGCAGCCAAAAGCCTGCAGAAACGTTTTGCCAAGCATGCAAAGCTGCCAAAATCAACATATCATCAAATCTGCATAACTTTTAGTAGCTTTTGATATGAGTAATTACAAAACATTAACAATGGCAACAACAGAGAGCAGATCTAATGAGCAGCCATACCCAAAAAAAACACAACACACTTAATGCCTCAGTGCACACGCATGAGAATAGCCTTAACATTTGATTTACTGGAACGATCGTCTGTTGGTTGTGCACTCTCAAAACAAGTCTGGAGAGGAACTGTCTGGCACAGCCATGTAAGGAAATCTTCAGCAAAATATTACCCTGAGCTAAAATTAATCTGAGTTGCTCTTCTTTGGTATCCAGTAAATGCTATCAATATTAATACTTGCTGAGAAAGCATTGGTTGAGTGTTCCTGATAACATTTTTTACTTGAGTATGCTGCTTGAGTATTATTTTTCATCATTATATTCTTCATAAATAGATGCTTGACTGGCTGCCATTTGTTATAAAGGACAGCTGGATTTGATTAACTGCCCCACCGTGTACTTTCATTGTATCAGCTCTCTTGGCCTGTGGTAAATAAAACCAGGGAATGGCATCAAGGGAATGGCACTTTGCTGGTGAAACGTGAAGACGAAAACAAAGCATGCAGTATGGCAGCGGCAGTATGGCAGCGTTCTCACATGCCAGACAGGGCTGAGATTCTTGGGGAGGCAGTGACAGGAACTGTCCTGATAAACTCTCATGCTCTCCAGGCTTTCCTGATTGTCAGGAGGAGAGCAAGCTGCGGTCAAACGATGACTGAATATAGTTCCACACATTTGTTTTGACTTTTGCAGGAAATTTCACTACATAACATAATGCAAATACATGTAAGATGTGGAACGGATCCCTTTTGGGATCAATAAAGTTTTCTGAATCTGAATACTGATAAGTTCTCAGACAGCAAACTTCCTGTCAAGAACTACATCAATTAAGTTAAAACAACAAAAAAAAAAAAATATCTAAAAGCTGATCTAATAGGATGGGAAACTGTCAGTGTCAATGAGGAATATGAACAGAATGATAACTGTTAACTGGGGCTTAACCTAACAAATAAATAAATATGCACTATCAATAATTCAAACAAGGTTTTTCTTGATTAACGTATCATCGGTGAGTAACAAAATATCAGAAAAAATCATGAAAGCCCAAAAAGTTAGTGTGTAAATATTGTAAGAGACAAAGAAAACATTTTAATGACATTTTGTTTGCTTGCATGTCTACCTGCAGTTGAATGATGCAATGCATCCATCATCTCTAAGTAATTGAGATTATTAGGTTTATTGAAACGGTCACTGACAAAATAAACAATAAATTAAACTATAAAGTTTAAGCGGTTTATTATTAAATAACCTAATTGGTGAACCCATCCTCCAAATTCTCCGATAGGATGTTACTATATATAGTATAACTAAAAAAGGAGCTGACACTAGATGAACCTGATCAGACTTACGACAACAGAAACGGCCAATGAGCATAATCATAAAGCGGCAGTTCATGTTGTTGTCTTCCAGGCTTTTTTCCAAGCAAAATATAGCATGTAAAAGATGGCCCTGCCCGGCATATTTAACCAAATGAGATATGAATGAGGTACATGTGATACTAACAAGCAGACACACAGGAAGGTTAAAACATTAGGTTCTTTCAATTGAATTTACAAAGGTAATGATACAGGGAACCCGGCTCCTTCTGCAACTGCATACAGCACCATTAGCTCATCTAGAGAGTCTGAAAATCTCCGACATTGTGTTACTTAAATCCAACACGTCTATTTTTTTTTTCCCAATTCAGTCATATGAGACGGGTGATTTAGCTCTGACATATAGGTGACCACGCTGCAGATCACTCCGTAACAGAAGCAGCTATCACAATAAAGCTTGATGGACCTTTAAATACTCTGGCGGTGCCAAGCAAATGTTAGGGGGACATGAGATATAGGGCACATACTCAATGGAATATAGGCCAGAGGAAAGTGAGCGGGATATTTTACGAGCTAAATTAGACAGACAACTGTTACATGCAGGCCTTTGGCTGCCTATTTTAGGCCCTCCTCACCTGCCGTGATGCCACACAATACCACTCATGACCACAAATGGAATCGTTCTTGGCACGATTTCAAGGCTCACGTGTGCTGTGCTGCAGCGGGACCGCTGGAGTGAAGATGTGCAAGAGAACAGATAAATCGCCGACGATGTAAACATGTCACGAGACATGACCGCGCAAAAAGTGCAGAACATCACACAAAAAGATTATTTAAAGCAGAGGGGAAATAAATCAAATCCAAGTGAGCAGTAAAACCCAGACCACAACCAAATAGCACTTTACACAATGAGTAATGATTTCTTTATAGTTTATAGTAAGACACACACACAACCTAATGTTGACATGACACCTGCCACACTTATGGACAGTGATGTCCTCTGCTCTACACAACATGCATAAACAAAGCAGAACACGATCTAAATAATTTGCCATTTCATTTCTATTGCTTTGTTCTGTTTTGAGCCATGCTAGTCATGTAGCTGCAAGGATGGCACCATCGGTCAGTTCACCACTTTTGGTCTCGAATAATCTGCATCAAAAAATACTGGGAACTTTTTAAAGACGTTTATGGTTCCCAGGTTATGATTCATCTAATGCCATCGGGTTAAAATTCTCCAGTAAATAATCCCCAATTCCAAAAATACCCTGTTTTATGAGAAAACAAAAACTAATAAGTGCGTTTCCCCAGTTAGGGATCAATTAAAGTCTTATCTTATCATATCTTAATGACTTTTCCCTTCAACTTACAAATCTCAACGTGCAACCATGTTAAACTACGACAATGCAATAGTAAACATTGAGTCTGCTAAATACTTGCATATACTGTACAACAATTACTACTACTACTACTACTACTACTACTACTACTACTATTACTACTGCTACAAGTGTATTAAAACAGTACATTCAAGTCTGGACATACAGCCAGCAAAGAGTTGAAGAGAAAGTGAAATCGCTTCATTGTTACTGTAGTGACTGCAACTTAACCATTCCTCTTACATTTTTGCGTGCTCCTTATTGTGTAGTACACCCTCACATACAATAAGCAGTGTGATAAATAAATGAAGTCAGACAAAAACTCAGCAACCCGTCTCATTAATATCAGCACACAATTAAGTGGAACTGCCGAGGCGTCCATTCGAGCATGAATAATATTCCCAAACCTCAAAGCTATTTTGTGCCCTGGCTGAAACAATACGTTGATCACTACCATACCACAGCGGGATAGCACGCAAGATTTCTCCATATAAGACATCAAACTAAAGAAGTTCTGATTGAAGTCTGTGGTTTTACTTATTGAATGACTCATCGCCAGTTCACACACAGCACCTCTGATCATCTGAAACCCCCTGTCAACACCACTGGGAACTGTTGTGAGGTACAACTAGAGCAAAAGTCATCATGGAGTTTATTTAGCTAAAAATAACCAAACAAAAACCATCTGGAGACCTGGTATGCTGTTGTTCATTTCCAATGAGAACCCTGTTAAAGTGATCAGAATGGAAGACTTGCATAGCCTCTGGAGGAATTACTCTTGGAAAAAGAAAGATTGAATTGAATTATTGGCTTGCATCTGAGTTAATCCCGCCTTTGTGTTCTCACTACTACACAATTTACCGATTGAGCATTTGAGCTTTTTACCTAATTTCAGATGGCGAAAGTTGAGAATGCTCTAGCCCTGTTTCTGTACATACATTGTGTAGAGCTCTTCCAAGTTTCAACTGTGGTTTATTAAGATTAGCTCTTAACTGAGGCCCTTTAAAGGTGTTTGTATTATTTTGTAAAGTCAACAAATGGGTCGACAGATGGTCATCAGACTCAACACACGTGAGAAGTGGCTGAAAATAGCTTGTGGCCTCCATCGGCCCTCATGCATCAGGGCTTGAGCAATCAACCCCAACGCGAGGGTTTTCCATCAGCAGCGCCAGCATGCAGCTCTAATTGACACAACAGCAGCCCACCACCCTGCTGTGACGCTGGGCTCAGCCCCTCGCTTTCACTGTATGCCTTAAGTAAGAGAAGGGCGGGACTGGGGTGGCTGGGTGGGCAATCCCTTGAGGATGTAGTCAGGCCACCAGCTGGTTTCCATTAGCCTACCTCTACTGGAGAATGGGAGGACTGGCTCAAGCAGGCAGACACATGAGCAAGATAAATGATGCGATTGGTCGAGCAGACTAGAACCTCTTAAAGTGAAGCCACATCACCTCCAATTATGGTGATTCTTCAGCCCTTTTCTTAGGACAAACACACAGCGTGTGATAATAAATATTCATGACAGATCGTTATCAGGCTAGGTCGTAATCTGTGCCTCCTTTACTTTCCCTAAATGTCTAAGGTCATTTAGTTTGGCGAGGTTGTACTTTAGGTACCACATCTTTACTTTCCTTGTGTGGCTTTTCAGCTTTTGGCAATGCTCACCTCACTTTCACCTCTGCTTTCTGTGGAATTTTGAGTGACATACAGTTTTAGGAAAAAGGGCAGCAACCAAGTGAGCTTCACACCTCACCCAAGCAAACCCAAATACACTTTAAAGTACATATGTAAGATGTAATGTCATGACATTTCAACGTCACATTTATTTTAAGCCACAAACACTCTTGTATAAGTTTTCTCTGTTGAAACTTTGAAATGTTAAGATTCTGCCACCCAGGTTTATTAAAGAGCCCTGGAAAACAAATGCCAGACTCCACTGGTAACTGTGATGTGTGTGTTTAGACGATTAAAGGATCTTATTGCTGCACTGCTCAGTGTGACATACATTTATTACGGTCTGAGTGGTCGAAGGAAGAGAGGCAGGAGTGGAAA
>KV751317.1:11788720-11800306 GCA_001698575.1 Mola mola
GTGAAAATATAGCAGCTTGTTCTCCGATAAAAATCCTATGATTACTTTATCCAAACAATCAAACAGACCGTCAACTTCCTTGCGAAACCACTCACAAATATAAAATGAAC
The DNA here is from genome assembly GCA_001698575.1 of Mola mola. Lineage (NCBI taxonomy): Eukaryota > Metazoa > Chordata > Actinopteri > Tetraodontiformes > Molidae > Mola > Mola mola. Next base: position 11,788,831 of record KV751317.1, read on the forward strand.
AAACAGAAGATCTAGTCTCGGAGGGTTAAATAATCCCATTGCCGAATCGCACAACACTCCCCTGTTTTATTGTGGAATCACGATAACAAACATGGCCGGAGAGAAATCAAACACAGGCAGACTTAAAAATGGACACTTCAGACAATAATAACAGCAGAGAAATGTTCATACGGGGGAGTTCAAAGAGGGAGACCGGATAAACATGCATCATGTTTCCAATGGCCCACAGGTCCCACTCACGTTGCCCTTGCTGAGGTACACAGACACCTGGCCCTCATCCCGGAGCTGGCTGTGCATGGGAGCCCCCACCAGCAGGTCTGACAGGCCGTCCTGGTTCAGATCTACTGCACACAATGAGGAGCCAAAGTAAGAGCCCATCTGGAACCAAGCCGAGCCACAGAGTAACGGGTCAGATCACAGACACTTCTGCAGTTCATACAGTTCACAGACAGACAATTCACCCTCTGACTTCATTTTCCCGTTGTATGTACGAATATACCGAGGTTAAAAAGAGCATTTAACTTGCATCTAAAAGCGGACCTGACTTCCTTTTATTCACTCTGCATGCAGTGCTTTAGCTGCCTGCGCTGGCTTTGGTTTCTGTAGCTTCCTGTTGTCACAATTAATGCAGATACAAAAGGGGCATTTCTGACAGAGCAACTTCAACATTTATACTGTTCTATTAAACTGTTCTGTTGTGGACAAGAAAAAAATAGTCATATTAATGCAGTCTATGCAAAATGATAATAATAAACATGATATAGCGTTATCCTTGCAAGGGGGATCCTATTATCAATACACTGGTGCCAAATATTGATAGTTTAATACAAACCTCTAAACAGATTTGCCTGTGTTGTGACATAAAGAAAGTAGCAAAATGAGAAGCACTTTCAGTTCAGACCTGTTAAAAAGTCAGTGTGTTTGTTAAAGAGGCATGCAGATATTGTGATGTATGGTTATAAGATTATCTCACAATATTATTGATTATCGCAGAATCGCTATATCACAATATTATCGTGGGCTACGTATTGTGTATTATATCATGAGACACCCCACGATTCCCAGCCCTAATGCAAAATATGTTTATGTTTAACTGGAATGCGAGACCCCGTCCAAGCTCATACCATTTTCCCTGAGGCTTGGAAACCCTTCACCAAAGAGGCACCATCGATTTTGAAAATGTAAACCTGTGCGGGAGGAAAACAAATCACTGAAAAGTGCAACACAAGAGGACCTAAACTCGCAAGCTAGACACAAGACAAAAGATGAAGTCCCTACTTTTCCGCTGCCGCTGTGCTGAGGCGCCCCCGCAGCTATATCTATCACATTAGGAGAGGAGAAGTATCCAGCAGTCACATCATAACCTGGAAACAAAGACAATAATCAGCCACAGCCCCATTAATATGTTTGACATTTACTACATCGCTCGTCGTTAGCAGGTTCTTACCAAGGTAGCTGTATCTGTGTGAGTCGATGTTCTCTTTGTTTGGGCTGTAGAGGGACTCAGAAGTCAGGTTGTACACCTTGATTGTCCCAGTCCAGTAGTATGACCCCGGTGCCCCCATCACCACCAGCTCCTGAAAATCAATCCCCCCACCCCACAGACATTCATTTAGATGGCTGTAATTCTGAGCTGCTGCTGAAGGAAAGGGGGGCGAAAAAAGGAAAATGCTACTGCGTGAATGCCTGGTTAACCAATGGCCACAGACTGGTTTGCGCTATCTGCTCTTAACTGCGCAGCCAGGAGGCATGGCAGGAGAAGCTGCCTCCTTTGATGTGAAGAGGAATTCAGAGCTCGGGCAACACTGACAGCTGTGAAACATGTTGTTCACAGCTTTTTGTTGAGACGCTGTTCCCATGATCACCACTTCCTGAGTTTCACCGATCACTGATCCTATCTCTGTCCAGTTTCTGCGCTACAGGCCCCTCAAACAAATGTACAACATGGCTCGGATCTTACTCAGCAACATATATCCCCTGTGCTGTGGCGCACATCTGGGCGCCACCAGGCGTGAAGGATACACTTTAACAGTAGGACTCCTTCTCTTTAAATTCTTTGCATTCTTTCAAGGAGGGGGTTGTTCGAATGGTTTACCAGTCCAACACTGATCGCCTCAGCTTTTAGATGATTTGAGCGTTGGTTTTAAAACAGTGGGTTCATTGTGGAATCCAACTTTATCGGTACCTTTTCGTTCCCAAAGCCTGGAACCTCTCAAGTGGGATTTTCAGGTTTCATGTGATGCCAATGGATCCATCTAAGGCTACTGCAAAGCGTACAAACACGCACCTCCACCTTCATTTCTCAAATTATATATTTTGCTTTCCAATTTGGAGTTTATTGAAAAATAAATGAAATTGAACCCAACTAAACAAGTTATACTCTACTATAAGTCGAAAGCGATTCTTAAAAAGCAAAGTGCACGTGTATATGAGGAAGTAGATGTTTATGACTGCGGCGTTATTCTGTCATTTATGTTTTTACCATTAATTAGCCAGTTTATTTGATGAAGGGAAATTGTGAAAAAAAACACTCATCACAGTTTCCTCCCTCTTGTTTTATGTACGTAGGTGGCAACATATTAAATGATTAAACAAAGGAAAATTATTTAACGTACTGTTGGTAAAAAAAAAAAAAAGTCACATTTCAACCTAAGGTCACAGCTGTGCTCTGAGGATACAGTTTCATTCCCTTACAGTCTTCAGTAAGTGAATGTAATTTGAGACATAAAAAGGGCCTTTGCAGAACACGACTCTTGCAGAGAACAGCAGGAAAGAATTGCATCGCTAACGTATAGAAAACAAAACTTGACAATTTTTCAGACATGCACAACTTTTTTCCAGTCAAACAACATTTTTGTTCTACGGATGTAAACGTACAATAAAAATTATCAGCAGTTAGTCAGCAGGCTGATTTGATAAAAAATATTCATGTATATCTGACTGTAGATGTCAAACTTTACACATTCGACTTATTTAACAGTTCAGGGGAATCAAGATGAAGTCAACAGAGTGAGAGACAGAAAGATTAATTGAAACATTGGACATGTAGTGATGTTAAGGATAATTACACTCGAGTGATAAAAAAAAAAAAGGAGTAAAGAAGATATAAATGACTAATAATTTTTATTACTAATGCTGAGTTTGCTAAAGTTTCCAGTCAACAGAGTCTGGGTGATAACACGTAACAATCTCTATGTCAGTCAAAGGAAGAGAGATTACACGGAGTAAGAAGATGTACAAGCACTGCTACTGACCTCCATAAAAACTCCGGCTATCCCAGCTTGGCACGAGCCGTGCTCTTCCCCATACTTCTGCTTATAGTCTGTAAGAAAAAAAAACAACCCACAAATTATTTTGCTGTGTGCTTGAGCCAGCCCCTAACTGGAGTTTTTCCTGCATTCCACATGGAGCTAGTCAAAATCCCAGTCCCATCCACGAGGAATATGAGGGGGGCGAAAGCAGACTGCGAGAAGGGGTGCAGTGCCACATTCAACAAGAAGACCTTTTAAATGGGGGGGTGGGAGACAGTGCTCTCCGGTTACAAAAATATTGAGCTTGGATCAACACAGAATCCACTGTAAATATGGCCCCTTGCAAAGTCCGCCAGGCTTTTCCATAAGTGTTGGCAGCAAGAGTTTCGGAAGGAAGCGAAATCCCGATCTAAAGAGCACAATTGGGGTATAAAACAGCTTTTCAATCACATATCCAATGGTATGAAGAGCACATTTGCATGAGTCAGCTTTAGGTGATACAGTACATCACTTTTTTTAATCGGAACTTCAATTGATTTTCATTGTTATAGAGCTCAACACTCCTAATAAAATCTGATTTCTCTGTCGTATGAACATATCTGTCCATAAAAAGCTCCCTATTTCAGGCAAATAAGACAAACCCCTTGCATAATCTCTATCAAAAGGGTTTCTAAAGAACACAAACCCTTCATCTGTACTGATAAAATGCTCATAGTTCACAGTTTAACATAGTTTGTGCCCTTCCTGGCTCTTGTCAAAGTACTCATGGATTAATGAAGAGAGATTGCACTTGGAGCCCTCCTCCTGCTCTAAGGGGCACAACACCAATCAGAGCTCCTAAGCAGATGCCGGGGCTTCGCACTGATGGTGCTGCCAACACAGATCTTATCCTATGACAAAAAATGTAACCACGGAAGAGGATAAACACAATAAACCAGCAGTTCCCAACATGGTTTCTGGACCCCTGAAGGGGTGTGCAAAGTAATTCTGACGGGTCATGGGATGACTAATGGGAGAAGATATAAACAAGACTAATCTGCAGACATGCTGGCTGCTCTGTGTGGCTGCACTTCAGCACAGCAATGCTTTGCACTATAATACTAATGTCAGCTGATGCCGGTGCTAAAATGCTCAAACTAACATGGTGATTGATGTTTAGCAGTTTGGTCTGATGTCCGAGTTGTAAAACAAACATTCCCCCCTCTCTCGTTATACACTTCACTGTTCAACGATACCATTCAGAACAACTTGTAAAACAACTTGCTTTTCCAACATTGTGTTCCCACAAGACAATGTCATAGCAGCTCATCAAATTGTTGAGTTGTTTCACTCAAAACCACTAACAAGAGCTGCATGCTGGTGCTGAAAGGATATCCACAAGATCGTCACAGTCTTGAATCTTCATGGCATCCACCAGTCGCTTTCATATTTCAGTTTGGAAACGAAGTGGTGGGCAGACCAACCAACATGCCTTCTCTGTCTTTCTTCTTCTTTTCATTATGACGTAAATCTTCACGCTTCACAATCAAAACTAAACCATCTGAGAAGATTTGAAAAAATCCCACTCTAAATGCTTAGGACCCTAAAGACCGGTCTTTAGAGTGTGAGATGCAAATGGCCAGTTGGGTTCTTACGGGCAGAAATCAAGGACAGTCCTTGATGGATATGTGCTGTAATTGTCCACTGTTGTGCCTCTACTGTACCTTCATAACAAGGAATGAGTGGTTTTGTCCCTCCCTGAAGGGTGGGAGGAATGATGGCGCAGTATCCATGTGGGAGGATGTGCTCCGAGGCGTAGTAGACATTTTTCCAGCGGTGGGCACAAGCCTGCGAACACACAAGCACAGAATGGGAAACGAGATCAGACGCATCTAAACACAAACAGTCCTGACTGCAGGCAGACGTTGCTCAGCCATGCGGATAGTTTAGTCCCCTTCCTGGCTGGGCTGGAGTCACTGGGTCTCTGTGGCTGTCAAATTATAATTGCCAGTGAGAGGTGGAATTAAGGCCCGTCTATAACCCTGACCATAACAACCATGGTCTGTGGTGTTGAATGTCTCAGCTGGGGTTTGACAACTGATTCCAAAGCAGCAGTTGACGGGAAACAAGAAAATCTATGCAGTAAGTGTGAGGTTAAAATCGTGCACCAGCCATTGATTAAACTCTCAAGACTAATTTCTGTTTTGTAAAATTACATAATTCGATATGTTTTTTTCCATGAAAGAAATCCCTTTGCAGCTTTTAAATGGGTTTTATGGCATCTTTGCCTCATCTAGTGGGGAGACACAGTATGATTGTACTACTTTAGCCTGTCTCTGCTCAACACTCTAACTCTCACCTGCAGCCATAGCGAGCCAGAGCTTACCTGCTCAGTCATCTTCCAACTTTTAAACTAGTCTACTATACGCTGCACAGTGGTAAGTATCACTGTTAGTGTAATTCAGCCACATACACTTGAACCAGACATACAAGTTGATGCATCAGAATGGTGAGTTTTGTTTCTATAATGTTAAGCCCCACCTCGCTTTTCATCAGGATTGGTTCCTTAGCTCTTCTACAGTATGTACAAGACCCAGGTCTGGACCATAGAACAAAGGCAAAAATCCTCAGCCTTGACAATGATGTGTTGTAGTAAAGTTAAAAAAAAAAAACATCCTTATGGACAAGTTAACAAGGTCAAAAAGGCGATTTTCATCAGAGGAGGTCTTTAAAGCAGCTCGTTCAGCTCAGAAGACACACATAACAAACTCCTACTTCATAAGGTCGCTTCAACTTCTAACACTGACAAAGAAGAATGCTCAAAAAAATATTTTGCCACTGGGTTTTTTGGAAAATAAAACATTCCACGGATCAGTGAGCAAACAAGATAGAACGGACTAGAGTTTGCACAATTCAGGCTGCATAAATGTGTAAATGTGGGAATGATTTTGTACTCGCTGGGGATGGTGGTGGGGCTCATGTAGCTCTGGGGACTGATCTAGAAGCCTCTGTGCAGGCAAATTTCACTCCATTTCCCCTCCAGCCCCCCTCCCCACACATCCAGCCAATCTTAATGAATATAGCAGTGACGGTGTGTTGAGATAAACTTGTGTATCAAAGGATGGTAATACCAGCATAATCACTCACTCATCTTTCAAAAGAGATCAATTAGTCAGCACAACAACAGCCAATGGCTCTCACTCAGCAGCGGGCTGGTTGCATCGAAGCAGAAGAGAGAGCTGTAATGGCTACAGTGTGCTGCTGTCATGTTCCTGCTCAGTGAAAGGCCTCGCTGGTCACAAACAAGGCTTACACTCAAAGTGCACATGAAATCACCACAATATTGCACATCTGCCAAGCAGCCGTTTCCCCCTCTGTTTCACAGGAAATGTGAGAGAAATACAACAGTGTTCTGCAGAGGCACCGCATACGTGGCTCAGGACGGCCACCGCTTCTTTTATCGTAACCCCGTCTGGTTGGCCACCGAGTTTGAAACTGAAAGCTGGTAGTTGTACAACTCAACACTCAAATTTCCAAGACTAACAACTTCAATAATCCTTGCAAAGTTTGACGGCCCAACTGACGAGTTAGGCCAAGGGTAATAGCTTGAAAATCATGCCAGTGAATTCCATTGGGGTATAAAGCAAAAAAGACAAAGACAAGCATGCAAGCATATTGAAGGGAGGGGAGGATTAACAAGCCACCTCTGTGGAGGGAGGTCGAATGCTCTCACACCTGTCGGAGGTGTTTCAAGAGCTGTCCGGTCCATTAGTCGCCTTCAAACCGTCCTGAAAGGCTGGAAGTTCCTCCACACGGCAGATGGATGGTTAACGTTTAATGAAAGGCTGCCCTTGGACCACCGCAGAGGGGCCGGAGCCTAAACAAACTCTGCCAGCTACCCTCTGATCTCTGTGCAAATACCCAGTCAAGCACCTCTGGGATTAGCGCCACTAGTTAGTCTATTTTTCTAAATCCCTCTCTTAATTTTATAAACAACACTCTTCCCTTGAACAAAACCTGCTCCACTGACTGGTCCGGCTCCAAAAACGAGGTTTCACAACATTATGTAACCTCGCAGTGGTTTCCAAATCTGTTCGACTCCAAAGAAATCATCGTTTAGGTTCAACTTTTACAAAAAAAATAACTAAATAAGAGACTGAAAACAACACAGGCTGGAAGGAAAAGGCCTTTGTTGCTGAAGCGAGGGCTAATGTTGGGACCAGCTGTTGTTTAAGAGCAAGGTTCATGGTAACAACTTTTGCAACAATGATGCTGTTGCAATCTGGCCAGTTTTTCCCAAGCGTACGTTGTTCGTATTAAACAATTTGGCATGGTGTCCCTGAACGCACCAGTATTCTGCCATTGCCTCTGTCCTGGCGGGCCAGGCTGACCCCCATCCACTCGTCATCCCTGTCGGCCTGGCACGTCTTCCCACACGACTCTCTCGGCTTGTTTCCTGAAAGACAATGAGAGCGCTTAGCAAACGTTGAGTCATCAGGACACAGGACGTCTTGGAGCGAGCAACTTGTCACTCGTCAGCTTTTTGCGGCTTTTTTTTTTTTTTTTTCACTTCTGGGTTTATTGGTTTTTGCTGGACTTATAGAGATAAGTGTGTTAAGATAAATATCGCGATAACATTTTATGACATTTTAACGTAATTCTGCCCAGCCTTACGGTCAATACGGAAAGTTGCTCAAAGACAAAAATATTTTCTGGAGTTCACAGAAGCAACAGTACACAAGAGACTGTTATTGATATTGGCTGCTATTTAACGTTTACATACACACATAAGACAAATATTAATCAACATGCCTTTGGCGTTGCAAATGATGATTATTTTCTGAATCAAATGATCACTGTGATAAAACAAGCCAAGGGATCAAATATGAGAATATTAGGATCCAAATAACTGCAATATTTATTTAAGCTGCGTGCTGCTGTGGGGTATTATTAACATCACTGAACCCTGAACCAGTTTATAGCGCTCATGAATCCAAACAACGATTAAGAGCATAAATTACAAAAAAAAAAAAAACGATCCGCAGCATGTCTAAATCTCCCCCCTTCAGTCTAAATTTAGTTGGCCCCCTCCCAGAGGTTTTTATTCTCCCGCTCCCTGAAGACATCTGATTGAGCTCTAAGGCATGCAGCCGTGAGTGTTACTCAGTGAGTGTTAGGCCCCCGTCAGAGTTCAGCTCCTGCGGCCCATGTGGTTCACCGAGCACCAGGCAGCACACGCTCGCCCAGACAACGTATGCATGTTGTCTCTTTGGTGCAGAGGTTAATATTCAAGCCGTGCCTGAAGCCCAGTGCGCGTGTCTTGACCAGAGCAGAGCCATGGTTTGGACAGTGCGTGTATGTGTGTTTGAGAGGGGGGGGTTAACATTTTCGCTCACGTGCTTGGAAAATATTAGCAGGAGCATAAATCATATTTCAAAATATTTATGGACCTCTTCACACTGGGACCCCTGTTGTTTTTGCTTGTGTCCGTATTGAGCCATAGAGCAGGCTCAGAGCTGAAGGAACAACCCCAGCACTGTTACGAGCAGCATAAGGCTGCATTATTCTGATAAAACAAAACAGATGCTTAGAGGAGTTTGTGCAAAGGGCGAGCAGGAAAATGCTGCTGTAGAAGTCCAGTGCGCGTGCGGATTTGCACTTGTAGTTTTCTATATACTGTATATAGATGTGTTATCCTTGCTGATCAGTCGGAGTTGTGTGTGTGGGTGCATGTGTTGGCCTCAGGCTGCTGTTGCATGTCACGCTGCAGGCGGCGGGGACCGACCTCTTCCCAGATCCATCTCTGTGCAGCGGCGGTCTGGGTTGCTGTGAACTCGACACTTGTACACGGCTCCAGGAGAGCGTGCAGAGTTACTGTAGGTCGAGTTTGCCCTCGGGGCCCCCACTATCACCCTGCGGAGACGAGGAGAGGAGAGGCGACAGGATGGGACACGGTGGACTTGTTACCCTCTAAATGGTCAACTCAACCTGTTCAACTGAATCCTTTCATTACAAAGAAAAGAAGACAGTCTACTTCTAGAGGGAAGATAAACTGATTTCCATGTTTTGTTTTGCATTAGAGGGTCTCCAAGATATGCTTCAGTATTGCATCGCTGACAGAAGAGAAGTGTGCAAAACGGGACTCACCAGCGAGTGTTGTCATGAAAATGCTCCAGCACCGAATAGCCGAAAAAACTTGAATTTGGTCCTCGGAACACCAGAGGATGTTCTAAGTCTATGTTGTAGGAATAAGACAGTGAGATAGAGAGACAGACGTAGAAAACACTCTGTAATCCGGGTCGTCGTCTCCGGAGCGGGGCCATCCCTTTGCGCATCGTGCGTAATAACGCGGTTAAAGTGTCCAAAAGTGAAGACGAAGGGGAAAATAATCAGCTCTTCGGCGGCCGCACCGTCACAAAACTACCTCTCACGTATGCTCTCCCCGCTGTGGCGCAGCATGCAGGCCGTGATGGCATAAGGAAAGGCTCGGGGAATAAAGTTAGCGGTCCGCTCAATAACGGTGCGTCAGCTTCTCTCCATTCTGTGTCAGTCCCACAAAGTTTGTCGCTCGCAGGCTGCCCGTGCCTGAGATAAACCCGCACAGGCGCGTCAAGTTTTCGTGAGGTGGACGAGAGGAGGCCGGAAATGCGCGCAGTTTCGCTCAAAATAAAAGCATCGCTGCCGAATGAACTGCCGTCACGGCGCCTGTGGGCTTTTAATGCGAAAGGCGGCGCCGGAGCGCGCGCGCCTCCACTCCGGCGCGCTGACACGGGCACCGCGGCCACGGAGAGACGCGGATGGTTTTGGGGAGCAGAGCATCACATTTCAGCAGTGGGATCTGGGGGCTCTCCTCACCTCCAGCGGTGGGGGGGGGGTCCTAGTGCTGCCCCCTAACGGTCAGCACTGCTCACGATGACCTGAGCGACATCTAGATTCACAGGTTATTGATTTCATCCCATTCAAGTTATGACATTCTGTCCTGAATCACAGCTGCTGTTGCAAAGTTTTTCTTAATTCATTTTTCCTACATTTTTTTTTTTACCCTTACACTGAATATTTTGGGGAGCCCTGAAATAAACAAGTGAAAAACAGGGATTAAAGAGAGACTTAAAAAGAGAATGCTGTGAAGCAGTCAAGGTTTATTGCTTCAGTTTTAATCATCTGGCAACCTGTACGTTGGAAATGTGTGCGTTTCAGGCACCTTTACTTGTAACTGTGGGCGGATTTCTGAGCAAGAAGATGACATAAAGTTTGACACCCAATTACAAAACAACCATAATATGACACAACATAATAATAATAATCGGAATGACAAAGAAAACTATTAAAACATCCTCAAACAGGATAAAAGTACTCGGGGCTCCACCAATCAGAGCTTAAGCGAGAGGAAACTGAGAGAGAGAACTGTCAGTGTTAAAACGAATAAAAATGACTCAGACAAATTGATAAATAGATGAAACAAAATAAAGACAGAATAACTAGTATTACAAATAATTCTTTGGTAGACATTGTGCACATCTGGCCATATTTTTATATATAGAGAGAGTGCGAGCTCGGGACATTGTATTATATATTATACTGTACATCATCTTTTAAATGTACACAAACCACATCTTTAATTATAATACATACAATATTTTTTTACAGTATTTTATAAACCTTGCTATTAATTTTGGGATTACCTGTAAGCCCACAAAAACCCTTAACACTAACAACAGCAATATATAATGTATATTGTCTGAGATATTGGATGTCATGGTATCGACTTATCAGTGTTCCACTTTTTTCTAATATTTGCCGTCATCCAACTCAGTCATTAAATCCTCTTTAGTGATGATTATCAAAAAATATCGTTGCGGTATTGATATCAAAGTATCAGTGCTACTATTTGGAAAGTCTACAATAAGTCTACAATTACTATTAGTCTCCACAGTTAAATTTGTCCAGCACTCGAAGTGCTTAATGTTAATCAAATGGATATTTGGGGGGACGCTGTAAAGTAGACGGATGCATTGAGAATCGTAAGTTTCCCTGTGTTCAAAAAGTATTGCAACCTGTTTGTGAAGCCTATTACTGGTCAAATCAGCTACATATTTTTATTAGAATACTCGTGGATTGTTATAGCAGTAGATGTCACTTTAATAAATTCAAGAAATCATATATCTCTATATAGAACTATCTTGTTGTGCTATATATGTCAAACGAAGGTTAACCTCCTGTCCGATAAACACCACACACACAAACTC
>KV751317.1:11812031-11840777 GCA_001698575.1 Mola mola
TACCCCCGCGACCCGGACCCGGATAAGCGGCAGAAAACGAAACGAAACGAAACATTTAAAGAGGGGGCCTGTTTCAGAAAAAGAAAAAAAATTAAACTCCATCATTTTACAGTACCTGTATAACCTGTTCATACTTCTCAACCATTCTGTGCAAATCTTCCTCCTTCTGGGCAATCAATTTCCTCAACTGGCTGATTTCTTCACGGTGGTTACTGATAAGCTCCGTCTCCACAATCTGGGCCTTTTCTGTGTCAAGAGAGTTAAGAGTTTTGGTTAGCTCATACATAAAAACTAACAAATTCATATTCCAAACCACTTAGTTGCATCCCATCTGAATGTAACATGATTTAACCATTGACACACAAGGGAACATGACAGATGCACTATTTCCAAAATGAAACGTTGCCCTAATGATTCCTGTTGTTCCACACAGTGAAAAAAAAAAAAAAAAAAAAAAAAAAAAAAAAAAAAAAAAAAAAGGTTTTCCAGGCAGTTATTCCACTCAACTTTTGCACACAAAGTTAAAATCACATTTGCTTTCTCTTTCCATTAGGAAACACCTATTTCTCTGCATAAAACGTAAGATGTTTTGCAGTTTCACCATAACAAAGAATGTTTTTTTCAGCTGCAAATCATGTCATCTTCAATTATCTACTGCCTCACCTATGGCCTCCTTCACTGCTGAGTCAAGCTCCGTCTCCTTCATAGCCTGCTGTGTGTTGAACTCCCGCATTAACTGCTTTATAGCAGAATTGTGCTTCATTTGTATATCTTCCAACTCAAGCCTGTTAGAACAGACAGCAAAGGAAATGTATTAAATGAGTATGGATGCCACTGACGAAACATAAACGTAATATAAGTTATTATCAACTTACTTTAGCTGTTTCTCATTCTCCTCCATTAACTCTTTTTTCATGTACTCTAGATCCTGTTCGTGCTCCTTCCTCAGTAATCGCATGTCTTTCTGTAGCCTGGTGAAGTCCTTGTGAATTTTCTCTTTCTCGTTCTTCAGCTGACTCAGACTGCTCTGCAGAGACTTTATGGAATCACTATCCATGTCCTCCATTGGAGAGTGGTTTTCCATTGTGCTCCCAGTTGGCTGTATGCTGCTGCACTCCACCTTCATCTCAGTTTCTGAGTGTGATGAATTTTGGCCCTGGTTAACTGTTGCCTGGACTTGATTGAGCTGAGCATTTTTCTCGGATATTTCCTCCTTCAGTCCATTTATTTCAGCTAGAAGGCTTCCATTCTGCTCTTGTGCTTCTTTGAGCTTTGCTTTGGTTTCATGTAACACTGATTCAGTCTCTTTGAGTTGCCCTCCTTGCGCAACCTCTCGTGCAAGCGAGGACAGCTTCTCTTCGTATATGTTTTTCAACTCCTCTAAAGACTTTTCTTTCTCCATCCTCTCAATACCCACAACCTCTTTAAGCTGTTTCTCTTGCTCTTCCTTAAGCTTGAATAGCACCTCTTCAGATGTTCTCATTTTCTCTTCTAATGTTTGCACATGTTGTTTGCTAGACATTTCATTGCTCTTGATTTCCCCCAGGCTGGCCTGAAGGGCTGTAATCATCTGTTCTTTTTCCTCAAGCTGAGTGGTTAGCTGTTTCTTAATCTGACTGATTTTCTGCTCAGCTTTCTTCTTCAGCTCTGATACTTTGCGGGCACTCTCTGCTGACAGTTTCTCTTCAGCTGCCTTCAGACTCTCCTCTTTGTCCTTCATTACCTCCATTTTTATATTTTGAAATTCCTCCCTTTCACTGTCAAGCTTGAGTTTACACTGTTGGGCTTCGTCCTGGAGTGAGCGGAGTTTCTCTGCCATCTTCTGCTCCAAATTGCTGCTCTGGGTGCACTGACTCTGGGTCTGCTGCAGCCGCTCAGCCAGTTCTGTCTTCTCACTTTCCAAGATGCTGCGTTCCTGTTTGAGGTCAGCTGTGAGTTGTTCACACTCTTTTGTCTTTAAGGCCAACTGCTCCTCCACTTCACCGAGTCGACTGATACAACTCTCCAGCTCTGAGGTAAGTCCGCTGACTTTCTGATCTTTCTCACACAATACCTGGTCCATTTCAGACTTGCTGATGGACTGGTTGTCGATGGTTGCAGTCAGCCGCTGCAGAGCTTCATTCTTCTCAGAGACTTCTTGCTCCAGTTCCTGAAGCCTGGTCTGAAGAGACGTGATGGTGTTGTCGTTCTGGGCGTACCTTGCCTCTGCTTTTGTATCATACTCAGACAGGCTGTTCCTGAGTGCATCTGCCTGCTCTGCAGCAGACTTTCTCTCCTGCTCTAATCTCTCAATTGTCTCACCAGCATGCTGTCTCTCTTCTGTGTACTGCTGCTCCAGTTGTTTTATGGCTTCCTCCTTCTCTTTAATGCTACCCGCTAGCTGATTTTTTAAGTCACTGATGATGCTTTCAAAATTACTGATATGTGACTCATTTTCTTTCATACTTCCTGATATTCTTTTGTTTGCTTCACACAGCTCTTCAATTTTCTGAACTTTCTCGTTGATAGATACAGAATGACTCTCCTTCTCAAGTGTTAAGGCTTTGACATGCTCTGTTTGAGCATTTACCTGAGCAGTCAGCTGGTCTAATGAAATGCATAGATTCTTATTCTCCTCCTTCTGCTGGCGCAGATTCTCCTCTAAAGTGCAAATGGTTTCTTCTTTAGTGTGGATAACAGCTCTTAACTGAGTATCATTTTCCACAAATTTATTCTGCAAGTCCTCACTTTCCTTATACTTGGTACCTTGCAGCGCTTTAAACTGCATCTCTGACTCCTCTAAACTATCCAACAAGCTTTTTAACTTCTCTCCATTTTGTTTGTTTGTGGTGTTAAGCTGGTCTTGGAGGGAGTTTCTCTCGCTCAAAGCCTGGTTAAGGTTTCTCTCCACTGATTCCATTTGCTCTTTGAGCAAGGCCTCTGCCTGAGACAAACTTTCGAGCTTAACCGCTGCTTCATTAAGCTCTTCTTGCAGCTTCTGCACAGTGGTTTCCCGAATCACCAGGTCCTCCTTCAAACTCTTCATTTCATAGAACACTTGCTCATTCTCTTCTTTTCCTCTGCTTAGCTGCTGAGAAATCTCCTCCACTTCCTGAACCTTCTCCTGTAGTGTTTGCGAGTGTTTCTCCATTAATTCTTCTTCCTGTTGTCCTAACTTCTCATTCCACTGATGCTCCAACTTCTCAATCTCATGCTTATGGGTTTCACGGAGCTTCTCCAATTCTTGCTTGTGGTTGGCCTGTAGGTCGGTCACTGCACTGCTGAGGCCTTCAGAACTTTTTTGGGCCATCTCTACAATTTTCTCTTGAAGTTGTTGCTCCTTCTGCTGAAGCTCTTTCTCTTTCTTTTGAAGTTCCTTCTTCATGGATTCTTCATTCTGATGGAGCTTTTTCTTAAAGCTCTCATGCATGTCTTTGGCCTTCTGTTTAAATTTTTCCAGTTTTGTTTCCTGTGATTTCAGCTTAGCTTCCATATCTGTGACAGTGTTTTGCATCTTCTTCTCATGGGCTGCTTTTTCGTCCTCCAGCTGTTTCATGAGACGTGTCTGGTCTTCCTTCTTAGAGTTCAGTTGTGCAGTAAGCGTTTTCTCTTGCTCTGATAACTCTTTTCTGCTCTGTTGTAAATGGTTTTCTAGTTCGTCAAGAGACTTCTCTTTTTGTAGACAATCATTCTTTGCTGCTTCTAACTGATGCTCCAAATCAGTCAAGTCCTTCTTACACTGCTCAAAGTTCTCTGAGATCTTACTTAACTGTGCATTAGAATCCTTTAGGCTTTCATTTTCCAGCTGGCATTGGATTAAACACTGCTGCAGCTCCTCCAGTTCTTTAATCTTGATGTTTAGATCTTGTGATTCTTCTTTTAATGTTTTCTCTCTAACCATGTGTTCTTCAATTTCCTTTTGCTTTTCTCCCAGAACAATTTTCAACGCATTGACTTCTTCCTTAAGAGTTTTCTCCATACATCCAAGAGACTGCTCGTGTTCCTCTTTGATATTTGCAAGCTCTAAATTGTGCTTGACGTCGTGCTCTTCAAACCTTTTCTCATGCTCCTGTTGCGCTAACCTAGAAGCATCTTCAGCTGCAGCCAACTTCTCCTCCAGAAGCTGCTTACTTGTGAGAGCCGCAGAGAGTTCAGTGGAGACTGCTTCTAGCTCTGCCTGCTTTGCATCCAGTTTCTCCACAGCTTTCTGGTTCATGTCTTCAACATGTGTTTGGAGCTGCAGTTCTTTATCTTTCAAAAGAGTCTCGAGCTCAGCCCTGTGTTTTTCCTTCAGCTCCTTGAGAGCAGCATTATGTTGTTGGGTTAGGGTGTCCTTGTGCTTTTCCAGCTGCTTCTGGTGCTTTTCCTCTAATGCAGAGATTTGCTCTCTGTGTTTATTCCTTAGCTCGTCCAACTGACTAAAGAGTTCACTGGACATAGCTGATTCTTCGTGGGAGATCTTTTCCAGAGAGCTTTCCAGCTCCAATATTCTCTACAACCACATACACATGAGAGGCTAGATTAGATCACTCTACAAAGTCGCTAGTCATAATAATTTCATGGAATTCTGGCACAACTATAAAAATTAAAAGGCCAATAATTTGGATTTATTTTTACAGTGTGACCGCACTGAATCAGCCTTTTTAAATAATTAAAAAAAAACACTATTAAAGCACTAGAATCTACTGTGGTTTCATGTAAAATTACATTTTAAAACATATTTTAATTTTATTTACAACATAATGAGAAGGGAAATTTATTGTGCTTTGCAGTTAAATATGTGTTTGAAGCAGTAAAAAAAAAAAAAGTAGAAGCAGCAACATTATCCTTCATGTATTATAAGGCATTTCTATATTTGTATGTTGTACGCTGTATGCTAAAGAAATCCATCCATCAAATCCATCTCTGTCTTTGTGTTTCTATCTACATTCCTGTAGAGCAAAGCTTCACAAGTATATAAATAACGCTGATGTTGTAAATGCTATTTTTGTTCACTGCTTAACATGGAAATTAACAAATTGATCCTCAAATCCCTGGAGCAGCCGTAATAATTAGGTTCATTGCTTTCCAAAACAAGCAAGCGAGAATCAAAAAAAAGAAACACTTGCAGTTCTTGCAGCCTCCAGCTCCAGCTGAATCTCTTTGACCCTGTTATCAGCTTCTGTCCTCAGAGCAATCTTCTGTAGCTCTGCATCCTCCAGTGCCAGAGAAGCCTGCTGTACTCGCTCCTTGCCTAAATGTTCAAACCCCTCTCTGCATTGCTCCTAAATACAGAAGAAGCCCAGTCAAAATAAAAATCCAAATTTAGTGCTTGTTTACTATCTGATATAGTGGATTATATTTTAAAATTAAACGAATCAAGGGCTTTGGAACATACCACAGCTTTGTTGATTCTGGTGCTTATCTCTTCCTCTTTTGCAGCCAAAGCTTCACTGTGGAGTTTTTCCATGTTGGCCACTGTTTCCTCAGAAGATTGCTAGTAATATTGGTAATAATATATAAAATTACTATATAAAATCAGATTCATATAGTGCTTTTCTGTATTGTAAATAATTGTAAATACTGGAGTATATCACATATCACAGTGCATCAAACTTTTTATCATAAGTGTAGGTACTTGAATATTGGTAAAAAGGCAATATTACTGACAGTTTGCTGTTTCTAATTACTTAATTAGTTGAATCAAGCCCCTCAATCCTCTGCAATACCTTGAATAATGATATGGATTTCTCTCAATTTGAATACTGTTCAAAAGATTGGGTGATATAGTTACACAAGTCAACAAAAATAAATAGACATTTCTAGATATTTGGTGCATTTTAATACTGAAATGTTACCAATTATATGTTTAAGTTATGATAAAAATCACATTCAAAGAAACAAAAAAAAACAAAAAACAAACACATAGCCAACATGGGGTGATGTAAGAAATGTTAATTTAGTATTGATGACTTCAAAAATCTACAAGTATTCAGTAGAAGTTCTTTCCTGACCTTCATGATGCTGACAACCTCCTGTTTGACTCTTGTGAGTTCCTGCTGCAGACTTTTCCTCTCTTCTTCACTGGCCCTTTCAACTTCTTTAACTTGCTCCTCCAGCTGAACCTGCAGCTGTTTTCGGGCTTCCTCCGCTCTCTGAGCTACTCCAAGTGCCCGTTCAAGTTCCTCAAATACTTTAGGAGAACAAAATAATAATCACAATCATTAACAAATCCAGAAAGGGCATTTCCCCCCCACACAGACAGAAGTTGACTCCATTCACCTGATTTTTCAGCTTTTTCTTTCTGTTCTTGTAATTCTTCTTTTTGAGCAGTAGTTTGCTGGAGCCTGGAGCGTAGCTGCACGATCTCATCTTCTTTCATTTCAAGCGTCTCATGCATCTGGCGCTTTGTCTCAGCAATGACCATTCCCTGAATCCATCAAGAAAATCAAAGGCTTCATGAAAGTATGGTCCGACAAGACAGACTGACAGAGGCTTATGTTAAGAAAGACTAGTGCATCTCAAAAATTTGAAAATCATGACTTTTCATTAGTAATTTAAGAAATGTATTGATGTTATATGCACTTCTACTATCTCTGTATTTCTTGCCCCTATGTAATCATTTTGCCTTGAAGTGCTTTAAGCATTTCTCAGAGGGATCTCAGGAGCTGCTGTTCATCCTGCAGAGCTGGGGGTCAAAGTTTAAGAGGGAAAACATAGGACTTCTTTACTTAGTGGCAGAGTAAAATAAATGTGTCTGGCTGTCTAATACCACAGAATCGGAAGGACCTTCAATTAAGATTTTACTTAAGGCTAAAAGACCTCCTCACCCACCTTGTCCTGCTCCAGCTGTTCAATGAGGTTTTTGGCATCGCGCAGCTGATTGATCAACTTGGTTTTTTCTGTCGTGTGCAGCTCCTAAAACATAAAAAAATTGACAGAACTATACATGAGAATGTCACATGAGTCCAAATGCCAATACAACTATAAATCCAACATTATACAGGACCCTTTCTGGTGCATCTACACTGTTACAGTGATGTAAAAATAAGATGTTTGCAGCACCACCAAGGATACCTCACCCACAAATCAAATTACCAGACAGTACACAAAAGCCCTGGTCCGCCAAAAGTCAACCAAAATTACAGCCCAGCGTAGCAGTAGTGGCCATGTCTCTGTGCCACCACAGTGTAACCAGTGGTTACTAAACAGGAAATGCTGGGCACACTCAGTTGTTTAATGTATGAAGGCAACAATAAATGGGTTTCTACACTGTTTTTGGATCATTTCACTTCAACTATACAAAAAAGTCAATACTGCACTCTAGACTCAAGATATTTCTTTGAGGCAAGGCATGAACAGAGGCACACAGCAGCAGTTCCATGATGCAATCTGTTTGGGTTGATCCCCCAAATCAGTGCAGATCCAACATAATTATGACGAACATGAACATTAGTCAATCAACAAACTACCTTAGAAAAAATGTCTGCCATTATAGTATCTTTGTAACAACAAACATCAGCTATCAGATGCTGTGAAAGATCAAATCACCGAAGTGGAAGGATTTTGGAAAAAATAAAAAATTCAGTCAGTCACACTGACGTGAACATTCGTCCCGGCACTTGGCCCAATGATTTGGATGTTTGTGAGAAACACAACAAGCCACTGTGAGACCGAAATAATGAAGTGACATGATCAGTGGCCCGTAAAGGCTCTGGCAAACATTTCTCCGCACTAATGACTCTAAACACATTGTCCATTCAATTACTGAATCCAAGTGCAGTGCAATTTTAATAAAACCTCCTAGCAATTAGAGTTTACCAACACATCAATTTCTAAGCCATTTTCAAAAAATGTCTGATTCCTGTGTTGTACTGAAGTGGTAACATGCATAAGCAGATATTAGCTAAAATACTGATATTTTAGCATGATAATAGATGATAAGTAAAACAAAGGTTAGCCACCTTTATCTTCTCCAGCTCCTGCAGTCTCTCCTGCAGCTGCTCCTGCAGAGTTTCGTTTTCAGTGCCCAGCTGAGCGTTCCTCTCTTTGTGTGTGTGCATTACTTCTTTGCACTTCTGCAGGAGGTTTTCCTGCCTCTTCACTCTCTTCTGCAGAATCTCCAAAAGTTTGGTTGGATCACTGTTGCCCTCTCCTGCCCAGAAAATAAAATGCACTGATTAAAATATTATGAAAGATTGTGTCTTTTTTTTTTTCTTTTTTTAAATAAAAGTGCACCAAAACAGAAATAATTCCTATATAAATTTATTAGACAATAACTTGATGCCTGCTGAAGCACAAACATATACAAAATGATTGCCTACCCTCAGTGACTTCAGACTCCTCTCCTTGCTCCTTCAAAGAATCTTGTGTGGAAGAGTCTGAAGAATCGGCAGGTTGAGGTACATTTCCCTCAAGAGGCACAGCGCCATCATACACCCCCTTTAGTCGCTTCTTCAACAGAGCAACCTGTTAGAAAGCGCAAAAACCACACATAGTGATTTATTCGCGAAGTCAAACAACATGGAACAGGTTGTATAGATGACTACATTTCTACACAACACTAAATCATGAACTGGCGTGTAAATTCTGAAAGCTACTGCTGCAAACTTTGTGGAACATGACCATATTCATGTCCTCACCTGTGTCTGGAGTACTGTGACCATCTGGTCTTTCTCCTCCAATGCAGCATCAAACTCATCTTGTAGGTGTTTCTTGGCCTGCTGGTCCATTTGAAGCTCCTATAAATTATTCCACACATTCAATCATATATAAAAAAGGAGGCCAAATGTTGATCATAGAGATGACAGCATTCATAAGACCATACCTCCCGCAGCTCCCCTATCCTGCGTAGAGCTTTGTCTTGACTCTGACTGAGGATGACCTGAGGGGACAAACACCATTTGAGGGGCCAGGATTTTCCACAAAAAGCCTCATTTTAAAAGCAACATATAGGAAATTAATTATGGGAGAACAAGATGATTAGAAATTACCTGTGTTTTTTCTTTATCTCGCTGCACTGTTCGGTATGCAGTAACAAGCTGTAGGGTTAGTATAAAAAAAAACAAAAAAAACAAAAAAACAGTAAAAGATGGATAAAGAATAAGTAACTAGTTATAACTTTGGGTGGCTCTGTGCTACACACTGCCTACTCTCACCTCGGAGTACTTCCCTCTGTACTTCCCCAGACTCCTTTCCACTTGAAGCAGTCGGTGCAACAACTGCTCTTTAGAGAGAGACTCTGCAGTTCCAGGTGGCTCCTCAGCCTCGCTCTCAATATCTGAGGGGGGATCATATGTGGGGGCGCCTGAGGTCTCGTTTTCTCCCAAAGGCGTCAGGGATTCATGTGATGGGCTTCGGAACAGGTTTTCTTTTGAAGGAGAGCGAAACAGGTTTTCTGCCCGACTGGCACCGCTACGAATCAATGACTCCATTGAGGGAACTCTTAACTGCAGTTTCTGGGCAAATGACTGCGTCTCCTCTCTCTGTCAGGTAGAAGAAGACATTAGTTAAGCTGAGTTTCAAAGAATTAGTGTAAGCATTATAACGGAACAAATAGGAGGCATGAGAAGACTGGGTGACAAACGCACTTGAGGAGAAGCAGTTTCGTCCCCATTGATGCTACCTCTGGGTGATCTTGCTGGTCCTTTCAAGGCACTCTGAAGGCGATAAGACATTATGAGAGGAAGCAAAACTTTGCCAGTGAACATGTCTTTGGCCAGTTAGTCATCCACACCCAGCATGGCTCTCCCTGATTACTCTGGAAGGAGCAATATTAGTATTGCTGGGAGCAATGCAGGGGCAATGGGTACCCTCATGCAACTTGGAAAAAAACAGAAGGGTTAAATACATAAAAGAAGGCATCTCTGCTGTACTTTAAACGAAAAGGATTAAAAGCTAGACTCTAACAGCCATGAGGTCAGAACAAACAGTTAAAAGTCCAGTAGGAGAGGTGGTATTTGAATTAAAGACGCTCGGCAGTGCAGTGTGCAGCTGTGTTACAAGAGCACAAGATAGTCATATTTGAAGTGAGTAAACATTGAGCAGCTTAGCTGGTTTAGTTAACTTGTTAGAAGCAGGATCAGAGGAAGCACATTTTCTCCTCCCGCGTCAGACTCTGAGCTACTCCTTCCTCTTGATTACTGCGCAAAACAGTCCGCCCTGTTCCTCGTGGAAATCAGACAGTAGTCACATCCAGGATCAGTTTTAGTGGGTGATGCAAGGAATGAAAGGGTCTTTTCTACATTCCTGAAGATTGTTTTTGCTTTAGGTAAGGGATGGTGAAGTTAAAAACCAAATTACTAAATGTATCCTTATTTGACTAAATAAAGGAGTTGCTTGATTGAATGAATGTGTTTGGTGGCGGTCAACATGAATACATATATATACGAAGCAGTTATTTTTCATTTTTTACATTTTAGTTTTATCAAAACTATTTACAGAAAACAATACCTAATTGGGTTTTTTTTCTCATAGGTATCTTTGAATAAACAATAAACATCACCACACAGTTAAAATGTCCATTCAGTGCACAATACATTGCTAATAAGTGCTTCAGCAGGTGTGTCACACAGTACAGATGCTCTTCACATTTGCCTACACTAAACCAAGAACCGAATAGTCCTATAGTGTGTCAGTACGACATGTCCAAACACTCAATTTCTGTCACAGACAACAAGTGATTGGAACCATAAGCACTATTTGCATGTTCAAAAAACAAAACAAAAACAAAGACAAAAACACAACAAAAGAGAAGCTTGTATCTCATAAATAAAATGTAAAAATCAACCAAAAGAATGAAATACTTCAAAGGAAATAATAGATTGGATTGAGCAATTAACATTGTATGTGGCTGTGGTGATATTTTAATAAGATGTGGATAGAAAGGACATTATGATGAGTTTCAGATATTTGCGGTCCATCACAAGAGACAATAATGACACCAGCTGTTCAAAGCTTGAGTGATCTCACAGTCTATAATCTACAACAGAGGCTGCCACAACAAATGATAAATTATGCCATCCAACATACCCTATATTGTGCAATCATATATTTTATTATATGTGTAGGTTCAAATCAGTTAGATGTAATAAAGTTTGACTTACCCATTTAACTAGTATGCTCTTACCATCCTTAATAGACACTGACAAAGTAAGTTATCCCTGACCACCTGTAGAATTTCATATATTTTTGACATTTCCTACAATTAATGCTCTCTAATTTATTCATATCACTGGATAATTATAAAAGTGCTGAGTATAAATGTTTGGATAAACAGCCAAAATCAGCATTTAACACCAGTTATAAGATAAGATACATTATAGTAATTTAGCCAAATCTTAGTCAGTTTGTAGTCCTAATACATTTATTCATCCATCAGAACATTTTACATTACATATAACATGAAAAACATGCAAACAAAAATTATGTATTTAAGGTCTTTTTGTATCAGAAATTATGAATAGTTTCTCATCATTACTAGTTGCTTCAAATGCTGTTTTCCCGTGGTCATCTTAATGTCTTACAAACATGAACATATGTCATCTGCTCTTTGAGGCATCTACAATGGTGCTCTAGTCAGTTTGTTTATTTAGAAGAGAAATAAAATACAAATATATTAATTTCAAATGGCCATTGCAAAATGAAAATGTCAACTCTTCAAATAAACAGACTTGAGGGGAGAAGGGACAAAAGCTATCAGGCAACATAACAGGCTGTTGAGGGTCTAAAAAGCAAGCAGTATCTAAACACAAGAGGACAATATTCGAATTTTTTGAATGTATAATAAAACCTGAAGGGTGAGGCAATAAACTAACAAACAGCAGAAAGCACACAAACCTCTATCCCACACAATGTAAACCAAAACTCCTATTACAAGCAGGGTTAGCCTACATATGAGATGCCTTCTTGTTGCTACATCCACAGGAAACAAGAGACAGACAGCAGGGAACAAGCTGTCCCTACTTGGGCCACAGTCCTCTAACGAATCCCCAGAGACGCAGAGACGGGAGGAAGGAACAGGACAAGCGGAGGAGGAGAGAGATGAGGAGGGAGAGACAGGGAGTGAGGACAAACTCACCACACTGGCTACCTGGGCCGTTTTGGGTCGTTTTGAATGGTCCAGAGCAAAGATAGTATACTCAGAGAGAAAAGCGGGCTCTGCTATCATCCCGGCCAGCATCTGACCCCGTCAGTGCAGTAACGGGACGAAAGGTGGGGAAAGGAGAGGAACACAGAGAGCAATGAGAAAAACAACACCATGAGTGTGAAATAACGGAACGGAAGGATAGTCTACCAAGACTGTCCGGAAGCAGTTGGCCGAGAGAGACTGAAAGGATGGAAAGAAAGAGAGAGAGACTAGATGGGACAGGAAGAAAAATAAAATAAAAAATGGGAAAGTGAAATACTTAATCAACATTAATGTTATGAATATCAGTTTGACATCTCTGAATTTAGTCTTCAGTTTGTCAAAAATAGATTCAATCTGCCTCCAATAATAAAACTTTATCAGAGATGCGAAAGTGTTTAAGATTTGTGAGTTGAAACAAGATGGTGTGATGATAAGTAGCGTCTAAGCTGAGGGCACCTGAGCCCATTTTAGTACAACACAACTGTGCTTGTGAAGGATCAGAGGGGAAAGTAGAGCATAGAAACTAGAGGGCACACTGCCACTACTCCATTGAAGTGTAGCAAAATTGTCACGAATGAGAAATTAGGCCTATCCATTCATCTGAAGATCAAACAGCCAAGACTGTACACATCCATATCTAAGCTCTAGAACAGATTTACGGCAATATGTTGCATCAACATTCATACAGTGATTGTCAACACCTCATTGTGATCTACCTCTCTTTAAAGAATAGAAGAAGTCTTGCATAAAACTGGCAACATCATTTGCATCAATTGCAACATATCACCACAAAAAGAAAAGAGAGGAGGATAAATGAATTATTCATACATGTGAAATGTGGTCGGCTCTCCACACTTAAAATCCCTTAACAGTGTATCTTTTATGTGAACAGTTTCAGGAAGAATTAAAAATAATAAAGTGTATGAGGTATAATTCATGTGTATTAATAATAAATGGCATAATGCTCTAAAAGATGAATATCAACATGCAGTGAATTGAATCTATATTGTTACTTAATTTCCCTAAGTGATAATAAAAGCAGTTAATTGAATGTAATGATTACGTTGTGATCAATCTACAACATCAGTTACCACATAGTTATTCTGGCTCCTGTGCTCTCATCAAAGTATAGGACTGTGCATTGTCATCTGTTGCCAGCAATGGAACTGCTACAATTAAGCAATAATGCTTCAGGCATAGTATGCATCTTTTATCAAATTATGATCAGTCTGGGACCAGCATTCAACACCATTTCAACTTAATTATAGAGTAGAACTGGAATCATGAATAGCAATAGCTTACATTTTTCGAAAGATGAAAGCACTACTTGGTTACTAATTTATTTTCACTCGGTGTGGCAATGAGAAGAAACTGGTTTGCTGTTTAGGGAGCATTAACCAAGATCAAACATGACAGATTGTAGAACATAAGCATGGGAGGGAACATGACATCTCTGAGCACAAAAAAATCAAAGATATAGCTATCACAGGTTGCCATCATGCTCACCTCTCTGTCACTGGGAGAGGGTGTGCCATCGGAATGAAACGGGAGGGTTTGGCTGTTGCGCCGATCTCCACTGCCCGTCTGTTCAAATAAATAATACAGTAATCTGGTATTAATCTGGCAGCACAGTATAAATATAAAATATTCACAATCTATACACATACAATCTTAACCATGCATTTTTTTCTTATATGATAAAACATTTTGTAAGTAAGCAAAGTATTTAAGTTTATCTAACCTAGTTTTTCTTAACCTTTGTACCATTCAGTTAAACATGCTGCCTTTGAACAATAACAACAGGTGCCATGTCCTGCAAAGTAATTTTAAGGTCTTTTATAATCTAAGGCTGCATGAAAACAATTACAAAAGTAAATGTCTACAAATATTGACCAAGTAGTTACCCTAAAAATAATGACATTTCGACTTTGGGTTTCAAAGCACAATTAAAACAGTAGACCAGAATACAGGGATTTGGCAAAGGAAAACGTTGAAAAACTGCAAAGACAAGGGCAGGTTGAGTCCGACCAGATGCAGAGATGAAGCAGCTTTGTAGCTGTGACTCCAACGATTATTTACTTCAATCTCTGAGTTGGAATATGAACGCTTGTTTCACTGACCTTTTTGTATTCACATACGATCTCAGGCCTTTGACACTGGCAGAACTCTGATGTGTCAGATCTACCAGCTGACACCTCCTTGCAGCCTATGCAAGCGACGTGGAAGGACACGCCCATGCCGTGTCAGTCAGGATTGGAGTCCTAGCTAGCGGTTTGATCAAAATGACGTTCGTAATCGGGGGCATCTTTGTCCTACCCGGGGTGACGAGATTTACCACACTTAAGTTTTATGGAACACACTTCACTAGCGGCAGCGCTCACAGCTAAGTTAACCAGCCAAGTTAAACAGCATAATTAGCATGCTATTTAAGTTGACAGCTTAGCTAGCAAGATCGACGCAATACCAGTAAACAAACGCTTTCACGAATTTCAACTTCTGTGAAACGACAGCTACCCTTCCTTGCTAGCGTGTCAACAATGTAAACAGTCGTTAGCTTAGCTGGTTAGCTCGCAGCAACACAACAACCAACCAACCTGGGCCTGCTGGGGTGACTGCGCATTCCTCTGTGGTGACTGCTCCACGTTTATCTTCTGCTTGAGTTTTTTAAACATCCTGTCACGCCGAGGTAGCAAACAGCTGACGCGAGGGTGACTATTATCCGCCAGAGAGGTGTTTAGTAGGTTCTAGCCTGACATTGAGTTCTCGGCGATAGACTTCCTTGTTCGCCTCTAATTTCCAGCAGGTGGCCGGGCTCTTTGCGCATGTGCGGCCAACGTGGATATAAACTGAAACGTCAGAGTTAAAGAGCCAGGCCGGGATAAATTGGCTACAGCGCCACCCCCTGGAAGAACAAGAATCGACGCATTTGCGTAATCTTCAAGACGCTAATCAGGTCCTGGAGATTTACCACGGCTGTATTATTTAAAGTTGTATTAGTTGGAGTAGTAGTAAGTAATGGTAGTAATTGGTGGTTTAGAGTTGCACTGAGATGCAAAGGCTGGACTAAAACATATTCTTATATTATGAGCACGCCTGCTGATCACAGGAGTTGATACAGGTGTAATCTAAATTCAGTATGTTAATTTGCTATTTCTTTCTTACAAGTATAATAATATTCATCAGATTTGTCTTAATACTAACCTCCAGGGCCCTCACTAATTAGCAGTGCCTATTCACAGATGTGTGTACAATAAGTGCATAAGGAAAGTACATAACTGCACATAGTGTGAAATTCACCAACTGTACTTATACTTAGAAATATGTGTCAACATAAGTACAGTTCTGATCATGTGTACGAACAGAATCTAGTGGTGGAATAGAAAAACTACAGGCAGAAAACATTAGTATCAGCACCCAATAAAAAATGTCAACATCTCTGTATTCTGAATTTTTTTCTTTTTTATTAAAAACGTTTTATCTAGTTTGAAAGAGACATGTGGCCTAATTTCTGTCCAAACAAATATGAGACACCTGTGACATGTACTCAAAATGCGGTGACATGACACATATTGCGTTATGTGTAGATTAGGCAAACCTTGAGTTCTGCAGAGAGTATGTTTTCAAAGAGCATATTGATCTGATTGGCCTCTCAGTCTCACTTCTATTGGCTTTTGCTTCCCAAAACACACACTGCTAGATTTAGGACCTACATTGGATAAATTAAGAAAATCAATATATTCTAAGCTCAATACACGTAAACTAAAACGTTTTTTAATATTTTTAATTTGATCATCCTGGCCGTACAGCTGAGAAAACACATATTAAAAAATAAAATTGAATAATTGACTGCAATTGTGTCAACTGATCAAAACAAACAAAACGCCCTAAGATATTGGACTTTAATAAATATAGAATATATGAAAGTTTAACTTTTTAAATTAAATGCCAAAAGAATTGAGATAAGCTTTTCCACAATATTCATTTTTTTTAAAGATCCTCTCGTACTGATGTGTATGTGACCGGTGTGCACATGATTTCTCTTTTGCACATTCTAAATTCTATTTTGTAAAACCATATTTAGAACCTTTTCTACTAAGTAACTGAGGGTTCTCATCTTTAAACTTAAAAAAACACCCCCATGCACAGAAATAAACAGAAAAAATATACAAATTTAAAAGAAATATTACTTAAAATATGTGTAAAAATGGGATTTGTGCATTTTTGCGCTTGGATAGTAACCCAAAAATCACTGCGGAAACATGCAACAGCGCTACCTGAACAGATGGGGGCACTGTTTAAACACGTCAGTTTACCCCAATATTGCTGCAGGCCGATAGAAAGCACAGCTAGTAAGACTTACATTATGCTTTTGCATGTGCAACCGAGTTGAGTCCTATGGAGCTACTGTCCCCTCTAAATAAGAGTGGTTATTTCCTACATAAGTGAATGTCACAGGTAAAAGCACCGTCGTATGGATTTTCTAATTTAATGTATTGTCAAGTGTAAGGGCAATTAGTGTCTTTGTGCTACCTACACCTGTGTCAATTTTACTAGTGTAATGCTGGTGATTTGGTTAGAAAGGTTTGTGTCCCTGTCGGCAGAGTAGAATGGAGATTTTCTGCTGTAGTCGTGCAGCCTTTTTTTTTTTTTCAAATATTTATGCCTGCAGTTTTGCCAACCCACACAGAGTTCAAACTTCATTTTGATTCAGAAAATTACACCAGTAAATTCTACTAGGAATAGTTAGATTGTTTCTAGCTCCCCGAAATGCACATAAGTACTCTTTGATATGAGGGTATTAAAGCTATAAATAGAAAAGGGGTCAATCTTGTTTATGTGTGAGACACTCTAGTTATATTTTCTGGCCTAGAGAACAAGGAAAAACCTTCATCTAAGTGTCACCAACATTTTTGTCTTTATCTTAAATAAGCCTTTACTGTGCCACAGTTGATTTACAATATTATATATTTATTATAAAATATGATTTATAGATCATTATTATAATGATACATTAGTTGTTTTCTCCAAAACAAAGTTGGTGGAATTTAGATGTTTTGGTTTTTTATTGGGTGCAAATCTTAAAATAGAAAATCATAGTCATGTCATAGTGTCATATAGTCATACAGATACAGGAGTTTGATAGGAGAGAACACAGTGTGCTTGCAAGTCATGATTTAAATGGTATTTTCCTTTCTTTGGGGTCCGGCTATGTGCAAATACATGAAATAAGCATTTCTGAGTCACACTTGTTGTCTGGATGACATATCCTATGAAAAAGTAAAGATGAAATTAGCATTTTTTCATCATTCTGGCTCTAATGTTTATGACTCAGCAGGACTTTTGAGCTGTGACGGGTGCCTGGAACAGTGAATGTGAACCATGGGTGGTTAACAGCAGAGTGGACGAGCTCCCCTATATCATGAGCAGAGGCACACAGCAGAGACAATATATATAGGCAAACAGGAATTGAATGCATGTGTTTGCTGATACAGTTTTTTTCTTTTTAAAGGCAGCCTAGTTTTATTATACAGTTTAAATATACTGTCTGAATTTGATGCCTGCTGATTGTGTGAAGCTTATTACTGACTTAAATTAGTGAGGATAATGGCCTAAAACATGAAACATACTCAATGTCCCAAATTTTTCTCAATCATTGTACCCTAAAGATATCAAATAGAAAGTAAAGTAGAAACTACATTTGCCTTTGACTTGCAGTGGAGTATCATCACTGAATGTTCATTTATTATAATGTATTCATGTTCATGTATTATCTAAGTTATGTTAAACAGAGCTAACCTGATGACAACTTTGGCAGAAATGTGTAATTTATGTTATACATTCTGGGGTTAAAATAAATTTGCCCATTCTAAACTGACATCGAGATTTATTTAAATCTTTACTGGTTTCTGTGGGCTTTTCTCCAAGGTTACAAGGTTCTGCAAGTTTGATGAGTGCACCATCCAGCACTTATAGCACCTGTCCAATACCCATGTTCTCCAGGGGAGCAGCGTTCACCTGACTGCTGACCACGCAGTGGGCTTCAGAAAACAGATCAATAAGAAGAAAGATATGAATTCTCCAGAGTTTATTGATGCCCAATTAAAATTGTATCTGTTTGAGAACCAAGCAAACGACGCCCAGCTTGAGAATCCCACAGACTCTGTCAAATTTAGAGAGATGCTGATGAGAGGTAGCACTGGGAAGGGCTGTCATTGTGAGTGATTTAACTGAACTGCAAACTGGGGATGGGAGGAGGTAGCAGGTAACAAGTGAGCCTGATGTACAGTATATTTAGAATAAACTTTCACAACACTGACGTTATATCGCTCTTTACAATATGGTAGGACAGCTCCCAGAATAATGCAGTCTCCTCAATTTTCAGTTTTATTCTGAGTTGTCTCTTTGGAGGGAGCAACCTGAAATAAAAGACCCACCTGATTAAATATTGATACGCTTCACCCAATGGCTTGACATTGCTTGTCTTTCTCATATCCTTCCTCCTCCCAAAACAACTTTGTGCAGTGCAGACCAGCTCCTTTATCCTGCCCAGAGGATGGCCATGAGGTAGCCTTAGCCTCACCTCTCTCCTTACAGCTGCCTCAACAAGGGCTCGAGCAGGCAGTAAAGGAAAAACTGGGAAAAAAAAAGAAGTCCAAGTAAAATTTGAATTAGTCACATTAATTTCCTGACTGGGAAAGGCCAATTGACTTGTTCATGGCAACTTTAAAAAGCACTCAGTGTCCCTTAAATGATTTCAACATCTGTTTACAACACCAATATGTATAGTAGAATTAAGTAAAAAACAATAACAAAAAAAAAAAACAAAGCAATTTATTTAACTCTAAGTTTTAACTATTGCTTTAAAATCTTTCTTTCTTTTGTTAAAAAGTGTCTCTGCTCTCGGGGATTGTGTGCATTGACCTGTTCCAATCTCCCATGGAGTCATCATCTGGTTGTTTTGTGACCATGGCTGTCTCATACGGTGAGGACGAGCCAGATTTCCGGGTCAGCTCCGAGGCAGATCCTGGGCACGCACTTGCCACTGGCGTGCGGGTGGGAGGCATCACACAGCCGTCTGCTCCCACATCCTGTCCAAAGTGAGCAGCTCAAGGTGTGATGACGCCTGGGAACTGCACAAAGAAAAATAAACCGAGAAAGAATTTATTTTTCCTGGAGGGGACCTTCATTTGCCATTATGCGACATCACAATCCTCAAACTTTTCTTAACAATTAAAAACAAATTCTGACTCTGATCTAATTGATTTTTTTAGTGCTCCTGCATGTGACACCACTAGATGGCGCTCCCCCTGCATTGCAACAGACCCACTGTAGCATAGCATAAGGCTTTGAGAACGAATGGGAGACAGTACATTACCTGCGGGTACCCAACTCTCCTCTCCCCTCCGGGGTTAGGATGGGGGTTCAATGTCTGTGCATCACTGTGCAATGCAATAACAATTCTTTAAGTCACTCCATTCTTAAAAATCCATTATTTCTTGCAAAAACAGGTCATTTGGCTTGTTATACCACTAGAGTGCATCTAATATCATTAGGAAAGACTCTGTTGACAGTGAGGCAGGTTTATTGCAGGCATTTTGACCTGTAATAGACAGGAAGCCATTGGTGTTACAAATAATATTAACAATGGCGATTCATTGCAACCCGATAAGCCTTGACAGCGCAGACGATAGACACGCCAAAGCTGAATCATTTGTGCAGATCGTGAAAGACTGGGAACGACTGCTGGCTTGCTCACAGCCTGTCTAATCGTCTGACAGATTGCATCTTATCCCTGATGGACCTCTTTGGATGTCAATTGCATTCCCGGATCTCAGAAATCACATTGGCGAATATAAAATCAAAGCGAGTAAAAAACTGTAAGTCAAACTTATGATAAACTGGAACTATCCCTGCAGTGGCAAGAAGGCAGGCAGCGTGTCAGAGCAAGCATTCATGTATGATGCATCATAAGCAGAGAGACGGGATGGCAGAAGCTGATATGGCCAAAGGTCAGTGATGCAGGGGAGCTAATTAGGGAATTGGGAGCACGTGTGCAGGTGGGTGATAAGGTAAGGTGGGAATACATGGGGAACTCATGCTAGAAAGGGAGGGAATGACGCAAGGGGTTAAAACAAGACAATGACTTTGCAAATGCAAAGTGAGGTTTGTCAGTGAGGTTGTATCTTATAAAAAAGGTTATAACCAACATAATTTCAAAGCAATTATTGGTTCTCTAGACAAGCTGTATGGAGCCATTTCATTTTTTACATTCACTAAAGTCCTTAGTGTCTTCATTTGTTTATTATGGTAATGATAACGTGATAATTTGATAACCATATCAAACCAAAGACCTCTGAATGTCTCACTCTGGGTGAGTTATGGGGAGTTTTCAGCCCTAAGCTCCCCACACTTTTTCCCCCACATTGTGAATATTGTAAAAGATGTAATTAGGTCGAAGCAAGAATCTCTCCTGTGCTAATGCTCATCCGAAACATCCAATATTAAACAGATAAATTGCCGTCTTCCTCACAAATTGAAGCCATTAAAAGGCCATCCCCTCAGTTGTGGATTCACACGGAAGTGTGCATTCTCCAGAGTAATTTTTCATTTTCTTCCTTTTCTTTCACTGCTTAGTATATCATGGCTTTCTCTGTAATATCCACAGGAAGAAGGGAAAGAAGAATTTTGCTCTTCATTGAATCCACTGCTGCTATCTGTTTTGCTCCCATTCTACTAATACGAACACAGCACATTTAGAAATAACCATAAAAAGCAAAAGTGACCAGTGTCGATTAGGAGGATGTAACGGGACAATGCTGCATGGATGACAGTAATTGTTTGGGCTTCTGTGTGATGATCATTCTAAAGACCCCACTGAGAAAAGCTGCAGCGTCTTGAGGAAATGGGGACAAATGGGTGGAAACATTTCATGTAACGAGGGTAATCTTTCCAGAAAACTGCAGTCTCCACCCTCCATCTCTGTATCGGCATTTCCAGATCTACACAGCATATTCACCCCAGTCTTACCTCATCTACAAAGCTCATCATTGCTTATGTCTGGTTATTTTGCAAGAAAGCGCAGGATTACTGGAATACAGTATTTTTGTGTAAAACACAATAAAACACACAATAAACACAACATTTTGTGTTTATTTTACACATACTTTACATTGCATAGTAAAAATGTGGTGTAAAATAGTAAGTTAATATTTTACATTCGAATTAAGTATCTCAGCCGATCAACTCCTCTTTGGCTCTGCTGTTTCTGCACTTCGTTCTCCTCACCTGAGCAAATCTCTCCACCTGCACCTCATTCCCTCATCAGGTTAGTGTGAATTTCAGTTTTGCTTCAGTAAATGCTCAGCTTTCCTGGCATTGAGTTCAAACGCTCCCTTGACAGAAATGACGCATGCCTGTCATCCAGCATCGTTCTAATTCTGTCTCACTGATATCCGCCTATTGAAGAACAATGCTGAACACACCTATAGATATTTTTCCCCCCGCAGCCATTATGAAAAGAGACCACAGGCCCACTGACGTCTCTGTTGATATATGGCTTATATTTCACATGGCCGGATCTTCACTCGCATTCGTAGATGCCGCTGCAAGCTGTGTTTAATAATGATGCTTTGTCAAAGGTCCTGTGCTCACATACTAATACTTTACAGCACTATTTTGTTGATTGTTTTCCTTGTCCCTTCTGTGCAGATTTCTCCAGAGTCTTTTGAAGATATTACAGGCTTCAGAAGATGAAACCCCCAAATTCCATAAAATTGTGATTTGAGAAACGTTCTTATCTGTTTCTATTTAACCCTCGAAGTTTTTCACAAAATGGTAAACCTTTCACCTCCACTGCTTTTGAGCACTGAGCCTTTCATACGCACTCATGATAGTAATCCGTCATCCCCATACCTGTGGAATGTTCAAATCAGGTGTTTCTGAGCATTCCACAACTCTCCCGACTTGTTTAAAATAAGGAAGAGCATACATTTTCAAAATTCAATGAAGCTGATGATTTAATAATTAGATGCCACAGTTAGATTATCATGATTAAACAAGTGCAATTAAATATATTGCATAGTGTTTACATTTCAATTGGATATCAAAAGGAAGAGAAAATGACCACATTCAGTTTCATTAATGTCTCAGTAAAACATGATAAAACTGTTTTACACCAACCCAACCTTTGGAATTGGGGCTGTAATAGGAACTTGCTCCATATGGATATCAGACAAGAAGGAAGCGGCGTTACAAATAACCAGTGAGCTGAAACTTGTCAGTTATCTCAGTGAGATCCCAACAAGTGAGTTCCAATTAGCCTCTGCACTGATATCAGTGTGTGTGTCTAATTAGATACACTTTCATATTTTTGGAACAAGGCATCTGGCGCTGCAGATACACACTCATTTGTTGCTGAAAACGATCAGACAAACATGGCTGCAGCCTGTTGAGAAGTCTCCGGAGTGTCCATAGTGTGGCCACAATTGTCACAGTGCGACCTCGTATGGCGTGACACAGCCGAGCAGAGTGAACAATGCACGGGCCGGGGAAGTTTCTTCTCTAAATAATGGCGAAAAGGGTTATCTATCCGTCCTCTCATCACCATGCCAGTGGTAATAAAATGTTGCTTTATGGCAGAGGAAGAAAAGCAACCCCCACTGATAACTGTGATTCCTCCCCCACTCTGAGCTCCTGGGGGTGTGGCCGAGGCGGAGAGGCCATCAGAGGAAGAAGCAGTAATTTGATCATGTCCTGCAGGGACAAACGCAGCATCAGTCACCGGTGCCATAAGCTCAACTGTCTGCCCTGCAGCATGCAACACTTCCCCTTTCATTCTGTGTGTACAGCGTGTGACAGCCGCACATTTCTGGCCTTATTCTGGTGTCTGTAACACCATGATAGCCTCCTCACTCACCTGAGCACAGTGAAACATACAGTTTGGCTGCGTGAGAAAGGCTACAACCCATTTGTGTTTAGATTTTTTCCAAACTGGTGCTCCAGATCCAAGTTGACAATGTCTTTTATAAAGACACTTTGCGAGGCTAAAGCGTTCGGTGTGTGAAAAGGACTAAGTCCTTGTGATGAAAATGACTGGCTTCCAATTAAACTGAACAGCGGGGTGACTGTCTTGTTTACCATCACATCTTTCCTGCCTAATTAATGGCACAAAGACAAATGTGAAAAGGTTTTCACTTTTAAATCCAAGCCTTTCAAAGGCGCCAGTAGGCAAGATAAACAGCCTCATATGTTGGGAAACAATTCCCAGTCTCACCCACAAGAAAACGTGCACTATGACACTGGATTGCTTCAATTACACTATATTTAGTATTCAGCAGTCATCGCAGCATCCTCAGAGAAAAGGTGTGTAATTGTACAAGTAGAGGAGCATGAATGTGTTTTGTGTTGCTGTTGTTTTTGCACGAGAACCGCATCAATCTTTTCTGTATGTGCGATGACATTACATTACAGCAACACAATCCTGGTGTTTTTCCTCCCTACTGATGGAGAACTGTGGAGGAGATATTCACACGCCAATAGGCCATGAACTATAGGAGGCTGGATCCATATCGCCAACACGTAGTCTAATAAATCATTTCGCCAGCTGAAATAAAGGTTTCAAACAACATTTTTTTGTTTTTTGTTTTTAATCGAAAGCTCTGTGAGGCTGTGGCAGGCTCACAATCGGCTGACTAAGACGTCTGTTTAAACGAAGAGTCCCTTATCAAAACACATATCGTGACATTAAAACCTCCGTCTCCGCTCTGCAGCTAAATCCTCAATTCTCTCAACACCTCACAACACCTGCTGTATTTTGTTTCGAGGGTGTGTCAGAGTCATTTTGGAAATGAGAAAATTATTCATAAAAATACCTCATAAATAAAGAATAAACAAATTAAATGAAAAGGAATCACAAATTTACCTTTACCTCCTCTACCTTTATATATACTAACAGCCCTGCTGCAGGACTATTTAAAATATTTGGTTTCAAATTCAAGGTAAACAAATTCATCCTTGACTCTGTTTACTATGTTTTTGTGTCAAGTTAATTAACCTCAAAATAGCGTAGGGGTCTATTAGAACTGAACATGAGCGTATTTAAAGAACAATTACACTTACTGAACAGTGAAAAGGAAACCTGAGGAACTAATCAAAAATTCACAAGGCCTAACATCTGTGCTGAAATATTTATATTGTCACATGTAATCAAGATTTTGTAAGAACAATTGTGACACTCCCTCTCCCTTATGTTATAGATTTAACCACAAAGAGCGCTGTGCTTTACTATCTTTTAATACTCTCATTATTAAAGACACATCTTCTCTATCTGGATTTTATGTGAGACCACAATGATCAGAGTGAGTTTGGACAGAAAATCTAGTTGAAACTATAAAACGAAGGGACTCGAGCAGGATTTATCAAAAGTGGCTGCATCTCTCCATCTCCAGTGACTATTGCGCTGTTGGTATTTTATAACCCATCTGACTGTAGATATGCACAGATGGCCAGTACTGTAGTACAGCATAGTGGCAACATAATGGCAGCCTGACAGTAATAGAAGTATTGGACAATTCTGTGTGTATCGTGCTGCAACAGTATCACCACTGCACATCTAAATTGAAAAAAAAAAGATTGAAGAAGTGGACAGAAGGAGCCTATATGTGACTGCCATCGTGATAAATGAATGTTGAGGGGGGGACACAGTTCTTTCAGTCTTCCATTCACAGGTCTCAATGGGCCTAAAGAGATCCCAGTTGATAGAGAGTCTTTACGTGAGACCTAAACAGGAATCCACATAATCCTGGGATCAATCGATTGTGCCTTTCTGTGGGTGATGCATCATCATACTGTAATAAATAACAGCAGTCTTGGATGTTATTGCTGTATCCGTGAGGACATTGAGAACTGACATCTGTGGGTAAATTTACAGTAAAACCCAGTTCTGAGATGGTGGATTTATTCCAAAGCAAAGTTTACAGCAAAACTACAAGACCCTGACATTTGCTGCTTCAAAGGATTTGCAGAAACCAGGTTCACAGCCTGTAAAAAGCTGTCCAAACAGCATTTTCCCATTAATTAACTGACCTTTTTGTTTTCTTTGTTTTTGCACTTTTGCCCCCTGTGTCTCTGTGTTAGGTCTATAAATGTAGCTACTACGAGGAGTTCTTAAGTGACTATAATGCACTCTAACTCTAATACTGATGCCTCTATATGACCTACACAGGAAAGCAGAACCATCAGGGAGAAAACTGCCTATCTGTATGTAGTTTTCTCCTTGAAAAACAGACGAACTGATCAAAGGGCCCCATACCATTAGAGCCAGTGTTTACACATTCCCAGGCAAAGAGAGAAGTATGTTATTCAGTTTAAAGGAGGTGGTTTTTCTTTGAAGAATTTTGTTTCTTATGTTACAGTATATTGCAATAAGATACTACAAATCTTTTAAAGGATTCTTCACCATTGGGAGTTAGGGCACTTTTTGATGTTTTTGACTCAAAACTTGAAGAAATAGCCAAAGCACAAAGCTGTAGGTAGGGTAAACCAAAGGTGCAGTGTGATCCAGACCACCGGTTTCTTCTGTGTCTGATGCATGAAAAACACGACTTTTGATAGGGGTGAACTTCACACCGCCACTGACGTTACAAATACTGGCAGTAAATCAATTGCTCTCATTTTGTACCCGAGTCAATGTACTTTCAGAAATATGCCAACTGATTAGTTGTTGTAACTTCAGCTGTTCCAGAGATTTTTGCAAAAGGATTCAGCACATACCTCAGGCAATCTTTCAAATGCAAATGTCAAATCACGTCTTAAAAATAACTCCTCAATGTCAGTGAAAAGCAAATAACACTTGCAAAAATGGGTTTCTGAAAGATTATGACGTTAGGATGAGATGAAACCATCAGATCTGGCTTGCAGCCATTAAGGAAATTTCATTTTTGTTTTTGTGCAAACCTTTAGAACGCACAAAGTGAGCCTACCGTCAACAAATTCTGACACAGAGAAGTCAAACATTTATCTGCTTATTATTCATTTCCACCACACATCTTCTACCAGCTGATTCCCTGCAGCATTACAACCACATGGACTCCAGTCTCACCAGTCTGTACGCCTCGTACAAACTCAGCTGCATTACTTTCGACACATCTTATGGCGAAGACTTCATGACACCAGGCTGTAAAGGAAGCGATTTCGGACGAAGTCTCTGGGTTCCCTTCCCTCCTTGCAAGTTCCTCTTGTACCTTTGCGTCAGTGTTCCAGCAACGCTTGTGAGTTTCTCAGTGAGTAACTGGTTTTTGTTTGGGGATTTTGGTCTTTGATTCCCATGCGCCTACCTCTTGCTATGCAGTTGAAGCGCTCTCTTTCGCCTGCATCAGTGACTCAGTGTGTGACAACGTGTAATAAGGAGAATGTTAACGAAGTAACAGCAACTTTCTACACAAATATACTTATTTACCAAGAAACCAGATCTGCCGGTCGTAGGCTAACAAACAGATCAAACTTTACACTGTTTTGCTCTTCTCATTGTTATTTATCAGCTATTTAACAGATTTACATCAATGGACTGCAGCTTGTTACTACCATTAACATGTTTCAGGTAGATAGCCAAGCTTATTCACTGTCAGCTACTCCTCTTGCATCTCCATTCTCACATGGGGTTTGATTGATAAAAAAAAATAAAGCATGACAGTTAAGAAGCCGGCAGTATGTTAGTTGAAATACCCAGGGGGACACGTGAAGGTTCGCTTCCGTCCCTCTTGAGCAATTTAGCCCGTCGGAACGATCTGATGTTTCAGTTTGATTCCACTCTGTTGGCTGCCCCTGAGAGCTGCGAGCTGCCGTAAAAGGTGAGTGGATTTGAAAGGTACAATAATGCAGGAGCACTGCAGTAAAATACAGCCATGCAGAGCTCTTACTGTGGACCACCTGCAGGTTCTGACTGCATCGTTCTCGTGAGAATCTCCCAGAGAGAGAGATGCGCTACACAAAACAATTGATTTAGAGGACACAGAAAAGGTTCGTCTCACTCTGCGGAACAAAATGATTGTGCTCCATGAGGGCATTAATAACATAAATAATCATTAAAAAGGGCCGGAGATGGATGTGGACATTAGGAAACGGTGGGACTGAAAGGAATAGGAAAATCTGTGTGTTTGTAGCCTTTCTATTCTGACGTAATTCCTCCCAGGATAATAAAGCTTGTGTGGTCCTTCCACTGAGGTATCACGACCGAAACAGATTTACACTTTGAAAACAGGCATGTGGGCACCTCGTGGACTGGAAAATCATAGATCGTTGCGGAGCCACATAGAGTCCAAGTGCATATGTTTCCTTAGCGATTTGAAAGGCAGGTTCTAAATGGACCGCCTTACCTCCCCTCAAAAAATTCACCTTCCAGGATTTTCTGCAACTATTGTTATTGGACCGTCAATGTAATTAGATTCCTGAGGGCAAATCCTTCTCTGTGGGAAGAGTTGAGACAGTTTTTATACACAAACATACACACACACAAGCTCAACAGAACTGGCTTAAAGTTGCCTGACTCGCCTGACTTCTGTCGGTTCTCCTGTCATAGATTAGTTAAGGAGTTTATTTAAAAATAGAACATTACAATGGGAAACTTACAAAGGCTAGAGAGATACATGCAACTTGAATACACATTATTTGTTGGGATAAAAATGATTTCCGATTAGTGCAAAAAGCTGCAAAAAATGTGATAGAAGAGCTACATGTAGAGATTGTGGGTACAGATGGAAATGATACCTTTCTGGCCAGTTTCACATTTTTTTTTCTGAATTGTATTATTAACCTACTATAGAAAAAAAACCCAAAACAATTATGGATCGATGTTTAACTGACCTATGACACTGTCTGCAAGTGGCTTTGAAGCCCACAAGACAATTCTTTCAAATCTCCAGAAGGCTGTGGGCAAATCCTCCTTGTCAATATCAATATCACTCCTTTAAACACCACATGCATGCTTCACCTTTAACACCAACCTTACATGCAAGAACTTGTGGAAAGCACCAGTATACATTAATCCCATAAACAACTCTGTTGTGTGTTTTTGAAAATGACAAAGTGATTGATTTGGCCGTATGTTTGCAATCATCTGGAGCAGCGGTGGGGGGGTGGGATGGTCCTTCGATTCCCTCCCTGTTTCATTTCTCACTGTAACTGGATGTGCGTCCTTGTCGCCTCATCTTTATTCACCGCATGAGCGCCCGTTGCTGCACTCTGAAGGATTGTCTCTGCCCCGTCTTTCCCACATGCCCTCTGTAGCTCCCATAATGGGCCAGTTAAGGTGTGTATGTTGAGCTGGATGCAGTGCATTTGTAATTTAACACTGTTGGCCGCTGCAACGTGGTTTCTGGCTCAGCGCTGAAAGGGTAATATGGCAGGTTTGGGATTTTATTGTAATATATAACTATAATAGTGCTAATATTGACATAGCCGTAAAGATAGAGAGGAACTAGTTTTGGAAATAGTTACAAAAATTCATACTCGAGTAAAAGTGACTTATATACATGTCGAAACTCTTCCGTTACAACAATGGATCCTTTTATTTGTTGTGACATGAAAATATGCGTGGAAAGTGAAATTTTTTGGACACCTAAGTGTTGTCTTTTCTTGGCTTTAAAGGCTAAATTATTTTTATT
>KV751317.1:11847795-11868997 GCA_001698575.1 Mola mola
CTCGAGAGGAGCAAAATGAACACACTCCAGGTAATCACGTGAGCTGACGGCAGCTGTCTCTCTCTGACCTTGCCCTCAAGACACACACACACACAACGCCACAGCCCAGCCACCACCGCTATTAATTGGAAATTGCAGCGTGGGGAGTGATAAGGAGAAGTAACGGCTGGGTATGGGTGCATGGGGAGAATTGGATCTGCACAAGTGGCAAACCTGTCGGAACTTTAGGCCGTGCACTCACCAGGTGTTTGCGCGCACGTCTGCTGGCGGGCTGAAATCCTTTGTGCTCCAGCTGTCACACGGCCGCGCGGTCTTCCCCCGACAAGCAGATCACATAAACTGACTCGCGGCGTGCACAAAGAACGAGGGTCAGAAAAAAAGGCACATGTCTGTCTACAGTATTTATCTGTTTTCTCACGCTCGCCTGGATTTCTGTTTTGATTTCAATCTCGCTTTGATCCCTCCTCCGACCCCTCCGGATTGTGTGCTACTTATTTTTCTGCTTTTTGCTGCATGCTTGCAAGTCGGCGATATGAAAGAGATGTGGGGCCTCCCCACGCAACTCATTACCAGACTTGCTTCCCCCCTGTCTGCTTCTCCAGACACTCTCTCTTGAACAACTTCCCACCTCTGACTCTGCTGTGGCTCCAAAATCAGCAGCGGCGCCACTCTGCTCCTCTTGATGTGGCTCCCCTCCACATGGCTTTGAAGAATGAGAGTGAGTCTGGGGCCGCAGGCACTTGTTTAAGCAGATTCACAGGTCATGGTGCGTTATCCCCAATTCCAGGAATACTGTGGGTAAACACAAAAAGGACATTCGGCATAAACAAATGAAGGAAACCACCTTTTACGTTTTTTGACTCTTTTTTTTTTTTTTAACAGTTGCAGTTGCAGCTCTGGAGCTTTGGATCAAATACTTGGCCTTAAAGTTGACGTAGAAAGTTGGTCGTTGACCTTGTAAAGACACTTTTGTGGACTCGGTCAACAAACTGTCTTCCTCTGTCAGTGACCAGGTTGTCATGGAAATGCTTCAGGTGTCAAGAAAACAAGAAATACTTTTTCAAAAGTCAAGAATGAGCTCTCTATCTTAAAAGGAAAGAATTTAGCCACGCCGCGGCTCTGTCCGACTGAAAACATGCATTGACATTTAGCAGAAATATCTGTCGCCCAGAGGATGAATCATTGGTTTTGTTCAAAAATTAAGGTCCTCAGGGGATGATCCCTAATGATTGCGGCGATCTCCCGACTTCTCCTCTAGCGCCACCAGCAGGTTGATATTTGTGATCTCTAGTGAAATGTTCAAATTATCATTTGTCCAATTCTTGACTTATGTTCGTATAAAACAAGGCAGTGACCACTGGCATAAAGATGGATGACACGCTACAAAAAATGGCACCAAAATATCGGTTAGACGAGCGCTGCCATGTTGTGCAGGTGACGCCATTTGGAGCCAGAGTCTGTGCAGTCGCGACCGGCACTCATATCGGTTTCCCGCCCATTCAACTGTCTGCCCATTTAAACGGAGCTCAGCTGCCCATCATGACATTTCGACAGGTTCTAATAGCATCAAATCACTAATCAAAACTCAACTGATCATAAAAACTTTTTGGCTGAAACAAAAAGTGTTGACAGACAGAGGCTGACAACAGAGGCTCTTTGTAATGCTGTGTGAAGAGTCATACAAATGCATATATTTTTTGTGGACTTTGTGGACGGTTTTCCCCATGTTTGTACTACAGTTGAAGGAAATACAATCGAATTTGTAGGAGAAAAGCGACCAATCGGACCAATTACAGCTGTTACGTTCTGCATCGCTAGGATGTATGAACTGATCATTAAGAAGAGTTTGGTGTCGACCTGCTCTCATGTTGAATGTTATGAAATGATTTCTGTTGGGGCCATATAAATGAATTTGACTTGAGGTTGAGGCATTGAATCCCCCTCCTAACCCCGGAGGGGAGAGGAGAGTTGGGTACCCGGTGGGGAGGTTTACTGGGACGGTACACCTGTCAAAGTGTAACGCAGGTGTCCTAAGGCAAGCTCAGGGAGGACAGGAACCTCCCCTGGAGCAGAAGGGCAAACGCTCGCTTGATCTCGAGTTTCAGTATGAATACAGACCGCGAAAGCGGGGCCTCGCGATCCTTCTGACTTTTTGGGGTTTTAAGCAGTAGGTGTCAGAAAAGTTACCTCAAGGACCCTTTAGTTAGTCATGTCTTTGTCTAGTTAGTTCTGCTTCTGGTTTTATTTTGATAGTGTCTTTGCCTCATCTGCGTCTCAGGCACCTGTGTCTCGTCTGTATATAATCTGTGGTCCCCTCGCCCTCTTGTGCTAGATTGTCTCGTTCCATTATGACAGCTTTCCAGCATCTCCTAGTGTTTCTTTGTTCCTCGTGCCCGACCAGTTTGTGTATTTTGTGCTGTTTTCTCCTGATTTGGATACTTTTGCCTGTTCTGACTGCTTTACGTGTACCGACCCAGTTTTCTGATTAAACAATATCGATTCTTCATTGGCTCCATGTCTGCACTTTTGAGTCCAGGCTGAATCTGTACTTGATAGTTATGTTTTTGGGGAGGTGCAAGTCAGGCTGCGGCGCAGGTCACTGCTCGGGACGTGCAGTAATTCAGTACCTATGGTGTCGATCCAACGCACATATACGTATAAATCCAGCTTCAGTCTTGTCACCAATTTGTCCTACTGGATGCTTATAGTCTTCCTTCCTCTTTCGGCTTTACCTACGTTTTTCTAGGAGACACCTCAACAAATCATCCTCCTCCATCTCTCCCTGTCCTCTGCATCTTCTTTTCTCAAACCAACTATCTGCATGTCGTCCCTCACCACATCCATGAATCTCCTCTTTGGTCCTCCTCTTTGCCTCCTGCCTGGTAGCTCCATCTTGAGCATCCTTCTACCAATATATCCACTGCTTGAATCTACTATAAAGTTTTAGTAATTAATTAACAGGAAAGAATTTAATCTAATCCATGGTTAATCACTGGCAGTGGCACTGGTACTCAACTGGGCACAACCTCAGGAGGGTGCTAGCAGGTCTTTCCGTGCTCGTTTCATTTGTCTCATCCTGTTAAAACATTGGGTTGAAGAGTTTGTTTTTGTCTGCATTCAGCGAGGCTCTTGGTTGTATTTTCCTGCCCTACATTTTCAGACGGTGTTTATGCTTGCATGCTCATAAAAGCAGGCACAGGCGCTGTGAGAATTTTCTAGACCTAAGCTACTTGCAGTTTAACCATCAGTTCTCATGAGGTTTTTTTACACAGAGAACGTGCCTTATCCCTGCATTGAAAGTTCGCCAATTCTCAGTATACACAGCAAACCGGCATTGCGGAGACAAAAGAGGTGTGACTGGCGTGATGAGTGCCAGTCTTTAGTGTGACGTATTTGTCACGCGGCAGGAAGAAACCTCATCAAAACAAAGAAAACAGCCATGGCGCTCGGGGCCATAGCGTCCGTGGAGATGAACAAGACAGAATGGCAACGGCGGTGAAATGCAGTAAATACCATGAAAGGCTGAGAAATCTGAGACTGCGGCTGCATTCGCCTCCCAGCTCTCACCGGCCAATGGTATCTTGGCCTACTGACATCAGATTTGATTGTCAACAAACTCCCCAAAAGATGTGAGCGTGTAGAAACACTTTCCTGGTTAGACCTTCGGCACAAAGGGTTACTTTTAGGGACTTAAATTAAAACTTAATTTAACTTTGCTGAAGTCTACATTCTACCCTGCACCATTTGAAGACAGTTATGCACGACATGACCTTCTT
This sequence comes from Mola mola, assembly GCA_001698575.1. Classification (NCBI taxonomy): domain Eukaryota; kingdom Metazoa; phylum Chordata; class Actinopteri; order Tetraodontiformes; family Molidae; genus Mola; species Mola mola. The sequence continues at coordinate 11,851,572 of KV751317.1, forward strand.
CTTCTTCGTTTATGGAGATATATGGGACAGTCTTGACATTAATGCCCATCATCAGCACAAACCCAGAGAGAAAGGCCACGCCTGGAGTTCTGTGATGCAGACGGATGGCGAGACATGTATTTATTGCTGCTGGTCAGTTTAAGTTTTGAATATTAGTTTTTCACATTTGGGTTGGCAATGAGCAAGTATCCAACTTGGAATGCTGCTCGTTTAACCTTTTTGGATCCCTATGAAGTTCTCTGCATGGTAAATTACATATTTAGAGACCTAAACAGTTTATAGGTTGTTGTTTTCGCGGAAAGTGTTTTGTAAATATGCACACTTCTAACGCCATTGATTTATGAAAAAGGTTATCAGCGCTGTTATAATCCGGCCCTTTTATTTGCCTTATTGTGTAAAGAAATGTAAAATACACACATATTGCAGACATTCATATCATTGACACATTGAGCACACTAGCGTTGTATTGACTTTGCATTATGTGTCTGGCATATTTGCGTTCCTGTGCTGTTGCTGGTTTTTGCTCTACATACAGATCAGTGCTTGAGTGTTGCTGCTGTTATGGTACAGTGCAAACAGGTGGGCGGCCTGATGGCGAGCGAACTGGTTGTGTTGTGCTTGTGCGTCTTCATAACGGCGCACCCCTGATACAACCAGGCAGATTACCCGTATACACAGACACCGTCTCACCTCTGATGCGCAAATAGCAAATAGGACAGTTCAGCACTCAGCACAAAGCAAACCCTCACGCAGTTTGTCCTTTAAATACAGCCTGATTGAGGGATTATGCAGTCCACAGACTTCGAAAAGAAGGAGAAACGTCAGAAGCAAGCAGAGAAAAAAGAAGGGATCACATCCTGCAACACTCTGGTTGTTCGGGGCTGTCAGACATAGTCCCTCTTCCCGCACAAACCATCGATCCCATGGTGAAATGTGATATCTTAATTTGTTGGCTTGATTAGGTTAACAGCTTTCACTTATACTTTAAAGTACAGCCTACTGCTTACCCATCTGAAATGAGCTATTTTGAATCATTTTTAACATGACAGTGACCATTAAGCATCATACGTATACGCTAATTACAACGCTGAGACGAAGTGATTTTAACAGAGTGGCCACACTATTAAAATTAAAGGTGTACCAAAGAGGCCTTTGAGTGAAATGAGTGGCGCGACGTTACCAACCCATTCTCATTCCACCTCATCAGTTCTCAAAGATTGGTTTAGTAACCTTTGGTGATGCTGACCAATGTGCTAACTCTTCCCTTTAGCGCTTTGGGCTGAGTTTTGGCACCAAACAGCAGTGACCTTTGGTTCAGGTTAGGAAAAAATTGTTATTTTTAGGAACACATCGGTGACGCAAAACGCAAGGAATGGGAGGCAAACTTTGGTCTTCTGGGTAAAAAATAAAAATGCAACGTTTTGTGTGTCGCCCTCCACTCAGCCCTGACCTCCACGTCTCTCAGCGCCGTTTGTGTTTTGAAATTTATGCCATGCTGCATCATCTGTTACAGTCATCTGAAACTGAACAGTCACAGCTCTTCTACTGTACATTCCATCTTTGTGTGACAAAATGCCAGTAACTCATAGAGTTATTCAGCTATTTTTGTCTTTGGTTTTTGTATTGACGACCTCAGATACTCCACAATAATCCTTAAAATACTTTGGGACTAAATGGAACTAACAGGAGGTTGTCAAGTTTGCCCAGGTTTCATAATCAGTAAAAACAAAATCTCAATATCTAGAACAAGTTCTTTGGAGTCATCTATCTGTCTGTCAGGTTAAGGTTCATGAATACCAAGTCAAATTCAAATTAATTCCTTCATGGATGTTAATCTGCAAATTTCCTCAAAATTGCGACTCTTGACTCAAGTCTGCTCTTTGCAACCACATCTGATATCAGAAGAAAAGAATATAGCTCACTTTTCCAGATTTTCCTTTTGTCAAGAGGGTCGGTTGACTTTTTGCCATAAACAGACCCAGTGCAAAAAGTAGTATTAATCCACAGTGAGAAATAAAACAAAACAAAAATGGAGACAAAGAGTCAAGATATTATGAGAAAAAAAGGTCTTAATTTTACTGGGTCACTTTAGAGGACAGATATCTCAAGAGCAATCGCTTGAACCCCAATTTGCTCCTGATGCTGCGGCATCAGTGTTTGAGTGTGTGAATGGTTAACGCTCCTGATGAGCAGGTGGCACCTGTAGTGTAAAAGTGCTTTTAGTGGTCAAAAACAAGTAGAAAGGCGCTTTATAAATATAGGACATTTACATAATGAGGGTGGTAGAGAACTTTGTGAAGTTGTACTTCAGTACAGGGAATGTCTTAATCATTTGGTACATCAGCACCACATTATCATCAGTATCAGGACTTTAAAAGAATGTGCAAGAGCAACAGAGACTTGGAGGAAATTGTTAGTGGTTTTTTTACAGGACAAAATGCAGATGACAGTAATTGTGAAGGATGGAGGCTGTTCAAGGACTTTCCTGTTTCATTTTGCATCAAATCTTGTATAGTTACGGCTTCATTGTCCTACGATTACAAGATTCCCGTAAATTTTTTTCCCTGAAATTTCCTGCTTTTTTTTTTCTCGTAAAAGTATAACGTTATTGTCAAAATCTAAAAAAAAAAAAAAAAAAAAAAAAAAAAAATTGAACATTTCAGCTCGTTTCGTGAAATGTAACGAAATGCATAATTCTTTAATTAATATTTCTTTTAAGTAGCTTTTAAGAAATTCTTCTGCTGTGTTTGAGGTATCAAGCTTATATTTAATTAAATTTACGGCTCCCAGGCTTGGAAAATCCTCCCAGATATATTGAAAGCTGACATTATGTAGTGTCAGAGAAATCACCAGATGAGACCAGAGTCATTATGCTCACCTAGTAGGCAGATGAAAACCAGACAGTACATGCATGTAATTGTTTATTGGGTAGTGTGTTCTGTATTGCAAGCTAATTACCTAATTCGAATGGAGCAGAAATCAGTTTGTTGGGACCAATTATTTTTATTCTGACATTAAATTAAGTTACACTAAAGAAAACTACAAGCCCAGTAATCACAGTAATGAAGAAATTTACAAAATGCCATGTCCTTTCTCTCATGCGTGCTGCATCGTGTGAATATCGTAAACAGTCAGTCGCATTGTCTTCTTCCTCGCCTTGGGCCAATTTGAAAAGTGCTGATTTGGGAACGGAGCCTCGCTGAAGCACACTTGTGAGGTCAGTGTGGCTATTACACGTTCATCTGACCAGGGCCCATGTCGTTGGGATGAAACAGCAAACCAGATTTGTTCTCTGTACTGGGCCTCACCGTTATTGTGTCTGAGGATGACGGACAACGCCACCTCTGACTGGCAGAGCACGTGTCTGGCATTTAAGCGGTTTGAAATGTCACATGATGGGCAGTGTGGATCCATGAAGGCCTGGGTGAGGTTTTTCTTTGATGTGTAGATTGATGTGTAGAACTTCACTGCCTCACTTCAGCACTCAATATCGCAGACAGTGTTGACTCGCCGGTGTCCGTGTCCACTCTCACAACGTTACCCCCCTACGACTGCACGTCTAACGCTTTACCGTTGTTTGGATCCATTCACTCATCATTTTGACTTCTTGATCACTTTGTTTCTATGGCAAAACCCTGCACTAATAGACTCTGCTCATGTTGCACAACCAGTGCATTATATAATAAGATGAAGATCAGTTTACAGTTCGTTTTATAGAACCATTCGAAGCTGGTCAGTCTGTGTCTCTGTTGGCTACTGTCTGCTTTTCCCTCCTCTGTCTCTCCGGGCTGCACTGTGAAATCGCAGACTAAAGAGCAAATGTCACTGTTAAAAATGGAAACTAGAGGGGCATCAGAGACATGAAAGACCTTGAAGGTCTCAGACTTTGTGCAGTCCACACACACACACAGCATAGGAAGTCCATGAGACTCCTCATTAATCCAGTGTCTGTGCCATATGAGATATGTCATTACTCTTACTCCACGTTAGAAATAAATAACCACTTAAAAAAAAATACATATTAACAGGTTATGGACCACACCCCCCCCCTTACTGGCAATGACATTAATTACACAAACATTGCTGATGTCCAGTGACGCACACGTGTAAGATGTTAGCCTTGAGGTTTTTTTTTTTCCAGAAATGCTATTGTAACACACGTTGAACGTTGAGGAACAATGTATTTTATAACCTAAACCATGTTTTCTTAACTATAACTAAATGTTTTAAATATAATGAAACATTTGAGGTGCTTAAACCTAATCAAGTAGTTGTATTATCTAAACAATGCCAAGTATTCAAGTAACTATATTGGTTAAATAAAGTATTTGTGCTGCGTTAAACCCAAACAAAAAGCACATTTGTTGCCAAGTGTTTGTTTTGCCTAAGCCAGGGCTGTCAGTAGATTAAAATATTTGATTGCAATTAATCACATGATTGTCCATATTTAACTACTGATTAATCACAAATTAATCACACACATTTTTAATCTGTTCTAAATATATCTTGAAGGGATATTTTTCAAGTTTTTGATAATTATCAACATGGGAGTGGACGTAAATAAGCTTGTTTTATGCAAATGTGCAGCTGTGTTCTAATTGTTGCAGCACTCCAAAATTCTGACAATTACTGTGCAGAATATTCTCATTCTTATTCTGCATGCTCAAGAATATCCTGAGAGCATAACATGGCACTGGAGCCCAACAAGCAACAACAGATGAGCAACACTGACTTCTGTGTTTATAACAAAGCATACGACCGAAGTTCCCACTGTGGGTGAAAATAATGTGCTGAGGCGCCGAGGTAACTGTGCTTATTGAGAGACATCCAATAGTCACTGGCGAGTGCGACGGTGTTTGTCTGCTCACAATAACTCGTCCACTTTAGCTTTCTCGTCTTCATACAAGTCTTGTATCTTGGCTGTAGTGTCCCTGGCTCGCGAAGGCAACACATACATACATGCAGTCATTGAATATGATACCAGTAACTTCAAACAGACCGTCGTCCTCCTCCACAATGTTAGTCCGCATGCGGGCTGTAGCCTTTTATCTATTGCTGTTGACAGTGTGTTGTCCAGGTGTCTGCAGTGCAGACTATCCAGCGTGGCCTTTGGTGAGGGGGCGGGGGGCTCTGTATTTGAGACTCGGCGTACTCTAGTGGTAACTCAGTTCTCATCAACAGTTAATTTAAATAACTTTGGTCTTGTCAGGAGAACATCTGGCAGGGATTTGAGGCTGACCTTTCCATTCCAAACACAGTTTTCTTTATCCGTCTCTGCTTTCCATCCACAACGTTCCTGCTCGATCTTCTCCTGATTTCCCAAACCGCGGGGCTCACTAAGTGTCAAAACAGCCGTGCGTTAATTGTATGTCAGAAAAACGCATTGGCGGTAAAAGGAACTTATTGAGTTCACTTTGACAGACCTAGCCTAAACCTAACTAACGTGCCCAGAACAACAAAGGACTTACGGGGGGAAAAAAGAGGCTTCTTCAGAATTCAAATGGATACAAGCCCTGACACAAGACACTTTCTGTCAGAAAGTGCTCTCCATGAGAAAACTCTGTGGGATTTATTTGCCCGACAGAAAGCCTTCGAAGCTAACCTCTCCAATCTGCTTATGGCGCGCAGAACATGGGAGAAGTTAGCCTTGTCTTCCAGAAATATTATTTTTACATGTGTCAGACATTATGGAATGATCATGATCACACTGGCACTCTGGTTGGTCAACATAAAATGCAGCACGTAGACTCAGGTATACTGAGGGATTTGTTGTGGTGATAATCCCAATCAGCATTGTGTGACCTCATGTGGCTTGAAAATGTTCATGGCAATGTGCAGCGTTGCTTTCAATAGTAACTTGTTACATTATAGTGTTGCATTTTCATGGGACCGAGGAGACTTTTTTTGTCTTTGTACAACCATGGGTTGCACAATGAAATTAAGTTTGCAGTCCCCATCGTGCTGCACAAGAGAAGAGTTTAGAATTACTAAACCCGAAAACTGCTGAGTGTGTTCAAGTGATGAGCTTTTGTTTCTAGTCGAAAAAGTGAACAAAATAATCTCCCATAATGTCAAGAAAGGAAATAAAATCCTATGCCTGTTTTCATTCAAAAAAAATGCAACCATATGCTTTCTCAATTCAAGTTTCTCCTTCACTGAACTAAGTTGATAAAGCTTAACTGCTTTGTTGACATACAGCATTACACTTCATTCAAATGACACGTAAACTAAAAAACTTGCCAACACTGTCTGGGTTTGTGTTTCCACTTTTCCAAACTATCACCAACTTGGCAACTTAGTCAGTATATACCGTATATATACTAAATGCAGAAAGCCTCAGTGAAAACAATAAAACACAGGCTCCTAAAGCCTGCAGGACATCATTCAACAGACATTCAGTTTATGGAGACAAAAATTACTTGCAAATACAAACGACTGCATTACGTTTCTTACTACGATTTTGGTTCCCACCCACACTCATTTTGTCATGAGGAGACATCATGCTGGAAAAATGTCACTGCAATCGGACTGTTACACCTCAACCCGATCGAGAACCGGCCGAGACGGAGAGACCCCCCCCATTGTGTCACCTAACATCGCAGACTTTGAGCTTCAAAGTTACACGGGAATATGACTCAATGACGTCGGCATACTCCCACCTAGTACCTACGTCTGTGTATGTGAGGGAAAGTGGAAGGTCCGGCTCATTAGAAGATGAAAGTGGCACTGGTGTTGTCAGCCCTCGGCCTGCTGGTTGTGGAAGACGAAAAACGAGTAAGAGCAACGAATTATGGAGAAACCGCACTAAATGGCTGAAATCCTGGATTGTGCAGCAACTGGCTGGGGGTAGCGTTTCCTTTTCCTCACTCCCACAGCCAGTGAGGGCTAATATCTCTCTTATTGCCCAACCGGCTGAAAAATCTACTCCCGGACATCTCTGATGGCTCGGTCTGTGGAGTTGGACTGCTGGGAGCAGACTGGCGGAGAAATTCATTAACTCTACACTGAATGAATGATCAGAATTCTAGAATAGTAACTGTTAAATTAACAATAACTCAACTGTCACAGCAGGTCATAAATCCTCCCTGACTACTTGCCTACGTACGCTGACTCGAATCAACACAGCCAAGTGATATAAAGAGCATTTCGGAAGACACAGCAGATAAACCCTTCGTGCTCTGTGCACTCCTCTGACCTGCCTCCTGCAGCAGCCCGTTTTAAGATTCTGAGCTGGCCTCACTTTTTTTGATCACCATCAGTTTCTCTGACAGCCCGATTTGCGCCGGTGCTTGCGTCGATGCTGACTTGCAGCTTTGCGAAGCTTTGCCCATAAGCAGAAAAAAAGTCCCTCACAGAAGCGTATCAGGATAGTTGGAAGTAAAATCTGACGTTTGTCCGCCATGCAAAGCGATTCCACTCGTGCATGTTTGGTTTCATGTATTTAAATAGTTGATGATGTAAAAAAAACTCACAGTGAGTTGTTGAACAGCATGATTTGGCAGCCATGTGCGAGGGAGGATGCGCTGCACTGAATAAAACTGAGTAAAACATCTGACGCACATTGAACTTTAGATATGAGATCAATCTTCAGCCTCCTCCGGGTTCCTTTGAGCCGGGGTCAAAACTTTCTCAAACGAAACACAATTACTGCGCCAACTGCCGGGAGAGGCACCCACGAAGTCTGAGCGTGACCTTGTGATGGTGAGATGGCGGATCATTAAAATTACATTATAAGATGAAGGCGCCGACAGAGCACGAAGTCATCCTTCACTCGAGAGATCCTCGGCCGCACGCTGGTGCATATTTGCACACCTGTCAAGATAAATGATGACACAGCGCTGGCCGACCGTTTTCAGATTTCAGTATAATTTTTTTGGATTTGGGGAAACGGCACAGACTGATTATTGTGTTTTAGTTAAAAACAAGTGAGATTCTCCGGGGCCTGACTGAAGTTTAATTTAACTTCTCCGATGAAACACCTCCAGCTGACGTGCATTATGTTTTCCATAAAACATGACAGTTAAACCTTGGGAAACACCCAGATCACACTGAGTCACAGCAGAGTTTGCTGCGTATATCTCTGCCAGAACTCACAAATTACTACCAACAGGCCAGGCGGCCTCAGGCCGAGTCTGACACACTTGGGCACATTCAGTTAATAGAAAGTAAAACATAATTTAATTGTGGGTGACAGAGCATTGCCTTTTCAGTCCTCCAGGGCGGTGTGATCCGTGTCTGTATGATCCCACATCATTGTTGCCGCTGTCTGTAACTTAGCAGTCCCTGACAGGATTCGGGCTTTTGCTCAGTCTTGAATTTCAGGGACCTGTGCTCTCACATTAGCCGTAATGAAAAACCATTAAATCGAATGTCAAGTGAAGCTGAAGCTTGTGTTTCCTGCTGGCATCTAATTCGCCTCTCGCTACAAACATACGGCGCATTTAAATGCGTCCTTGCGCTACTGAGAGCACTCTGCTTTATCTATTACGCTAAACGCTGAGGCTTATCACATTGATCTGTTTCAAAGGCTTCACCTGGACAGGTGTGTTTATTTTAGAGAATAATACAAGAGGGCTTTATGTACCGAGCTTTTATTCAAACATTGACCGTGCACACACGACAGGATAATAGGAAACACAAGGACATGCTGTAGCCTTTGGAATCACTCATGGAGAAGCTATTAATCTGACAAGAAAGAGACTCCCATGAAAGGACAAAATCTGTGTCCCCGTTTACAGATAAAGCCCCATGAATCCTAATATTGTTTTTTGTTTTTGATTTCATTTCACTGCCCGATCCATTAAAGCTGCATGTCAGAGAGGCCCGGTCCTTTCAATTCTCTAATTTCGCAGAAACAGTAAATGCTGGCGCGGATCCACAGATAATATAGTTTTGTTTTGTTTTTGTTGTTTTTGTTGTTTTTTAACACGATAAATCAATGCAAGACAGCCAGCCGGTAATCAATCACCACGGCTCTGTTTGCCAGTAAATTACTGCAACACAACTTACAACACCAGACTCCATTCACTGGCGGTGGAGCATCAGAAAAGGAAGGTACTGTAGTTTTTATTGGACAGTCTGTGCGTCCCAGCTGCTAATTGTGATCACCTCAGCGCAATGTTTGTAATTACTGCTCAGTCATGTGTAGCAGAAGACGCTCATTATCACTGCTTTGACATGCAGAACCGCTTCCATTAATGTATCGCCTACACTACACACCGTGTGCGTGAGCTGGTTGTGAAATCCCAAACTGTATTGTTTTGCTCTGGGTGCTTAATTTGCATTATTGGGGCCTTCAGTTTGAATTTGTATGTAGCAGCGTCTCAAGCTAAACTTGACATGTATCTGACTTTTTCTGATGCTGATCATCTGATTTTCATAAAACTGGCAGCGAAGTATGAAGGCTCCTATTTTCATCCAGTCTGCCAGTAATCCTGGCTGCTCCTCAGCAGATGGTGCGATGAGGATGTCTCAGGTCTGGCCATGTTGCTGCTTCCTCAGCCTGCTGTCCTCTTCACAGACCCCCGCTACGGCACCCAGTGACTAATTATTTCCTGTTCGTCACAGGAACACAGTCATCAGAGGGACGTGGCATTTTCAGCAGCCGCTCCTATCAGGCCAATTTAAGACTATATTCCCACTCGTGGGACGCAGTTTGACTTGGAGCTTGTTTTGAAGCTCTTTAATTGGGGACATTGGGAGGCGATGGGAGATGGAGATTGGATTTTTGGTTTGCAAAACAGTCATGTGATGAATCTCAGCGTCGGGTTTCAGGCCTTCTGGGAGTTGTGTGTGTGCACCGGTGGTGTCCTGCATGACACGCACTGACCCTCATCAATACTGCTCTGAAAAAAAGGAGTGAAAGTACAACACATGCTTCATTCAAACAAATGAGACATGAATGTGAGAGCTTTAAGTAACCTTTAATTCTCCACTCGGTGCTGTGACCCTCATAAAGTGGTTCTACTGTATATTTCTCCTTTAACTGTTGTTGATTAGGTCTGATCAGCCAAAGTCAAACACAATGAAGAAGACTTCTCGACTTGAGACTGAAATGCACTCGGCTACATGATATTTTGGCCTTGTGAGGTTATTTTCCAGTACGGTGAATCAATGTCTTTTTCGGGATTCTGTATTTGCAAACGGTGTCGATTGACTAAATTTGACTCAAGCCTCAAGAGGAGTTCTTTGTTTTCTGTTAAACGGCCAATACAGCGACCATATTTCAAATTCTATCACACAGTGTATATATGTGTGTTCGCTTTTGGAAAGGTCTATAAGATCATTTTCTGTGTTCTAGTCAACAAATCCCACCTGTTGGCCAAAGTCAGCATGCTGAACACTTACTGACACTGAGCCTTCTCACACCTGCTGATGATGCAAAACACATGGACAGCTCTAAGAGCAGGTGTGAACTGTCCACAATAAAAATGGATTACACGCTTTAGTTCACTGTAATGGAGATTATTTATTCATGCTCTCCACTAAAATACAGCAGCAGATGTTTGTAAACATACTGACTGTTTCAATCGAGCGAGTCCTGTATGACCAGAACCGCCTCATAATGCAGCTGCACAGTGAGAAAAACATCCATGGGAAAATGTAAATCAGCTGTCCTTTCTCATAAATTTGGCATCAAGCTGTTTGCGTCACCGTTTCAGTGAGCCTGTAAACACCCTGTTTGAACTGATTTCACCATTGACACCAAATTTATGCAAGAAATACATGATTTAAATGTCGAAACTCAATCACAGAGGGGGCCAGAATTAAAAACAGGCTCTAGGGCGAGGGCCAAACAGCGTTTTTTAAAATTATCATTCATGCAGACTGTTCCCAAGACATCTTATTGATTTCAGAACTAACCAAGGATATTGTCTGTCCGTCGGCAGTTTTATGAAAAGTTTTAGAGAATTTGAAATAAATTTGTTTCTTATTAACAACACTAATAAGAAAAATGACAATATTTTAAATACGAAGAAAATATTTCACACTCTTACACTCAATGATATATTCCTTCATTTAGATACCCAGCTGGGGTAATGATGGTGGCACATTTTGACTGCTGTTTTTGTGTAATGTGAAACACAATGTCCATCTTTATTTGTGCCAATGGTCTGCACTTTGGCCCTTTTAAGCCCGTTGCTCTGAAAACAGCTGACCAAAGCACAGTTTGCTAAAAGGTTCTGTAGAGCCGAGAAGAAATCTGAGGTCTTCGCTAAGAACTTCTGTGCTTCAGGGCTGAATGCACAAACGGGAAAGGAAAGTTGGAACGTACGCTTCATCATTTTTTGTGGTTTAGGTCTTTTTCGGTGGATTTCTTTACAATAACAGCATATCAATCAAACAAAATATTGCCAGTCTTACACTTTTTTTTTTTCCACTAATGAAAATGACTGTGAATCTCTGCTGAGACTGCATATTTATATGCTAATTGGAAAATCATCTCTTCTGCCTCAGTGATTCTGTACTTCTCCAGACTAGAGTAGCACAAAAATTTCACTCCAGCCGACGGGAGGTTTGTCGCTGTATGGACTTAGGTTTAATAGTTGCCATAAACTCTTCTGCACGGTAAACTCTTCAGATTATATCATACCTGTTGAATGGTGCAGGCTTTGTGCAGTTTCCATTTATGCAGAGTGGCTTTTTGATGTAAAATTGATGATTGATTAAAGGTTACTGGTCCCGTTAGTGTAGTAAATGAAATGCAGAGCACTCGTGAAGGCCATCAATACATCTATTAGCAACACTCCCGGTAATCTGGGCTGTGTGTTTAGACCCCGATTTTTACTATACAGCCAAATGAGTCGCTGCAATTTGCCACCGGATTGTAATGAGAGCTGCTCGGTCGAAATTGTGTCAACTGCCTAATTGCTGTTGAGTCCGTGTGATTTAAAGCGGACGGGCTGATAAGAGCTGGCCTAAACGCTGACATCACTGCAGCCCACTAACGATCGCTTCTCACCTCCCCTTCCCCATTTCATTTCCCCACAGTCCGATCGCCCCTAGAGCATCCTCTGCTTTTCACCTTGAAACCGTCAAATGGTAATTCATGGATACTAATTGTACAATTTCCATCATGTTACTTCTGCTTGAATCTCCAGTGTGTAATTATGCAAGTAAGCATCATTAGTCGTTAGAGCATAACATAATTTTCTATGTGAGTTGAGCATGTTTTATTTAATGTTAATGAATAAATAGTCTCCCAGGGCTTTGATTTAATTGGATTGGCACACACATGGTATGGTTTCCTGCCCTATCAAGTTCTGGTGAATTAAGTGACTCAGCGTGAAAGCAAAGAGTTAACCAAGGTCAGCAGGAGGGTCTTCGCTACATTTTGGTTCTTCAGTTTCCAGAATTAAGAGCTTAAAAGTCTTAATGGCTAAAGCCTGTGTGTGAAGTCACATAGTGTTTGGTTTCCGCTTGCCTTTCCCTTGCTTTCTTTCATTGCTCTGTTTTCCCTAATGCATCTTGACACAGTAGTCTGGAGTAATGGCTCTGAAATGCTACGCTGAATCGATGCCTGGTGCCTCTTCCTCTCTTAGGTAATTAACTGGGTAATGAGAGACGGTGCAGAAGACCGTCTCCGCACGCTGGGAAGATGTAATCTGTTTTCCCTATTATTCACTTAGGTTAAAGGGACTTGGGCTGCTAATTAATTAACTATGAAACACTGGAATAGGATTCCACTGAAGGGCTTAATTTGGGTAATCACTGCCCCTCATCCTCCTGTCACCCGACGGTGCTGCGCCGTCTGTCTGAACTTTGTCACTATCTTCGACAAAAGCAGATAATTTGCTGTCTGGTTTTTTGTGCAAGTCCAGGCGTGTATAAATGTGTGGACATGTGTTATATTCTCTGCCTGTCGCTCTCTCGGCTCCATAAAACATTCTGTATCAATCAGTGTTGATCTAAATGACCCGGCATGTCAACAGCGAACACGCGGGAGAGTGGTTTCCACTGCCAAAGATAAGGTCAAAAAAGCCATTTTAGGTATCATCAAGGAAGTATTGTCTGGATATTGATGCCATTTACTACTTAGGAAGGTTATAGACGGCCTTGCTAAAAAAAGGAGAACAGCGCTGTTCTTAATGCTCCGAGAAGACTGAAATGGAGGATAGACATGATGGAAAAATCAATTAACCTTGGCCTAGAAGTGAAGCGGCTGATCTTTCAGCACGATTTTATTTGTTGACAAATATACCATCTGCCTCTCTGTGGATAAGGGGCATGACATTACGCGCCTGAGCTGAAGAGTGTGTGACTGAGCAATGCTCTCGTTGGTCCCCGGGAGAGACACAGGAGTGCTTGTATGTTTGCATGCAAATAGCCATAAAACAAATACATAAAAGGAGCAGAAAGTGTGCGTGCGAGTCATGATACAGCCGGTCCATGTGTCTCCTGCAAATGCAGGGCTGTGCCGTCACAACACACACTCATGTGGGGTTGATGCGCTGAACAGATATTTATGCTATAAACAAAAAGTCTTTGGAGAAGTCTGAAGGGTTAAAAGATTATAAATCACAAAGAATAACCCTATTTTATAATTGTGATATTGTTTTGGTTTGTGGTCCACTCAACACCTTACAAATTGCCCCTTTAAAAGTATTTGATGCAACTGACCCACCAGCCTGACACAGTAACTGTTATATTAATATGATATTTCATTCAGACATGAATGGGCCCCAGAAGAAGAAAGCTTTACCCATATGTATTCACAAATAAAACGAGTTGACCCCCTTTATTTTCATCTAGTGGTAACAACAATCCAAAATTGACCTGATGGGGATAAACCGATGTTAGCATGCTAAAACATGCTGATCGTGGCAAACTGAGGCATCACACAACGACTATATCACACTCCTAGTCTTGTGGTGCGCTGGGAAATCTCTCCTGTTCAGGCTATCATCTATAAGACATAACCTATAATGAACAGTTGTAAGTATTTGCTATATTTTAAGGTGCCCGAGGCCATTGCAGTTGGGAACCATTGCTATGGATTATTCAAATCAATATCCCTTTCCCTCCGATATTGAGCTAAATGATTTTTTTCTTAATTGTTTTTTTTTTCCGCCTCCTCTAAGTGGTTGCTGGCCTTCTTGCAGCTGTCGAAAGTAATTTATAAAAGGATTTTCTTCCTATCGCGGAAACACAGAAACCCAGAGTCCTCAGCTAATTTTAGCGCTGGAGCAACTCAGTCAGAGCTACACCTGTGACCCTCCTCCAGATCGAGGAGCACTCTCCTCCTCCCCTCTGCTCCCCACTCCTCTCCTCTTCTCTCCATCTAACTGACTAAGAAATCAGCAGCTAGCAGGAAGCCAAACTACAAAGCCGGGGGGGGGAGAAAAAAAATAAATAAGTAAACATATTCAGAGGACTTTTCTAAGCTTATTCCTGGCATCCTCCTTCCCTCAGTCTGCCTCCAAAGTCCTTGATTTCATGCAGTCACAACAGCTGCAATAAACTGTGTAAATACTTCATGTAAACACAGCTTGTGCATAGAGTATCAAGTGGCTTTACACAATGCTTTGTTTCAAAAATATACCAACACGCTATTATATCATAATAACTTATGTCAGCTTATTGTTACATTTCCTAAACTTATGTTTTTGTTATTACTCCCATTTCTCTCTCACTTACCAGCACGCAAATTCATCTGACAAGGCAAAACATTGTTTTTTTAATTATCCGATAGTCACATTTTTATAGCTCCCTCCATCTGTAACTGTGATTTGAAGTACACCGATGTTCCAAGGAAAGCTTACAGCTTGCATCAACACAAACTGTTATCCAGAATTTTTCTGCACCCTGCACTAAATCCCCTCTTTTCTCTTTTATTAATGCCACCTTTGTTTAGAAAAATGATTTATGGTGCATCTAAAAACCTCATTTTGGTTCGAGTTTGCTTCCATGCATCGCTTCCTGTGTCTCGAGACACAATTTCTTGCAATAGAACTGAGGATTTCTTGATTGAAACTCTGTTTGGGGTCTCGGTCGGGGTGATTAACTGTCTCTTGCCTGTCTCCGCAGGCTTCGGGATGACAACACCTGTGACGGTCTCGGGAAAGGTGTTCCTGATCTTTTACGGGCTGCTGGGCTGTGCCGCCACCATCCTCTTCTTCAACCTCTTCCTGGAGCGCATCATCACTCTGCTGGCCGTGGTGATGAAGGCTGTGAGGGAGCGGCGGATCAGGAATAGCGGCCTGCTCCCGCCGGGCATCCGCCATGACTTCTCGGCGTATTCGCTCCCAGGCTGGAAGCCGTCCGTGTACCACGTGATGCTGATCCTGGGCCTGTCAGCCATCACGATCTCCTGCTGCGCGTCAGCGATGTACTCCCCGGTGGAGGGCTGGGCTTACCTGGATTCTCTCTACTTCTGCTTCGTCACCTTCAGCACCATCGGCTTCGGGGATTTCGTCAGCAGCCAGAGCGCGGTTTACGAGTACCAAAGCCTCTACAGGGTGGCCAACTTCCTCTTCATGCTGATGGGCGTGTGCTGTATCTACTCACTCTTCAATGTCATCTCGATCGTCATCAAGCAGGTCCTCAACTGGATGCTGGAAAAAATGAGCTGCTTGTTTTGCCAGCGCTGCAATAAAGCCAGCGCGCTCCTGGGCAGACGCAACGCCATCCGGCCGGGCTCTAAGGGTCGCCACGGTCGCTTTGGCCCGCCGCCCGACTCTGATGGACCTTGCGACAGTGACAACGAGGGACGCAGACTATCAGGGGAGATGATCTCAATGAAAGACTTGGCAGCCTCAAACAAGGTGTCGCTGGCCATCATGCAGAAACAGCTGTCGGAGTCGGCCAACGGCTATCCCAGGACGGTCTGCGGCAGCTCGCGCCAAAATGGTTTCTCAGGGGGCGTTGGCGCCCTCGGTATCATGAACAACAGACTGGCAGAGACAAGTAACTCCAGGTAGACGCCATGTTTACAGGAAACCTTTTTCGTCACATACTATGTGACAAACCCTGAGGTGGATCACTACAGGAGAAGAAATAAACGTACAAGGCTTTTTGAAAAAGGATTTTGCCAGTGTAAGTTGTGACGGATGATTTGTCTGGAAACTTTGCTAGGTGATGGTGAAGATTTGGCGATGATGATGGCATGAAGAGAGAATAATAAATGTTGATCTAGAAGCTTGGGGACCAGTGATCACCTGTTTCATTAACCTCAGACCCAGTCCAAAACCAGCCGCTGGACGTCTAAATATCAGTGTTAGCCTGCAGAGGAATTAGTCTGTTATACCTGCTCAATATATCAGACTTGTACTACTGTAACGTTCTGTAAAGGAGCCCGGAGAAGTGTGCACCGTATAGCTCTGAGCCTCTGTCGGCTTATTTGAATGTACATAGTGAATGCTGACATACAGTAAACAGTGTAATCAATGAACGATATAGCACATACTGATCTATGCATTATATTTCTCATGCGTTTTTTGCACCATTTGTTCCATTGATTGTTTCGTTTCGTTTCGTTTGCAAACCCCATTTCTCCTCACACGGGTTCACCCTCAGGTGACTGATTTCGTCTCTGGTGGGGCAAGTGTGGGAGGCAAGCGTTGCTGTAGCGGAGAGCTAAAGTGTGAAACTACAAGCCAGATTTTCCATAGCTCAAGATTGGGACAAGAGCAGCACTGAAGAATGAAAATCCATTTGTCGTGAGAAAAAGGAATTGGCCCTCTTATCAGCTCAGAAAAATGCTTTGGCGGCCAAAGAATTTGACTTTAAGGGTAAATGAAGGGACCTGCCAGCTGTCTTCATTTTTCAAGCTTACAGCTGTCTGCGAGGAAGGCAAAAGATAAAGGCTTGCAATGTAGTAATTACTCTTTGAATGCATAATTCAGGCCTATGTATTTGTAAAACAGAATGAATGAAGGGTTTGTTGTTTGAAGTGGAATATTGGGGCGGTAGAGGAGAAGGCAAACGATGGATGTTTGGATCCTGCAGGCGCATTATGTTAAATGAATGAGGGTAGCTGGGTCAATCTCAGATGCCAGAGTAGAAATCAAAACCCTGAGGGATTCTCTCGCTAGCACTGATTTAGACTTTTTAATTTTCGAAGGAGACCTTTATTTTCTGTAAAATGAAGCGTGATCCTAAAGCCGACGTTGAATCTCCTGGTTTCAGTGCAGCAGCATTTTAATAGATGGCGGCTGTTTGCAGAGGATCCGGAGCTACTCTGTCAGGCTGCACGATCGATGCCCTTGTTGCTAGCAACTATCGCTTCCAAGGCACCTGTGATTTAATTCGTGTGAGAGTGTTTGACTCTTTCGCAAACGGACAAGAAGTGGAGAGAGGAGCAGTTGACCGCAGTGGAAGAGGAGGCCGCGTTAATCGACTCCCCTCATATCCAAATTCATGCTGGGTCCAAATTAACGGCTTCTCGCAGCCAAGGGCTCAGCATTTCCTGGCATCCATCTCCAACA
>KV751317.1:11884301-11894935 GCA_001698575.1 Mola mola
TTCTGGCCTGGCCTTCAAACTCCCCAAGTCCCAGTCCAATCATCGTTCGTGGGCGGAATCCAAAACACGGATGGAGCAAGTTTAAATTAGGTTTTAATGCTGTGGGCGATCAGTGTAGAGTTTCATACACCAACTGATTTATCCGCACACATGTAGAGGACACTATTTCCGACATGTAGGTCAGTAAATTATCTGATCTGTAAATTATATACACTATAAAATCGCCAAAAAAGAAATTGTCATCGTTCGTGGGCGGAATCCAAAACACGGATGGAGCAAGTTTAAATTAGGTTTTAATGCTGTGGGCGATCAGTGTAGAGTTTCATACACCAACTGATTTATCCGCACACATGTAGAGGACACTATTTCCGACATGTAGGTCAGTAAATTATCTGATCTGTAAATTATATACACTATAAAATCGCCAAAAAAGAAATTGTCAATTCCTCAAGAGGCCCTTCTGTTGTTGTGAGCCGGTTTAAGCCCAAATGCAGCAGAGGCCGTTAAAAATACAGTTTAGTTCATCCTCAACAATGTATTAATGCTTGGTCCTGTTTTATTTTGCTTTTCTCTATTTGTTCCGTGAGCCCTTCACTGTATGACAGGATGTCTCCTGTGGTTTTTGTACATTGTTCTTCCTGTAGATATGACGCAGGATGGTCTTTGTTTCTATTCAAATAAAGCTGCATTGTTTTTTTGTTTGTTTGTTTTTATAATCAATGCATGTTTGATTCAAATGTATTGTGTTTATGTGTCCTAATTAAGAACCTGATTAAGGTTCAAGCATTACTTTATGATGTTTAAAGACAAAGGACCTTAAAGATACACAAATTTGATTTGTTTCTAATTTTATTTTAAGAAGTATATAATATTTACTAATTCTTTTAGTGCAAATGTTGCCAAAAGTTATTTATTTTATTTCACTTACTATGGCAATCAGTGTGTGCCTCTGTGAGCACAACAGTGCACCATTCAGTCAAGTGTTTATGTACCCTATGTGGCCCAGCAGGCTACCTTCTCTTTGCCAGAACAGATTAAAAAAATAATAATAATTTAATTGACACTGAAAACATGTTTATCTTGCCACTGCAAATGTGAAATAAATACAAGAATGTAAGTAGAACTATAAGATTTGTATTTCCTGGAGAAATTTTGTGTGGATGTTGACTGATTAAATGAGACTGCTGAAAGTATTTGCTAAATTGCAGAAATGTGAAATGTAGAGCCATAAAAAATGATGACCTACAACGTAAATTGACATTGTTCTTTGATGTCTTCAATTTTTTTTAAGTTATTAAAGACAAAGAGGGAAATTCACAGATTTATTACTATTGCAAACAGTTTTCACGCTAGTAAATCCAAGAAAAGGCTGAAGTGTAAAATGTGCAAAGGATAGAAATGAGAAAGCCTTATCCCCATAATTTCCTTAAAAGGCTGATAAAAGTAAGTATTTTGGTATAATCAAACATTAATGCTAAATAAAACATTTATTGCAATGGAAATTTGTAGATCACCAGGCATGCTAGAAGTATGACTTAGGGTACAAAGTACTAAATCATAATAAGCAGTATCATTTGTAAAAGACAAAGTGCAAAAAAGGGAAAGGGGAATTTTCAAAAAGCACCATTACAAACATTAAAGAATAAAAAAATATATAAGTACGCGAGAGCTGAATATTTTTGATAGTTTAGCGGTTTTAACGGGTGAAAAAAAAAGGTAAAGCGAGCAGTGGGCCATAAAAAGGTGGAATAATAATATTGGATAAATAAATAAATCAAATTGATTAAAGATGACGTTCCGTTCAGGACGGAGGGGGAAGGGGAGGGGAATCATATCATGTGACTTCCGTTTTACAGCGTCCTCGTCTCTCATTGGCTGAGGCTCGTGTCGGCGCTCATGCTCCATGCTTGTGTTTCCCGCGAACATTACGCCCGCGCTCGCTGTCTGGCTGGCCTCTGGGTAATGCTGAAGGAACTGGGGTCGTGTTCTACACTTATTTCACACACATAGCCCAAAACACATCCGAAGGTCGGACAAATGGCGAAGCAGAGCTCCCTTTTCAATTTCTTCACCAAGTCTCCGCCGCCGGTGTCCAAGCCGAAGACGAGCCCGTCGCCCGCTGAGGCGGACCTGCCTTCGGCCGGGAAGAAGTCCAGCTCGTCCCCGAAAGAGCAAGCTAAACAGACGCCTCAACATAAACCAGACAAGACCGGCGGCGTTCAACCGAAAAGCAGTTCGAAGCCCGCGAAGGCGGGATTCGGCAAACTGTTCGGCGACAAGGCCCCAGCAACAAAACAGAAGTAAGTTAGCCTCGACAGGATGCGCGTCCCTGTAAGCTGCTGCGGTTTAGTTCGCGTTGGGTTGTGCTTGAAAGTTGAACTCCTGCAGACAATGCTGGTCAAGTGAGTGCAAACTGAACTCCAACTTAACGAAGAACGTGTCCACGGATGTGTCCCACTTCTTGTCTCTGAGTTCAAACCAGCGTGCAAGCAGAGGCTTAGCTGGTGATCATGGAGGCTTACTGAGCGCGTGGCATGTCCGTCCCCCTCCTCTGCTCACAACAACAAGTGTGCAGTTTACAAATGACAAGACGGAAGGAAAACTGTGGCGTTTTCAGTGTGGTCTGTGATGTAAACGCGGAAATGATGCAGACATCCCATCTAACACTATCAAAAATAAACAACACCGTAGCTGTCGTATATTAATATTAATAAAATCACCCCAACAGAAACTGGACACGTAATTTAGCCAATATGATTAGAAACCTACAGCTCAGTCGTTTTTAAACTTAAGGTCAGATGTGTTCCAGTTTAGGAAACGCTAAAAATGTTGGATGACGTCGGTTTTCTTTGCTGGAGTGTTTTCTGTGTCCGAGAAGCCCATCGAGGTCTTGATCAATATACTGTATCACTTGACTGTTTTTTGTTCCTTCCAGCAGCGTACCATGCCCGTTCAACGCCGGGGCCCTGGTGTGGGCCAGGCTGGAGGGACACCCGTGGTGGCCGTGCATGGTGGTGCCCCAGCCTCTGAGTGGACAGCAGATGAGGGGCCGTGGTCGGGACCAGCGTGTACATGTCCATTTCTTTGATGAACCCCCTACCAGAGGATGGGTCAGCACCAAATACATCCGAGAGTACCAAGGTTTGTCTGAAAGTAGATCATAATAACTGTAAAGCTGCGACTATGAAATGTTTTTTGCGCTCAATAAGTATTTGTGATACCTGAATGACGTGTTGTCTCCTCTGAACTGTTCTGCAGGTTCCGACAGCAGTGACGCTAAGCCAGGGGGTGGCTTCTTTAACGGAAAACCTGTAATCCAGCGAGCCATGGAGCTTGCTGATAAAGTTATTTTTGACAACTCTGAAAAGAGATTGAAGATACCTCTTTGCATGGATCCCTCTGACGAAGAGGAGGAGGAGGAGGAAGAAGAAGAAGAAGAAGACATGGAGGTGACGTTGTGTCCAAAATTGATTTTTATATTGACTACTATGGATGTGAAATTCTGCATTTAATGATAGCATTTCCCATTTGTTAATTTGTGTCATGTGAGAGGGGGAAAGAACTGAAGCACATAAAACAAAAGTTTGTGAGTAAATATGGAGAATTTAGTAGACCTGAAATGAACAATAACCAATTGAATAGGTGAATCGAAGGGTAATTAACATCATCTGTATGGATCACCTACCCCCGCATTTGATGCTGACTGCAAGCTCATTCTGACCTTTATTACACAGGAAATTCATATGACAGAATTTAGCTGAAGGCGTACTAGGGTTGTGAGCCCTGCTGTTTAATATAAGCATCCTGCTTTTTTCCTCAGATTGACAAGACAACAGTGAGCGATGAAGAGGTCAGCGATGAGGATGAGCAGAAAAGTGGGAAAGAGACGTTGCCCAAAGGCACTCGACGTTCATCCCGTGCCTCAGCGGTCAAGGGGAATAAGGCCAAGCGACGTCGCATAATTGTAGCCTCAGATAGCGATGGATCAGATGAGGAATTCAAACCAGAACAAGCTGCGTCCAGCAGTGAGGATGAGGAGGAAGAGGGGACAGTGAGCAGTGAAGCGGAGGAAGAAGGAGGTGCACAGGTGTCGGAGGAAGAAAGCCCCATAAAGCCTCCAAAGCGCAAACGGCCTGCAGAAATGTCCGCTCCTACAAAAGCCAAGGTGCTTCTTGCCTCGTCTAATGCCCCCAAACGAGCTCCAGCGGCCGTTTCGGCTGACGCAAAGTCTCGTTTGTCGGCCTTCTCTGCCCCCGACAATCTTGAGAGCCAGGCAAATGGATCAGGCACAGGTGGGGGGCCCACAGTTTGGGACCATGAGAAGCTCGAGTGGTTGCAGGAGGGCAGGAGGAAAGACGGTAACAGGCGGCGTCAGACAGAGGATGACTATGACCCTACCACCCTGTACGTGCCTGAGGATTTTGTGAACCGAAACACTCCCGGCATGCGCCGGTGGTGGCAGCTCAAATCGAAGATGTTCGATACCGTCATTTTCTACAAGGTGGGCAAGTTTTATGAGCTCTACCACATGGATGCTGTGATCGGCGTCAACGAGCTGGGACTGACCTTCATGAAGGGAACCTGGGCACACTCTGGCTTTCCAGAGATTGGCTTTGGTCGGTTCTCAGATGTGCTGGTCCAGAAGGGCTACAAGGTGGCTCGTGTTGAGCAGACAGAGACGCCGGAGATGATGGAAGCGCGTTGTAAGACCCTGGTCAAGCTTACCAAGTTTGACCGTGTGGTGAAGAGAGAGGTGTGCCGGATTATCACGCGTGGGACCCAGACCTACAGTGTGCTGGACGGGGCTCCTTCTGAGACCCAGAGTAAGTTCCTGTTCAGTTTAAAGGAGAAAGCCGAGGAAGAAAACGCTGGCTGTTGCCGCACATATGGAGTCTGCTTTGTGGATACGTCTGTGGGTTATTTCCATGTCGGTCAGTTCCCAGATGACCGTCATTGCTCACGCCTGCGCACCCTGATAGCACACTTTTCCCCTGCTGAAGTGCTCTTTGAAAGGGGGAATCCATCTGTTGAAACACGCAAAATACTCAAGGCCTCATTGTCCTCTGCTCTTCAGGAAGGACTGAATGCAGGCACTCAGTTCTGGGACGCTCAGAAGACCCTTAAAACCCTTTCAGAAGAAGATTACTTTAAAGAGAAAGCTGGCAAACCTGAGGAGACGGGGATGAGTCTACTTCCTCCTCTCCTAAAGGAGATGACGTCTGAGAGCGATTCACTGTGCCTTACTCCTAAAGAGGGCTATGAGCTGGCTCTGTCAGCATTGGGTGGGTGCATTTTCTACCTGAAGAAATGTCTGGTAGACCAAGAGCTGCTCTCCATGGCCAACTTTGAAGAATATGTCCCTGTTGATGTTGAGATGGAGAAAGCTGCCGGATCCACCAGTTTCTTTGCCCAGACTCGTCAGCGGATGGTACTTGATGGAGTGACTCTGGCAAACCTTGAAATCTTTCAGAACGGCTCGGGGGGAACAGAGGGGACGTTGCTGGAGCGTTTGGACACCTGCCGTACCCCATTTGGAAAGAGGCTGCTGAAGCAGTGGCTCTGCGCTCCATTGTGTAACCCCACGTCCATCAAGGACCGATTGGATGCAGTGGAAGACCTGATGGGAGCTCAGGCGCAGGTTGGTGAGGTGTCCGACCTGCTGAAAAAACTCCCAGATCTGGAGCGACTTCTGAGTAAAATCCACAGCATTGGCACTCCCCTGAAGGGCCAGGATCACCCTGACAGCAGGGCAGTGCTCTATGAGGAGGTCACCTACAGTAAGCGCAAGATAGCAGACTTTCTCTCAGCTCTGGAAGGTTTCAAAACTATGCAAGAGATCATCTCCGCCCTTGCTCCGGTGTCAAGCGATTGCCAATCCACACTGCTCCGACAAGTTGTCAGCCTGAAAAGTGAAAAAGAGGGGGTCTTTCCTGACCTCTCCTCTGAACTCAGACGCTGGGAGACGGCCTTCGACCACCAGAAGGCCCGCACCACTGGTGTCATAACCCCTAAAGCTGGTTTTGACCCCGAGTACGACCAGGCTCTGACTGGTATCAAGAACTGCGAACGCCAGCTGCAGGACTACCTGGACAGACAGAAGAGGAGACTTGGCTGTAAGAGCATGGCCTACTGGGGAACTGGGCGAAACCGTTACCAGATGGAGGTGCCCGACAGTTTCGCAGAGAGGAACATTCCCGAAGAGTATGAGGTGAAGTCCACAAAGAAAGGCTGGAAGCGTTACATAACGAGGGAGACTGAACGGCTGTTTGCGGAGCTGCAGGGATTTGAGGAGAAGAGGGACGCAGCCTTGAAAGACTGCATGAGGAGGCTCTTCTACAACTTTGACAAGAACTACAGAGACTGGAAGACTGGTGTGGAATGCATGGCAGTACTGGGTAATTAAATGCCTTAAATTCCTCTTAATAAGCCTTTTTTTTTTTTTTAAACATACGTTGATCAAATTTGTCTAGTGATGATAACATTTGCAACACAAAACAGCGTTCTTTGTCTGAGCAGTCTCCTTTTACGTTTCTGATCCTGTGAAAATGAGCTCACACTGCAGGTGTCTGCCCTGAATGCATTTCCTGCACATGTCACAGATATGGCCAACTTAAAGCTTGTTAAAAATCTTTTTTAAGAAGCTCCAGTCACTGAAAATTGACTATTCCGTTTAGTTTCTTTTAGCCTTTATGGAAATTTCACACTGGTGTTTATTTTACAATGGTGGAGATGATTGCAAAAATCATGTGCGATTTCTTGCGTGGCAAAATAACCCCCCACTCCTCAGCCACAGGGTAATTTATCTTGTGTTAACAAGGCAGGAAGCAAGTTGTTTTTACAGTATTTTAAAGAATGCTTTTAGTTTTAATTTCTATTGAATTTTCAATGGCTTTCAGATGTGCTGCTGGCCTTGTCACGCTACAGTCAGGGTGGAGAAGGCCCCATGACCCGGCCAGAGGTGGTGCTCCCTGATAGTGATGACAAGGTGGCGCCCTTCATTGACCTGTCTGGATCCCGCCACCCTTGTGTCACCAAGACCTTTTTTGGCGATGACTTCATCCCTAATGATATATACATTGGCTGCCCAGGCTGCAGCGAAGACGATGAGGGGAAAGGTGACGCCTCCTGTGTCCTCGTCACAGGGCCAAACATGGGTGGAAAGTCTACTCTCATGAGACAGGTGGGCTGTTACACCTCATTTGTATTTTAACCTCCACGTATATGGTGGGGGTTTCACATTGACATACTGTGCTGTTCTTCCTGCTCAGTGTGGACTGGTGATTATCCTCGCTCAGCTGGGTTGTTACGTTCCCGCTGAGAGACTACGCTTCACGCCAGTTGACAGGGTCTTCACTCGGCTGGGAGCCTCAGATCGTATTATGGCTGGTAACATCACATGCTCCTGTCATGTAGCATATGTGACAACAGCATCCGCTCCGTGGCTTTGACTTAACATTGTATTGTATTTTGTAGGAGAGAGCACTTTCTTTGTGGAGCTAAGTGAGACTGCAAGCATCCTGCACCATGCCACTAAGTACTCCCTTGTGCTCCTGGATGAATTAGGTCAGTTTGTTGCTCCTTATTGAGACTTATTCATGGTAAGACATAGTGACCGGTGGAGGCAGTCGTCTTTGTAAATGTTTTAGATTTGTGGTGTGTAAACATTTCACAGGAAGGGGCACAGCCACATATGATGGCACAGCGATTGCCAGCGCTGTTGTAAAGGAGCTTGCTGAGAAGATCTGCTGCCGCACTCTCTTCTCCACACACTATCACTCGCTGGTGGAGGACTACACCAAAAACCATGCTGTGCGGCTGGGCCACATGGTGAGTACAGCAATGCAAAATACGCTAAACACAATATCAGACAGTATGAAAATGTGAAAAGGCGATATTGGCTCGTTGCCGATATGTTGGTGTTTTCCAACATTCCGTCCCTCTTGTCCTGGAAATAACTTCTGTCTGCTATTTTAGTGATGCAGACACACTGCTTTTCAATATGCACACATTCAGCAGACTAAAGAAGAAGCCTAATTTGTTCATTCTTTGTGGCATGGGGATAATTGGCCCTCATTGCTCTTCAGTCTATTTTCTTTTGGTAAAGTCTTACGTACTATGGAAAATTGACCTTTGAACACACATTTCTTGGTTTCATTGAAGTTTTGGAGATATTGGATAGGCATTGTATCATTTGTTTGGTTTACATGTTCACTCATTGAGTTTGTAGGGGTGGTGGGAAAAATGATTCTTTTTATGGGACTATTTTAAAAATATATTTTTCATTCCAGAATCAATATATTTTGTAATTTTTTTTTTTTTTTTAATACAAATTTTAAGCCGCCACAATGCAACATCATTTTTATGGTTGCTGCTGCACAGCTAGTCCACATCAGCTGCTTGCACACACCCTCAACATGGACTCTGTGTGCACTTAGGTACCACTTTTATGCAGGTGAAATAAATGTGAAAGACTGACTGACTTGTGATGTATATTGTTTTTGGAAATATGACCGATGATATGTTGTCCCTAAAAGTGTATGATTCAATTTGTTTTTCTTTAAGAAGGTATAAAGAATGGCACAAAAAAAAAAAAATCTGAATATTAATACAAATTCAAATCGGAACTCAAGTATCTCGACACAATAGAATCGAAAACATAACTATATTGTCACCACCGTTTGTGCAATGCTCACACATCTGCTCATGAGATCTTCAATTCACAAAGAGCTTTCATGATTAACGCTGCAGTCAACATTGCCAGTCATTGTCTGACCTTTTTGTCACTGTTGTCACCTTCAGGCCTGCATGGTGGAGAACGAGTGTGAGGACCCAAGCCAAGAGACAATAACATTCCTCTACAAATTCATCACTGGTGCTTGTCCAAAGAGTTATGGCTTCAACGCTGCTCGGCTCGCCAGCCTGCCAGAAGAGGTCATCCAGTCAGGTCACAGGAAGGCCAGAGAGTTTGAGAGGAGCACAGTCAGCCTGCAAGTCTTCAAGTATGTATTCATGTATTCTGTAGCTGCTGCACCTCAATATTGCCGCAGTGACAACCAAAGCAGGGATTTGGAGTTCTAACTTTTCTTTTCTTGTAGGAAGATTTGCCAGTTTGCTGAAGATGCGACACTGGACAGGACACACTTTGCTTCACTCATGCAGATGCTCAACAACCTGTAGTTTGTCAACAAGCTTTGTTTTTGCTGATGTTCTGTTTTCAGCACTGGTAGAAAAAAAAAAAAAAAAAAAAAACACTACTGTAATGATCTAATAAAGTTTATTTTTAAAAAATGACAATGTTTCATCTAGGAAATTAAACCCCTTTAATTCACGCTAGCGCCTACATAACAGTTATTGAATACTTCACAATATATTAAGTCTAGATGTTATGATACATGCATACATTTCAGTCTGTATGAGAACCCACAATCACCAGTACACATGAATAGGGAGGGAGGGAGGGAGGGGTGGGGGCAATGAAACCATATAGCGCTGTATATAGATACTTGTCTCAGCTTCAGTAGAGTAAAAGCCTGAAATTCTCCAGCAATATTGGCCATTTGGGAAAAAATGCATCAAACTTAATGGTGCTTTCACAAGGCTTCTCTCTTTCTAGACCTAATCAAAGTGGAAAAAATAAGGCAAGCACACTTATTTTAATACACGCCGCAGAAAGTACAGCCATCCAAATATGTTTGGACAATTTCTTTAAAGGATGTATTTTGTATTTATCATTTCATCTGACTCAAACTTCACTTAATTGATGAATTGATAAACAAAGGCAACCTTGAAAGGAAATGCAGGATTTTGCCCTATAGCTTAGTTTTCCTTAAAAGGATTCTTGGTGTCAGACAAACCAAAAAAAAAGAATTATGTAAAAAGATGAAAACATTTACATTGAAAGATTTAAGATGTATTCCAAACAAAAGCAACTGCAAGACTTGTGAAAGCACCTTTTAAGTTTCTATTTTTTTCTGCGAGTCAACAGTGCTGGAGAAAATGTTTAGTGTTTTCCTCTTTTCTCTGATCTCTTTCACAGAAAGAAGTTAGATACTGCGACATGTATAATTACAGCAATTCTAGGGTATAATAACCAAAAGATTTAACACATTTAATAAAATAAAGACATTCAAGTACAGTAAGATTTTTGCATGAAAATACAAAACTACACAAAAAGCATTAAAATCAAACCTCAGTCATTTTGAGGAAAATAAAAGCTGAAGTGCTAGGTATTTTATCCCGTACATAGCATACGGGCACGTCGGTTGCCCAGTGATGGAAGCATTGTTGAATTTGGGCCTTTGCCTCCTCGTGAGAAAAGCTGTGCCTCTTCCGAATGAGTGTCTGTACATGACTGCAGTATCTCATTCTTCTTAAAAAGCCGACAAACCTCAGTGGCCTTTAGTCCATTTTGCAACAATTTCACTTTCTTAACCAAAACCAACACACCCACAAACCCTGAGTCAGCTGCTTCTCTGTCCCACTGATGTAATCTTTTTCTGTTAATCAATTGAAGAAAAGGAAAACTGGAGGCATCCATATTCACTCTTTTCTTTCTTTTTTTTTTTTTTGTCTCCTTTTAGCATATTTGTTTCCAAGTCTTCTTTTTTTTTTTTTTTTTTTTTTTTTTTTTAACA
>KV751317.1:11902626-11922819 GCA_001698575.1 Mola mola
AAGCAAAATAAATAAAGATTTATCAGTATAGCAATATCCAAAATGTCCAAATACACACACAAAAACAAAAAACAAATCACTCTTATTTTAGATCAAACATTTCAAGAGATCATTCCGAATGTACCAATTTTAACGTAAAACAGTAATCCTTAGCTCTTGTAGCAAGAGTGACCCTAATGAAAGTTAAGAATTACAGAAGTAGAGCAAAGGTGCAGCAGATTTACCTGTGCATGTGCTGCGTATGATACAGTGGTCAATGATGGGACTGCAGTTAACTGTTATCTCCAAGCAGTGGTGTGCATTGTGGTGCTGAGCTGATTTATCATCAGGATTGAACTGCAGAGCACAAAACCAACAACTGATTTCAGCAATAATATTGTTTCCAAATTCTGTTCAAATACATATGAAGCATTTAGGACAACTTTCCAAAATATGGATGTACTGCATATGTTGTCTTTATGAAACGACTAAAAAGCAAAAAAGTCATCTCACCCTAATAGTCATGAATCCAACATAGGCATCTTCTGAGCCTTCCATGAATACAAATGTAGAGTCTCTGGTATTCTCAATGATGACTTTTTCTGCTACTTTTCCAGGAGCTATAAAATAATCAGAAAGGTTCAATTAGATGAAAACACTAAACAAATGCACAACATAACAGTCATGACTTCAGACACATACCAGCCCCGATCATTGTGATAGGCGACTCGATGTAGATCCATTCATCTGTGTAAATACCAGAGTGGACAAATATCAGGCCATCAAAGTGAGGCTCCTGACCCCCTCCGAGTGCATCTTCAATGGTGTCATAGTACTAAAGAAAACATCAGACGTGATGTGACTGAGCAGTTTGTTAAAAAGGGGGCTAAAAGGGAGGATAAAAAAATTTTGGAAACGGTTGACTTACAAACATGTTATCTCTCCCTTTATATCTGGCAGGATTGCTGTAGAAATGTTCTGCAAAGCCGGGTTTAACATGTGCACCTTTATACTGTAAGAACAAATAACATAAATCATTTAAACATACAGTTCTCGTCTGCTTGCATACTGAGTATCACCATTATGTCCTGTGGTATAGAAGCCTTTCCCATGATAAAAATTGGACATATATGAGGATTTCAAGTTGCACAGAGGCAACCTATAGCAAGAAAAATATTGAAAAGGTCCATAAAAAGACAAAGAAGGGTTTACTTAATGTCACCTCAACAATAATGTTTAAAGTTGAAAAAAAAAATATCTGATATCATAATTTGTACAAGCAGCTTATATTTAATGACTTCACTCCACATACCTTAACCTCCCAATAAATGTTCACATCATGGTTTTAAAAAAATCTGGAAAGTTGTCATAAAAATAAATCTTTAGTTTTATACAATGTATGGAAAGTGTTAACTTACTGCAATGACACATTTAAGATAAAATCATGTTGCTATAATGAGTCGAGTTCAGCTGTGCCTCCTGTGCGCCATAATAAAAATAACAAAATCAAAAGAATCAGAAGGTTCCATACCAGCTGCTGAAAGCTTTCCTTCCAAGGGTTTGGCTGCTCGTACTCTTCTGGGTTTATCTGGTAGAACTTCCCTGCCTCGGGGTGCATCATGGGTCGGGTGTATTCAAAAACTTCCATGTACAGCCTCTTCCTGAAATATAGAAAGCACAACAGCTATAAACAGCATTTTCTAGGGCTGGGTAGGTTTCCAGTTTTTGCCGGACCTGTCCAGGGTACAAGCATGTGTTGCCATCCAACATGTAAACATTATTGTGGCAAATGGTATTTGTTGTTGAGGAGTACAGAATCAACTTAAAACAACTGCCCTGAGGAGAATTTGATGAGTAGTTTTTTTGAAAATGGTGTCAAATCCCAGCATTACTTCGTGATCACAGCAAAAAGCCATCCTTCTTTCCAACCCTTTCCACACAGATACAGAACCAAAATAAAGGCAAATTAATAGACATGTTATCTCTCCCTTTATATCTGGCAGGATTGCTGTAGAAATGTTCTGCAAAGCCGGGTTTAACATGTGCACCTTTATACTGTAAGAACAAATAACATAAATCATTTAAACATACAGTTCTCGTCTGCTTGCATACTGAGTATCACCATTATGTCCTGTGGTATAGAAGCCTTTCCCATGATAAAAATTGGACATATATGAGGATTTCAAGTTGCACAGAGGCAACCTATAGCAAGAAAAATATTGAAAAGGTCCATAAAAAGACAAAGAAGGGTTTACTTAATGTCACCTCAACAATAATGTTTAAAGTTGAAAAAAAAAATATCTGATATCATAATTTGTACAAGCAGCTTATATTTAATGACTTCACTCCACATACCTTAACCTCCCAATAAATGTTCACATCATGGTTTTAAAAAAATCTGGAAAGTTGTCATAAAAATAAATCTTTAGTTTTATACAATGTATGGAAAGTGTTAACTTACTGCAATGACACATTTAAGATAAAATCATGTTGCTATAATGAGTCGAGTTCAGCTGTGCCTCCTGTGCGCCATAATAAAAATAACAAAATCAAAAGAATCAGAAGGTTCCATACCAGCTGCTGAAAGCTTTCCTTCCAAGGGTTTGGCTGCTCGTACTCTTCTGGGTTTATCTGGTAGAACTTCCCTGCCTCGGGGTGCATCATGGGTCGGGTGTATTCAAAAACTTCCATGTACAGCCTCTTCCTGAAATATAGAAAGCACAACAGCTATAAACAGCATTTTCTAGGGCTGGGTAGGTTTCCAGTTTTTGCCGGACCTGTCCAGGGTACAAGCATGTGTTGCCATCCAACATGTAAACATTATTGTGGCAAATGGTATTTGTTGTTGAGGAGTACAGAATCAACTTAAAACAACTGCCCTGAGGAGAATTTGATGAGTAGTTTTTTTGAAAATGGTGTCAAATCCCAGCATTACTTCGTGATCACAGCAAAAAGCCATCCTTCTTTCCAACCCTTTCCACACAGATACAGAACCAAAATAAAGGCAAATTAATAGACACCATTAATTGCTATGGGAATGTTAATGTCACCTCAAACTAAACAAAAAAACATTTTAAGATAATGAATAACTCAGGTAAGAGGTCAAAAGGAACTCTCACCAGAGGATGGGGTCATTGGCCAGCTCACTAAAGCGCTTGCAAACACACGCTGCACGACACAAGTCCTGCTCCAACAAGTACGAGAAAATCTTTAGCACCACCTCGTCTGGAAGCTTCTCCTGCAAATACTGCTCTGCCGGAGCTGCTGGGAGGAAGATGGTGGAAATAAGACAGCGGCGCTCAAATGAGCATATTTATAGCACAATCACTTAAGGAATCAAAACAACCCCTCAGGTTACGAGAGTCTTTTTTCTGCAAAAATAATGAAGCACACGTCTTTTTTTTTCTAGACTGCCATTCTATACAAGAAAAGGTTACGTTTGAGCTAAAAGGTGAACGCATAATAAAAAGGTACTAACACATCATAGGAAACATCCACAGACATCTAAAATAATGAGGTTCCAATTACCTGGTAAATCTTGACATTTTCCTGACACTCTGGGGCGCTTAGGTCGGTGTCCAAAATTTTCTGTGGTTGAAGTGGAAGCCCCCTGTACATTAAGAAATTTGAGAGAAGACCCTTGCGTTTCAAAATCAACTGTTAGTCATAAAGGGGATCATTTAAGATTTCTGTTAAATGTACCTCCATGTTTGTCTTTGTTGGGCACACTGTTCTCTTTGGTAGAGACTTTCTTCTAAGTTGGTAGGGACTATTCTGACCTCCTGGACCAGATTCTTCTGCAACCATATCTGCAGGCACGTCCTCATCTGCAAATGGGGAAATAGAAAATATGATCACATGAAATGCTATCAATCAAACCCACTTTAAACTTTGGGATGTGTAGCTGAAGTAAAATGTGATTCTTAACAATGTCCCTGTTATCACTGAGTTGTGTATGTATTAATCTATAATTACTGCTAGGTGTATACATATACATATAAATATATACACACACACACGTTCAAAAAACAAGAGATTACTAGAAACAGTTTTAATGAACTGATCTGTATTCAATAGTAATGACATCTCTTTTCAAGAAGGGATTCAATCAAGAGAAAACAATACAACCAAAGGACCAACCCTAAACTAAACCAGAAAACTGTTTAAGGTTGAGTACCATGCCATGATGAGTTGATCGTTACCCCAATGGGAGATGCAAACTCCCTGCTCGTTGCTCTGGTTGCACAGAAGACTCTCCCAGGCTACTACACCAGTAACCACTACAAACTGTGTTAATGACACAGACCACAGCGTCTCTGTAACTAACTGGGTCAAACAAGTGAAATTCTCTGTAATAGTTGTAAGAAATAACATATCGTTTCACCTTAAATAAATCAATAAATAAAAAAATGTATGTACATCAATGCCACACAAAAATACACAGCATGCGTAGCAGCAAATATTCTGCTATTGTCTACACCAATCGCATTCTAATTCACTATTTTAAAGACACTTCCAAATGACAAGTGAGCAATGCTCCAGTCATCTGGACAGAGAAATAGTTACCATGGCAGGCCAAGACTAAACTATTTTAGGCAGGGAGGACTTTAAAAAAAAGCGTCCATTCCTCAGGGTGTGTAGTGTGACATAAATTACTTTGTCAACATCACCTTTTTTACTTCAGTTTTTAATGTTTACTATCACTTTTGTGAGAGACAAGCGTGAGAGTTAAACCTTTACTGCTGGTTGCCATTCAACTGATACAATCACACCCAGCATCACAACATGAAACAAGTCTACTCAATAAGACTGAATCAGGTTTAGAAACCAACACTTATTACTGTGCACTGTGTCCCCTGATTGACTGGATCTCTACAACTGGCTTTCAGCCAACGCAACCATGATTTAAGAGCCTCCCCATGCTAATGTTTACTTTACCAATGTTCGCGTAAGATACACCGTTTGTTGTCACTGTAAAAAAAAAAAAAAAAAAGGGAAAAAGAAAAAAAGAAAAAAATAACCACGTATATTAAAATGTTATGACGTTATAACAGTGTTTTAACGTTTTATATCACTGCATTAACATTTAATCATTGCAGAGCCAGTGAGGACAGGGGCTTTTTAAATACAAATGTCAGGACGCAGAAAGACAGCCGAGAATGCTAATAATAACAGCTAGCGTAAGCTAGGCGCAATTAGCATGCTATGTCAACTGGCAAAACCACTTTGTGTGTCCCTTCCTTGCGTTAGTCACCCACGAACAGAGCGAACCGCTGTCAACGACGTGTCTTTCTCGCCATTGAAGAAACGCTGGTTAGCAAAACGCAGAATTCGGCAGGGATATGGGTGAGACGGGCAGACGAAAGACCGACTCGGAGCAAAAAAATCTACCAAAAACAAAGCGCGGCCTGAACGCTAGCACCAACTCAAAAGCCTCGGATTTTCCTGGCTTGGCAGCAACGTTTTGACACCGCAGTTAGCTCCCGACCGTTTTGTCGCAACAACCTCCTCTGCGCTCACGTACAAGCGTGAGTAATGCATAAACCTGTCCAGTCGGACGGATAACACAGTCAGACGCCGCGGTTCGACAAGCTGTGGTGGTGGCTAATCGCAGCCGGGCTAACGTTACCTCTTTCCTGGTGGTTCCTCTCCGGCTGTACCGGGCGCGGCCTCGAGACTCGCCTGGGTCTTCTGCTAACGTTACTTGCTCTGACGGAGTTCATTTGGAGTGTTATTAGTCTTGAGGAAATGTCGAAGCCTTCACAGCAGAAGAGGCGACTCGAAGGGCATAATCTAGGTCTTTTTCTTCAGCACTGCGCGGTGTGCCATCTTTTGCCGCGGCTCCTGGAAAAACCTACCGCTATGTATTATTCCCGTTCCTCCTCACTAATGTTGCGTCTTGCCCTGTTCGACTGAAGCAGGAGGAGCCATAACAGACAGCCACGGTCCGTCGGGCCTCAGTCGCATCACATGGGAGGACCTCTCGCCGTCACGTCGCCTTCCCGGTTTACGGCGGTCTACTCGACAGTGACGGCTTTCACTCCCAACCATATGGACATCACGGGATTATCTGCTGGAATAATTAGTCTACTTCCCACTTACATTTTGACGTCTTGCCCGAGAGCTCTCTGAGACTGATACTCGGGGCCTCCGTATGTTAGACTACATTAAGGAGGTTCCCCACTCTGTTCTTTTATCCCACAGCTTTGGAAACAAAGGGAGGTCAACAGACTAACCGAGTTAAATTAACATGAGGTTTATTGTAATGGCTCAACAGAAGTAAACACTGTCAGTGATCAGTGGTATGATGTGGGCATAGACTTGAACCATAAGGGGACAAAGGCTCAGGGCACACTGACACTAGAGCATCCGTCCTGCGCCCAAGCACACTTGACTCACAAAGTTCAGATTGTTTGACTAGAGTAAGCACAGTAGGCTTCCCTGGGCCATGGCACGGTTGGGAGAGGTTTTGTTTGGCACCTTACAGTCAAGATGGGCAGGACCAGGCCAGCAGGAAGAACCTGAAAGGGAAAACAGGCAGGAATAAATGGTTCTGAAAGATGGCCCAGGGCAGTCACACCATCCCCCATAAAACAAATACCCTCACCAAAGGGTCTGTGATATCAACAAGGTGCTCATGACAGTGCATCCGTCTCCACATTGTCCCTACCTTTAATGGGACACATTAAGTGAATAACGCTGAAGAAATACCAGCCTATGGTCCAAGGATTGGGATATGTGTAAACTGAGTAGCACTGCTAGTCCAACATACACATCTGAGGGCCAAAACCAAGGCCAGAGTCTCCTCATTGACAATCAAATTGGTGACGATTGAACTTCAAAAAGCAGCGGTTGGGATGTTCAGCTTCTCTTCCTGCAACTTCCTGTAGCAGGACAGCCCCAGTGTCACTTGCATCCACTGGTATTTTAAGAGGCCTGTCAAAGACAGGTGCTGCAAGAAAGGGACATGAACAATCTCTTTACACATTCAAATGCAGTTTGACAATGAGAAGACCAAACAAAAGTAGTGTATCACTCAATACGTCATCCAAATAGGCTTGACATGGTGCCCCCCCCCCCAAGCTGACACCTTGTGCAGTAGACGCAGAAATGTGGTCAGAGCATTTCCTGGAGACATAACACAATAATTTAAAAAAACAAAAAAAAACCTGGTGTAAATACAAAATCTAATTTCTTTTGCTAATGTCAGTGGCACCTGCCAATAACATCAAAATCATATCAGGTTTAGAAACTGCATTAACCTTCCTCAAACCAGTGCAGAACCCTCGCATCTAAGCATCCCTCACCTCTATGCCGTGCTCAAAAATGTTTGTGCATGCTGGTGTATCGGTTAAGAGACAACAACCTTAGCAATCTCACAAGATCTGCCTGTTAAGTGCGACTAAAAGTTCTACGATATGGTCTTTGAATTAATTCAGAATCTAAATCTTTACTATACACAATATACATGCTTATCACAGACAACACAACTTGAGTCAATGCATTGAGGCCATTCAAAACAACCCTCAAGGCAGTCAAATCACACAGTATACAACCAAGGGAGACTGAGAGATTAATGGCGTGCCCCTCCTAACTGCCTAACACATCAATAACAGCACCCTAGTCTTCATGTTCGTTCATGCAGTGGGTATTTATGCACCTACAAATCGTCTGCATTGGGGAACACAACTTGTCCCTACCAACACATCAGGGTGCTCCCAAGTCAACTGCTGCCAGCTGCACAGACAACACACAAAAATAATAAACAAGCTGCAAGGATGTGTTCTTTCCCCCCTCTTATGACCAATGCATGTATGATGAACAACAAATTTAAATTGTGTGAGTATGCAGATGACACCTGTCTATGTGGCCCACACTTAGGCCCTGCAAGCATGCCAATAGAAAATAACATGACCAAGGCAAAAATACTAATAACGCAAATTAAATAAGGCCCTGAAAATAGACCCAGTGTCACTTGATGGCCAAGTGTTTGAAACTGTATAAAGATTCTACATGCTGATACAGTTCTGGATTCCCAGGTGATTGTCTCTATGAAAATGCAGAGTAGCTTGTGTATTCAAGTGAGTTATCTTCTCAAGAGGCTCAGGGGGTACAGCATGAGTCAATGGATTTTAAAATTAGAGTGTAAAATTATTGTTGATAGTATTTTAATTTTTTAAACTTCTTACTTTCTAGAACTGCAATCTAAATTTTTAAATTAATGACAAAATAGTTTGCAAAGCGTAAAGACCCTAATCCAATTTTCTGTGCTCTAGGCACTTCTATTGAGCCCCCCGGCAATTACAAATGTTTTTAAATTTAAAAAAAATCATTCACCCCCAGTGTCATCAATATTGTAAAATCTAAAAAAATAACTGATAAGATTTAAGTTATGTTAACTGTTTTATTCTGTACGTATGATTAAACGTCCACCTGGTCACGGTTGCTCCCTGCGAATGGCAGAAGTTGGCTGACCATTTCAACTGTTCACCCTAAGGAATCGATTTTAACACCTTGACGCCTGAATTTATTTACAATTATATAATAAAAGTAATTTTTTTGGGGGGCTTTCAAGCTGATGCTAGCTCGGCTGCAGTCTGAATGCAAGCGGTATGATACGAATTCGCGATGATCTGCGTCCATTGGTTAACCATTTGTCGCTATTTAACTTTTTGCTATCTAGTCCAATACTTCAACTGTTTATCATTTACTTTAAGTGAACAGTTTTTGCCATATTTAGTTAATCCTAGCTAAACCTTTCAACTGGTTTCTGAGTTGTTTATTCAGCCACGGAGGTAGCTTTTCAACATTTCAAACTTTTGCATAACCATTTTAATTATTTACACACCAAGTTAACAATTCAAATCATGTATCAATTGCTTTAAGCTATTTACTGAAAGATGAATGGTAGTTAATTATACTGACACTTACATAGATGTAAATGTCAGTATAATTAGCTACCATTCATCCATTGCTCTTAGCTAACTATTTCACATTACTTGTTCTTTAATTGTTGGTGAGATGCGTAGTGTAAACATGGCTATGACATGGTGGAATGCAATAATACGCAATGGGTTACATTGCTGTTAGACTGGCTTGTAGGTTTCTTTGAAGGCTTTTCAAATAAATAAACAAGAATAGTCATGTAAAAGAGCACAATGCCACAATAATGTCAACTTTGCAGATGTTTACTCTTCTGTTAAATTAACTGCTTTATTGTCCCTTGATGAAGGATTGTCATTTTGTTCAATTTGTCAGGAAGAATAAGCCTCACTATTCCTACATATAGTGATAAAATATAACTAATAAATTTGTTCAACTAAAACTTATAGAATTATGTAGGGCTATAATTTTAAGATACTTTTACTTCACTTGATAATTTCCATTTCCTGCTACCTTAAGTTATACCTCAGCTCCACTACATTTTGGAGTCAAATAATCTAAGCTTAATTCCACTGCATTTGCTAGATAATTTTAGTTACAGGTTAATTTACATGCTATATTGGAGCTATACTACTGTATTTTTATATGAACTAATTTTGTCTTCAATCAGACAAAAAATAAAAGCAATCATTCTGATGATTGGAGATTTTTTTAAAAAGAAAAAATTCTATTAGACCCGTTAATTTGCCAAGCAAAAGATTGAGCCCGAGTACAAACGCCAATTCCAAAAAAGTTGGAACGTTGTTTAAAATGTGAATAAAAACAAAATACAATGACTTGCAAATCTTTTTCAACATATATTTGATTGATTTCAGCACAAAGACAAGATATTTAATGTTCAAACTGAATAACTTTATTGTTGGAAATATATACAATTTCTGAATCTGATGCCTGTAACACATCCGAATAAAGTTGGGACAGGAGCATGTTTACCACTGTGTAACATCCCCAGCTGCTAACAGCTGATGATACTAATTAAAGTGCTGAGAGTGGAATTCCCATTTCTTGCTTGATGTACATATTAAGTTTCCCAACAGTCTGGGTTTTCCCTTGTCGTATTTTTCAATTCATAATGTGTCGTACATTTTCAGTGGAAGACAGGTCCAGACTGCGTGCAGGTCAGTTTAGCACTTGCACTCTTTTACCGCAAAGCCAGGCTGTTGTAACTCTGCAGAATGTGGCTTCATTGTCTTGCTGGAATAAGCAGGGATCTGAAAAAGATGTCGTCTGGATGGATGTGTTGCTCAAAAACCTGTATGTACATCTCAGCCTTAATGTTGCTTCACAGATGTGCAGTTACCCATAATGCCACGGGCACTAATACACCCCCTGGCTTTTGAACTTTGCCATGAAAATAATCTAAATGGTACTTTCCTACTTAGTCCAGAAGACTCGACAGCCATTATTTCCAAAAACAGTTTGAAATATGGACTCATCAGAACGCAGCACACTTTTCCACTTTAGGTCAGTCCGCCTCCGATGAGCTTGGCCCTAGAGAAGTGGGCGGAGCTTCTGGATGTTTTTGATACATGGCTTTGGCTTTGCATGGTAGAGTTTTAACTTACATTTGTAGATGCAGTGATGTACTGAGTTAACTGACAATGGTTTTCAGATGTGTTCCTGAGCCCACATTGTAATATCCATCAGAGAATGATGCTGGTTTAATACCTGAGGAGTTGAAGGTCAGTTAATATTGTATTTCAGCCTTGCCGCCTACGTGC
Source organism: Mola mola (assembly GCA_001698575.1). Lineage (NCBI taxonomy): Eukaryota > Metazoa > Chordata > Actinopteri > Tetraodontiformes > Molidae > Mola > Mola mola. The sequence goes on from KV751317.1 coordinate 11,913,270, forward strand.
AGAGATTTCTGCTGATTCTCTGAGTCTTTTGATGATATCATGGACTGAAAATAGTAAAATCTCTAAACTCCTTGCAATTGAACATTGAGAAATATACATAAACTGTTTGCTCATGCAGTCTTAAACAAAATGGAGAACCTCATGCCATGGTTAGTTGTGAATGCCTGAGCCTTTTTAACCTGTTATCAATTAATTTACTTACCTGTTATAAATTGTTGCTGTTTTATAAACTTTTAAGCACTTTCTCTCCCCCTCCCCACTTTTCTTTTCTTGCTCCTGCCCACCTTTTTTGGAACATTTTGCAGGCATCAAATTCAGAATTCGTGTACAAAAAACAATATAGTTAATCAGTTTGAACATTGAATATCTTATCTTTGTGCTGAATTCCATTGAATTTGGGTAGTAATGGATTTGCAAATCATTGTATTTTGTATTTATTCACTTCTTACACAAGGTCTGAATTTTTTGGAATTGGGGTTGATCAAATTTTTTTTTTCATATTTATGATTTTCACTATGATTTCATGTCCCTTTGACTAATGCATCAAATAAAATGAGTCCAAAGTTAACAAGTTTAATAAAAAGTGTAAGTAAGAAAATAATTTTACAGCTACAATAACAAAACACGCAGCAAATCAAGTGGGGGAAAGCTGGAAATATGGCTCCAAATTTTGCTAGAATGAAGAAGGTCAAGTGGTGCTTGACATTTTAGGATTAGAAAATCTGCTATTTTGTCTGTTGGTGGTGCTATTGAGCATATTTAAATGAGAGCATTGAATAAGGTCCATTAACAGTATAAACCACTTATTAATTTTCACCATATTCTACAATATGATGAGACTTTTTTTTGTTTGTTTTTATTCACGAAGTTGGGTTTGATTTCAACCTGCTCATTTATCTGAATGAAACGACATGTGTCTCTCACTTTCTTGCACAGCAGCCCAGATGTCCACTAGATGGCCCCTCATCTCTATATTCTGTGTGCAAGATGATTGTCGCGTGTTACTTCACCTCTGTTTTTTTGTCTCTATTGTCTAAATGAAGCTTTTATTTGCTCAGTTTTTTTTCTTCCTGATGCAACGTTTTTCTCTGATTATATACTGTGCAATCAGTCCTGTATGTCACTACAAGCTATAATTTATTTTATTTAAAGAGCCCTCACCCCAGGATGTTGTCATGACAAGGGTGCTGTTATGTCCCACTAATATTGTAATATGAAACTGAAGAATAATCCACTTGCTGATAGCCTTTTTACACTGCTCAACATTATTACGGAAATATTTGCTTGTAGTGTATCAGTATGTGCATGTGATGACAACAATCTACTTAATTAGCATGTTTTAAGCTGGTCTAAATGAAAAATCTTCCACTGACTAACTACCTACAGCAAATGAGTCACACTGACCTGCAAAAACACCCTTCAGCCGCCTTTAGATGGCAGTGTCCTCTCACAACATGTACAGCTCTTCTTTAGCGACGTTTTTAGCATTTTTGTTTTTTTGTGCAGCAGTTTGCTTTCATGATATTTTGTTTTGTGCTTGTACTCAGCCCCATGTCTATCAGCAGGCCCATCTGGGATTTATTGATCTGTGATCATTGACCTACAACGGTGATCGACCTCAATGGAGAGTCCTGCATTGTATCCCACAAAACTTGGCCGACAATAGTGAGCCAACGAGTTTTTCTTGTAGTTTTCATTCACTCCTTAATTGTGAACTCTGTAGCTAAGTGGCTAGGTATGAATGATTTATTGTAACACTATTTCAGAATAGTCACAGGTGTTATTAAGTGCCTTTGTGCTCTTGATGCCACTATCTGTTCTCCTCTGGTGGTAAAAATTGGAAATGTGTACAGAAATATCTCTAATCTAATTAAAGGTATGTTGTTCTATCTCAGTTTCAGCAAGCTGAATCACCAGTCCTCTGAGAAAAAAAAGTAAACTACTATATTCAAGCCTGGAACGCAGAGAGCTACGTGCCAAGATATCTTTTGTTTTCAACAGGAATCTGCTGGAGATATGACAGTAAGCACATGTGTTGGCTTGGTAACCAATCTAGTATCCACTGGCAACAGAGGTCTATTGAATGCCGGGTGGCTCTGTATTTACCGGGGTGCCCACCACTCTCCTGTGACAGCAAGTCTCAGAGGCACATACATATAGTGGCGCTGAATAATGCCAGGGTTGTGTAAGGTTCATCTTGGGAGTCAAAATTGTGAGAGAGGGAGAGAGAGAGAGAGAGAGAGAGAGAGAGAGAGTTACTGGGGAGGGGTCACCTCAGCACTGATATTACAAATGCTCTTTGTGTTGAACGACTTAATGTAGTGACCTGCAGGTGGTAGCACTCCGCGCCTGTGTCACTCTGCCTGTCTGTCAAATGTGCACACACATGGAGCCTGTGTCTGAGTCCTGACTCTAAATAACATCCCTGCTCCGCATTACTCATGGAAACAGTGAAGGTTTCAGGCTCGTGTCCGATCATTAAGTCCCATCCATATCTGAAGGTCTGAAGGCATCCTCTGGCTCAGAGGCAGACACAACAGGATAAGCGTCTTTGTCTTAGACTCCTGTCTGTCAGGAAACACCCCCCCCCCAAGCCTATCCTCTATTTGGGCGGCTGTTACAGAGAGGGCAGATGGCTCATTACCATAAATAGGACATAGAGAGAGAGAGTGAGTGAGGGGGCCATGCACATCGACCAACAAGACCACGCCGCCCAAAAAACCAAGGAAATGGGAGGCCGTTGCTAGGAGAGAGGAAAGACAGCTTTATGGCAACACAAAGCTGATTCCCCCATCCAACCTCATCTCCGTCCCGCCCCCACTTGTTCCCTGCTCTGGGGACCGAGCCTCAAATCTGCTGGTCAGGGACAGATGGTCGATGGGTCCCACCGTCTCTACAGCTGGACGCAGGCTACACCGACACAGTGGGACCTGGCAGGGCCAAATCACACCTCGTCCTGTCCAACCTATGAGGAGCGGGAGCAGCAAGTAGTGGAGTCCAAGCCATCGACTAAGAATAGATCTGCACTTGTTGCCTACAGGAAATGTGTAGCTGCGGATGACAATATGTGAAGAGTTGTTCTTTGTAGTGGTGCACAACTTTGCCTCTGATAAAAATCGCCCACTGAAATTAATCATAGACTCACATTTAGTTTTCAATTCACAGCTATGGAATACAGTATAGGGCAGCTCTGATACGTTGCACCTACAAACACGCGCAATCGTAATATGACCCTTTTTTCTTTTGAGCAACATCTCTGTTAGTTTAAATCTGTCCTTTGTGCTGACCTTAAAATGCAGAAAATGAGTCATTGGTATTATAATGGCTATTAACCACATTCAACCACATGAAAACTACCCCAAAAAGGGTTCTTGTTGGGTGAGGGGAGTTAAGACATCACCTCTGACACAATAGCACATCTGCTCTCACTGGACCTCTGACTGAAAGGCAAAGAGCTGTCTCATGCACATGAAGGAGAACAGATCAACTGAGTGTAAGTTAAATACATTAAAATGTCAGATATGAGTAGTTTGATTTGAGACTACAAACAAAAATCTGCTTAGTTTCTTATCATTTTGTTATTGAAAAATAATTCACGTTGGTTCATTAGATGTGGGTCTTTCTGTGTATGGTTCTCGGGGAACTGAAGCAGAATGTTTGACAACAGCACACGTATGTGCTGGGAGAGAATGAGGGTAGGAGCAAGAGGGAGAAAAAAAGGACAACTAACCAGGACGAGAGAAAGAAAGCGTGGCAGCAGCATGACAAGTAAGCAAAATAGAGGCGGTCCTGTATCACCTAGCCATCCGCCCTGGTTGCATAGGAACACGGGGGCCATGCCTACCCTGCAGACACGCTCCTTTCCTCTTTCCTCTGCCACGCTTCATTAGCCAGTGCTCAACCAGGCACAGAGAGGAACGGCACCACTTTCTCCACACTACAGCCGAGCGAGCGCCTGCTCGCTGCTAAGCTCCCCTCAGACCCGAGCGGGGCCGTTCTCACTTTATATGCAAAGTGCAGAGACAAGACTATAGGAGGTCTGCGCTGGCATCACCCTACAGCACGGTTAACAGCGTGTTTTGGGGGTCTTCTCATACCATCCAGATTCCTCAGTTCAACCAAATCATCCCCACCTGTTGTCTTCCAATTCACTTGAAATTATTTTTATCTGGACATGGAAGAACTAATAATGACCTAAAAGTGGATAAAAAAAAAAAAGGCAGTTTTTTTATAATTGTTTTTGCCTGACTCTAACATGCAGATATTTTGAAATGGTTTCAATAGATAGTGTACTTTTGGCTTGCTATTCAACATTTGTTTTTAGCTGACTAAAACAATTTCAACTTAATCACCTATACATTCATTTTAGCTATGTCACTCTTTGATCATATTATATTTTACTGTTTTTATCATTTATTTTATCGCTAAGCAACTCTTTTGGGGTTTTTGTCCTCTATTTTTATGAATAGCTTCTAACTAACTGCTCAATTTGAACTTTTTTTCATGGTTTTCACAAAGATCGTAATTATAATATACATTTGGGGAGGATGCATCCCACCCACCCAATAATCAAATATGCCCACAATGTCCTCCTTGCTACAACAGGCGGCCAAACATGGCCATCCAAAATAAACATTAGCAAATGTTATAGTAACTAAACTCAACAAAATCACTACTGCTTCTAGTAATACAGTAAGTTATGTACATAATTCTTTACGAACTAAACTTAACTAATTAAATGAAACCGTCTGAATTAAATCAACTCACAAATAAGCAAACTCTGGGGCAAAAATGCAGCCATTAGTTGTAGCTTTCATTTGATATAAGTTATGTACAGTACACTCCCAATGCTGACACCTTGGTTACGGCCCTGGATTTCACACAATTTACTAGCATAATGGTGTCATAGATGACTCCATAAGTGCAAAAAAAAAAAAAAAAAAAAATCTAATCAGTAAAGCTACACAATCTTCTACATGCAGCACTGATGGTGTACTTGGTGTACTGTTGGGAATTATGTGCACATATCCGGGTATGATACATCGAAACTACATGCATCGTTTATGTAATTGCTTAATGCATATTCCCAAGCGTGTCGAAGATTATCGTAGAGTACTAAAACACAATACACAATTATTCACACTGCTGGGAGAACAGCAGCTATCCCTCATACATGTCATAGTCCACTATGGTGCTGGTAGTGCCAGACAACACCGCTGGAGCACAAGACCATTATTGTCTGTTAAAGATAAAGTGTGCTTGTAACCAAAGCAAGGCGTGGAAGACCAGAAAAGATAAGGGAGTGTCAAAGAACAAAGCACTGGTGTTGTGTCATTGTAGGCAGTGAAGTCACCAGTGTTCCTCCAGACGACACGACTTCATGTAACGACGGAGCATTTTAAAGTCAATGTCAGAGTGGGTTGTCTTTCCTTTATCCTCCTCCTGCTTCACTGTTAATCAACTGCAAGGGTTCATTTGCCTGTAAGGAGCAGTCATTAGAGTTGAATAACAAAATTTAGCTTAGCAACCGAGCAGCCAGGGATCAATGGGTTAATTAAATTGTCCCTGCATGTGGTGTATTGTATAGCAGGGCCATTTGAAGGCCTTTATATTTGACTCATGCAGTTTTAGTGTACTTAAAAGCAGAAAGAGATAGCATGGATGTTGGCCAATGAAGAGAGAAAAGAGCAGTGGTGAAGGCAATGAAATGAAAACAAGACCAAAGTTCAGGGCTGTGTGTTTGGCGATGAGTAAATAGTCAGGTAAATAAAGGCAGCTGAAAAGGCTGTCATTCTTCTACTTGTTGCAGTCGTAAGTGGAAAAGTGCTCCGACGGCATGAAGTATACTGGATAGCAAGTGACTGTTAGGATAATCAGTAATGCTACAGCTCTTATCTGTTTATTTTAGATGGAATTATCTAAACTATAGCTTGACAATGCAATTTAATGTCAATGACTTTAACGGCCATAATTCAATTTCGATAAAACTCTTTATAATAAGACGCTCATTTTATATGGAGTGGACACACACTTTAAACCTTTTAATATCCAAGCGAATATTTGTTGGAGGAAGAAAACTAGGACTGCACGGGCACATCGGTGTCCATCTCAGGCTTTATATCATGCAGGATGTTTTTGATCTTCTTTGACCCAGATTACTGCAGCTTCAATGTGCATGATACATTATTCCTCGGCCTATTTATATAGTATGTTTAACAAGTTTGGTGGGTGAGGTGATGGCCTGAAGACTCCAGGAAGAGCCGCAGACACCGAGGCCCATATAAGGTGGAACGAGGGCCCAAAAAAGACTTTCTCACCTAAACTTACAATGTGAAAGACGAGGCCGATAAATTAATAAAGTCAAAGCCTTGGCAAGACGATTCATTTCAATATCAGGAGTTGAGAGCATCCACACTGTGCTGGAGTCAAACGTTCTTAAGCTTCAGGCATCACACTGAGAGGCTGTCAGAGGTATGAATTTGACGCCGAATCTGATGCTGTATCCAGATTTCCCTAAATAAATCCATGCCCAAACAAGTAATTCAAGTTTTAAGCTACAGGTAGACTTATCAATGGATCAAAGTGATCCTGTTTCTGAATATTTTTTCAGCTTCTAGTAAAAGCCAATATTTGTGTCTCCAACACACCATCCTGCCCCTGCTTTGGCCCCTAGAAATTATTTAAATGTCTTCATTAAGCTACAGATGCTATACTATTCACTCCTTTGTTAAATGAGCACTGACTATTAAAGTGGACAAGTAAAAATGGGTAAAAGTCATTTTACTTAGTAGCAACGTATGCAGTCCAGTGCCATTAAGAAGTCAAGTTCATTTTAATTAAGCCCTTGTAAAATATTGTCCTTTGCTCTGGCTAGCGTGCTTAATCCTCCAAACTGACTCTGATCCTGTTTGCACAAGCTTTTGTGCAGTCTAACCAGGACAAATAGACTGAATGAATACAGAATCACAGGATATTTGTTTGCCTGTTGAAAAGATCATTCCTCTGCCCTACATGTTGAGCGTTTTATGGCCTGTGCATTAAAGGTGGCACTTATCAGCCGGGAGATAACAGATAATCAGCGCTGCTGACACAATTCATGAGTCCCGGTTAGCAGAAAGGATCGTCAAACAAAGGCTTCTGTGGGCAAACACACTCGTCGGTTGAGGATAACTGCAGGCTAAAGCTGGGAGAACCTCCAGGGAAAAACAAAACATGGAGAACAAAGAAAAGTGTTGCGTTGGAAACCCACTGACCACGCCTGCTTGCTCTGCTGACAGTTTCGGGCACTTAAAAGAAACATTCACACCATTTTAAGTCTACAGGCCTAAACTTAGCCTTTTAGTGTTCATTCACCTTTTAAAAACACAAAGGCCTGTCCGTTGGGCCATCAAAGTTTTACTTAACTACATCAAGTAGTGATAAATGAAGTTAAGTGTCGGTGCTGCCATAACAACTGCAGATTGTTAGCAGCCTCTATGTCCTCTAAAAGGACCAGGATTTTATCTGCTTCACACCATAATGTCCTCATCTGTCCACAGGTACATAACGCTCTGCTAAATTGCTGGTAAATATTTGGGGTGATGTCGTGTCAAAGCCCAGAATGTGTTTCTTTTATTTACTTTCTTTGTCATTACACGACAGCATCATTTGTTAATGTGCGAGTGAAGGCCAGGAGGAGAAGCGCAGATGTGCAGAGATACCGTACCTGCCTTGTTTCTGACAAATATGCAAAATTTATCATTCACTTCATGTGTGGAAACGGCTGCAACAGAAAGTTTGTTTCACAATTTTCACCTCTTGACCAGCTTAGTCAGCGTCTGTCTTCTCACTCTAGAAACCAGGAGGAAGAAGCGAGAGGGAGAGAGAGAATGAGGAAAGAGGACTGATTGAATGAGGAGCAGCATACAAACAAGGGTTGTCACTAATAGAGAGTTTTATGAGCTCCAGACCTGCTGAAATGGAGTGCCGTGTGCGTGTGCGGCAGCTCTTATCGGCTTGCTGGCAGCAGGGGAGGGTGAGAGCTTCCACACTTGCGCTTCGTAAAAATGGCCTGATTCATTTTCCGCATGAGAGGGGCTCACTGGGGCGGCATCAGACCAGTCAGTCCGCACAGATTTATGGACCATTAAAGCAGCAGGCCTCCTGACCACTGTGCCACCACGGGCTTGGCTGGCTGCTAAGACACACGGCACCCTCGCCTGCGCACGGCGCCCCCCCCGGCCCTCCATCACAGGCCAGCCTCCTCATTGTTCATCCTTTGATCAGCAACACTTTTACTGCCCTGCATGAGCTCCTCTCATAGTCTGCTACTATTCTTCACTAGAAGAGCAGCCTTTAATGCAGTTCTCACCAATACTTCTTTGTTTTTATCATTCCGAAAGTTTTGTCAGCAGCTTGGGTGGACAGCGTGTCCACAGTATGGTCCAGGAAATTATCTGATACCGTCATGAAGATCTCTGCTGCTGCTCAGTGGGGCATGTTGCTTTTGCCTAACAGTTTTACAATCAAATTAGCACCATTGCAGGCACACTGACTAATGGGTCTGCCTTTTCAAGGCATCCTCAATCAACCGTTTGCCTGTGATTGATGCACCTCGCTCTCATTTGCCAGCCTCGCAACTTCGTCATCCCCGCGATACAGGGAGGGAAAAATGGGGCAGAGTTTCTGTTGGTTGCCGGCCCTAAGAATAGCTCAGTCTGCAAGACAATCACGCAACAGCGACCTGAGTAAAGCCTGGAAAATATGAATGAACTAATTAATTAATAACCAGAGTGCTCACCACTGATGAATCGTGTCTTCTTTGTTTTACTAGTCCGTCACAATATTGTGACTCTTTACTTTCTGAGACAAATCATACATTAGTGTTTGTATTCACAATATACCTGTGCAGATAAATAATGAGCATGTTAAACCAGCCTAATGTTACTTGTAAGTGCCAAGCCTCAGATCAACACGAAGGCATTCCAGAGTGTCCTGGCTACTGCCATTAGGTCTGGGAAAAGCCTGTTTGTCCAGTTGAACGCGGAAGAAAAGGGTGTGCATCAATACCAGCGGAGGAGTATTTACAGCACAGCTATGCGGCAGGTATTTGGGTTGAGTCACAGTTAAGGCAAATAGAGAGACTATTGGATTGGTCCAGAGAGAGCTACTCGTAAATGTCTATGACATGGAGTGGCCGCAGTGAGTAAGGTATCGCCTTCATGTGAAACTTACAGTTTGGTGTGAAGTCACTCAAGCGGCAAAGCTCATCAAATAGCCGAGAAAACACACAAAACCCACTGGCTGATTTTCCTGTAACACTGAGAAAAAAAACAACACATCATACAAGTCATGGTAATAACATGTACTAGGTCATCTCAAAAGATGTGAAAATCTTAATTTTTTGTAAGTCAAGAAAGTGAACATTTAATATATTCTGGATGCTTTATTTGTAAACTATAATGTTTCGAGCATTTCAGTGTTTTTATTTTGATAATTATGGCCTACATTGGACACACAATCTGCTTGAAAAACTTTGTTTATCATTGTTTATCAAAAAAGGGTCCCTGGG